>OX376696.1:6372263-6700895 GCA_947389925.1 Coelopa pilipes
TTCCTCTCTCCGTCTCCCTCGTTCTCTCTTTCTCTCTCTCTCTCCTTCTCTCTCTACCTTCCTCTGTGAATAATTTCTGGATTTCAACTAAGGATATTTTCCACTTCTGATCATCGCCAACGGATCTCTAAATTATCGCCACTCGAAGCCATCGATGAACATCGATTATTATAGATTTTTTCTTCTGCTTTTTCCATTTCCGAACATTTCATTCTCGGTCCCTGATTTCTATTCCCAGATCCTGTAGGTAGTTGCATTGAGAATAGAATTTTAATAATCTCGTCATCAGTCTCGTTAACAACAATTAATTTCTCCTCCGATGCCCAGTGAAGCAACGGGCTCTATTTCAGTGCCGACTGAACCTGATAACCGAAGGCATCTCCATTTGCCCTGACGATTTCTGCAAAACCGTAGAGACAAAATAAAAAAACAAAAAAAAAAATCGTAACAGGGGCAAAAAACGCAAAATCCCTTTTCAATCTACCTTCATCTCACAGGTTTTATATTACAACTCGTGCGTTTCTCTCCCTCACTCTCTCTCCCTCTCTGTCTCCCTGGCGTCTGCTCCTCTCACTCTGCTTCTGGTTGACATTTTGTTGCTATTTTTGCCGTCGACATCTTGCGTCTAACCATAGAAACCACAAAGTCAGCAAGCGTGTCACCTAAAAAGGGAAAAATAAATAAAATAATAGGAAAAAAAAACACGATTTTTTATGTAGAAATATTCGCAATTGTGAACGTAAAATTGTTGTTGTTGCTATTGTCAAGTTGTCGTTGTTATCGAGTTATGGTTGTTGTCGAGTTATGGTTGTTGTCGAGTTATGGTTGTTGTTGCCGTTGTTTCTGCCATCATTGTTGCTGCGTCCGTTGTCAACCATGATGAAATAAACCTTCATTTTGTGTCATGCCTCGTCGAACAGAAGCCATTTCCATGGGTCGAGCGCAAACTTGATTTGGGTTTCCCCAGCCCCTTCCCTCCCCCACCGCTCTCACCGCTCTCACCGCCTCCAGCGCGCCACAAGCATCCGGCATCGAGGCCTCGAAATCCTTTCACCAAACGGAAGTTTTCCTCCGTCCCTCTCACGACGATGACACGAGGCGTCTCTGAGGAGGCCGGAAGTTGTTGCCCCAGATGGCTTCCCATATCCGTCAACGCCATCGCCATCGCCATCGCCAACCCTTCGTCCCCGCCCCGCTCGACACATGTCAAGTGCTGACGTTGACTTTTGTGCCATTCGGAAGAGGATTTCGCTGGAGAAACTCGCAGTCTCTTCCACATCCTGCGCTGTCGACGCTTGGTTTGTTGTCTTCCTAATCGCTTGTGGTTAATCTGAACATGGCTCGGTTATTATCTGGGGATCTCATAACTCGTCTAATTGATTACTAAAAGCCCTTGTCACGATCGTGCCCAGATATATTCGCTTGTAGGCCATTTGTTAGACCGAGATCTGGCCGAGGTCTGAATGGGTTCTTCTTGGTACGAGTCAAAGACATGGCTCCAAGAACGGTTCGACATGTGTTGTTGTGTTGTCGACGTCGTAGTCATTGTTGTTGTTGTTGTTTTTTGTGGGCCTTGACATGACGCATGCACGGACAGACGGACAGACGGCCGGAGGGTCAGAGCCAGAAAGAGAAACCGCCTCAGTCTTTATGGCTGGTCACCTTAATGATGTTGCAGTCGTTTATTGTCAAAGGTTTGTATTGGAGGTTCTTCGTATTGTTCTTGTATTTCTATTTGTTGTTGTTATGATTCACATTGTTATTGTTATTGTTTTGCTGTTGTTTTGTTGTTGTTTTGATGTTGTTCTTGTGGACCCCACGGCACACGAATCGTTCTGTTTCTTTGGCCTGTCTTTTGTGTCTGCTGGCAATGAAATCTATTCGAGTGTTCTTTATTCATTTGTAATTTAATTATATACGTCACTGCCTCTCTCACTCTCTTCTCTCTCACTCTTGCACTGCGTTTTCTTTGAGCCATTCGAACATTTTGGCTTGGGTTTATGAGGGTTTTCCCGGAATCCCATTGAGGAACAGGTGCTGTATATCTCGGTGTGTGTCTCTGCGTGTTCTCTGTCATGTTCTCGAGCACCTCCGACTGTCTCTCTCTCCCTCTTTCTCTCTCTCTCTCTATCTCTCTCACTCTCTGCTTCGGAAAGGGTTTTCTCGAGTCTTAATTTATCGTTGACATGTTTTGTACAACTTCTTCTGATCGATAGCAGGTTGTAGAATGGATTTTGGGAATCGTGGACGACTAGTTAGTTGATGAAATTGGCTCGCCGATCTTGTTCTCGGGAACCTGGACAAGGAAGGGTCTCAAGAAGGACCCAGTAATCCCAGAAACCTCTCTCAGAAACTTTCAAAAATCACTCAAGAACGTCCAGAAACCCAGGAAACTCCAGAAGTCTCCAGAAACCATTCAGGAACCCCCAGAATCCCCACAGAAACCTCTAGAAACACCTAGGGAACTTCCGGAAACCTCACATAAACCCCCAGAAACCTTTCAGAAACTTCCAAAATCCCATCGGGAACCTCTCAGGAACCTCCGGAAATCCCTCAGGAATCTTCAGAAGCATTTAGAAATCTCTAGAAACCTACAGAAACCCCTCAGGAACCTCTCCGGAACCTCCAGAAACCCCTCAAGAACTTCCAGAAACCCCTCAGGAATCTCCAGAAGCATCTAAGAACCTCTAGAATCCTCCAGAAACCCTTGATGAACCTCCAGAAACCTCCAGAAACCCCTCAGGAACCTCTCCGGAACCTCCAGAAGCCCCTCAGGAACCTCCCAGGACCCTACGAACTCCTCCCCCACCTTCTGACGGTGAATTTTTCTCACACTCTCGCTCGTTCCACCTTCCTTGAGACAGTCGACATTGTCAATGTTGACAGTCGCCAGGTTCGCCAGGTTCGCCAGGATGTGTGTCCTTTTGATCCCTCGTTTATGTACCTTTTCATTTGGCATTGTTGTTGTAACAGTTCTTTTTTTTGTCTCCTCAACTGCCGGCGAACAAGTTGATTTTCGTCTCCAGTTATTTTTCTTCCTCTCGGTCGGAAATTCGACACCAAAGGAAGTTGCCTTCAGTGCATTTCTTTTTTAACACAATTTCTTTCCCTATTTCACTCCCCGTTTTCGCTTTATATTGTATTTTAAATATATGTTTTTGTATATAAAAATTTTTGGTATATGGTATTTTTATTTCATTTCTTGTTTTCAATTTCAATTTTTTCCATCAAATTCGCTCTTCTTACCTTGTTTTATTCATTATCTCTCTTTCAATACGGTGCAGGTTTTTGTCTATTTTTCTTGACAATTTCATTCTTTCTTCATAATTCCATTTCTTCCACACCCCACTTCCTCGTTCGCCCTGCAGTTCATTCATGATTAACATGGCGTCCACCACCACCACCACCAGCGACACGTCGAGAACTCCTTCCTGTGTCGCCTCCTGGCTCGGCAGCTTGGAGGGCTTCCCTGCCAAGTCAGGTCTGGCCGGCCGCCTGTCAGGACCTGCGATGAGGCGTGACGGAATTGTGAAGTCAGGTGTGCCGAGGGATCGCCTCGGTCTGGTTCGCAACGGACTACGGGGCGTCCCGGGAAGCCGGACTACGGCCCAGGATTCTGCGATTGGTTCGTGTGACCTGGACTTAGTCAAGGAACGTTTTTTGTTTTTTTTTTTCTTATATAATTTCATCGATATCAATTGACAGGAATTGTTAATGAATTTCCTTCCATTAGCCATAATGTTCTGCTTCTCTTTCTAACTCTATTTGATTTCTCCTGCTGTCTGCTTCCCATCCCCAGTGATTGTCGCAAATGTCAAAAGTCCCATTGAGATTTCGTTAATGAATGAATGCGGTCGCCTTGTTTAAACAATAGACAGCTGCTGGTCGCCACTCGTTCGCTCCCTCTCCCTCTCCCTCGATCATCGATCTCCCTCCCTCGCTGCTGTCCTCTTCCTCTGCTCCTGACCCCCTGTCTGTATTCGCACAAATATTTGTTCAACTTTCGCTCGATTTGAATGCCGCCAGTCAATTGCGGCGAGAAGTCAGTCGGCGCAGGAGTCAATGGGCTGGCCCTCAGTCATTAGAAGGACCTCAGCTGTCAGCTGCTGTGGCAACCACTCCCTTCCCCCTCCCCTTTGCCTTCCCCAGGCTCGTCCAACCATCGATCGCTGTGTTTGTATTTGTTCAGCAGCCGCAAAGGCCGCCGATGGTTGGAAAAACAAACACTCCGAGGGCAAAGGTTTTGTTTTCGTTACCAAGAGTGGGAGAGCTGGAGAAGGTTAATGAGTTCCAACTCCTGTGTGTGGATGCGCCCAAGGACTTGCAGGACTCTCGGGAGAAGATCGGGAGCTCTTTTTGTGGAGATTTTTGGGCCTGGCATTGGATCGATTTTTTGGGGCAAACCCTTTGGGAATTTCTCTCAAAATAATTCCCCAGCTTCACATCCGCTTCCTGCCACTTGGTTTTCAATTGTTTTACATAAAAAACACACGTCGTCATGACATGAACATGAGAGCCATGAATTTGCCGGCGTTTAGGAGGAAATTCCCTGGGGGAAATTCTCGCTTCTCACTGGGTTCTCCCTGCAGGGCCTCGAGCGATATCACGTGGTAAAAAGTGAGCAATTTGTCCAAACGATTTGTTGTAACACTTCACACGGCTCTCCCCTCGCCCCAGGTCCGCGTCCCGTGGTCCGCGTCCCCAGGTCGTGGTCGTGGTCGTGCGGTGAGAGCGCCAGCGATCGAGAGCCCGACGTCAGATGATCGTCGTCGTTGTCCGCTGATTAATTGTTGTCATTTGTGTCTTGTTTTTGGGGAAACTCGCGCTGTTCCCGCTGTGCCAGCGAGCGATCGACGTCTCCAGAGACATCGCGAGGTATTTTCGACACAATCTGGTTGTTGTTTCTTTTCGTTCCATTCACCCCTCCCCCGCTCTCCCTCTCTCTCCCTCCTTGGCTTCCGCTGCCTCCGTCCTCGTTGTCATTCGCTTGGAAACGATGTCGTTTAATTACCGAACGTCGGAAATGTGTGAAAACATGGGGAAATCTTAAGCGATACGCGTTAATAAATCGTTATTGTCGTTCATTGATTTGGAATTATGAAAGGTTTCTCTTGCCGGCCTCGGCGGTTCTCACCAGTTTAGGATTTCTATCACAGAGACAGAGACAGATAGAGAAAGAGGAACCTGATTGTGGGAATTCAACGAAGGTGGTTGTGGGAAAGGGGCGATAATTGGGGGAAGAGAAGAATTTATGGGGCTAATAGAGGAGTCGAGTGCGGGGAATTCCCCGAGGACGAGTGCTCTGGCCGATCGTCTCGAGGAAAGCCATCGAAACCCTTTCGATGTTGTCGATCGCACCGAAAGACCCCGACGGGGAAGTGATGGAAACCATCACAGCAAGCAAAAGATATGGACACAATTTATCAGGGATCACATTTTCACCATCTTCGAAGAAAAAGGACATTCACGCCCATCTGTAATTTGAGTAAGTCCGTGTTTTCTAAGATATTTATATCATATTTATTTAATCACATTTAATTTTGAATATTTTTTTCTTCGATGAAAAACCTTTAACGACGTAAAGACAAATCTTTAATTTACGATTTATTGAATCCCATTTTGTTCGGATCCATATTTTAAACTCCTTCGAAAATAAGAACTTGGACAAAAATCTGTGATTAGGAATTTATTAAAATATCTGAATAATGTTTGCAAGGCCTCCGTGAAAAATTACATTTAGAAAAACATGTTTTAGGGACTTATGAAATCAATTTATTTGGTCTCGTTTTAGTATGAATCACGTTTTCAATGTCTTCGAGAAACCCGTTCCAAATCGAATCCTCCCTGTCGGATGGACAGACCCACCCCCACCCATGAGTGCGATCGAGCCCTGGCCCCTTTCGGAGCCCATCCCCATCGACGCAGTTCCTCGCTCGTCATCAGTTTGCGGCGCGTCTGCCTGGCTGTCTGTGTTCCAATTGTCTCCGGTTACCTCGACGGCTAGGCCGGGGCAAAGGAGCCTCCTCAGCCCCCTCGCCTCCGTGCCGATCGGCGGTCTCGGGCACTGGACACGGAGTCGTGAATTTGAGTACGAAACATGTTTACACATTCCCCGCTTATCTTTCAGTTGCGGTAAGCGGAAAAAAATATTCCTGTCTGCAGATCGGCACTTTTCGAACGTGTGACAACTGCTCGTCACCCATAGTCCAATCCAAGAACAACAAAAGCAACAACAACAACAATTAATATACACCTCACTGAACGTGCAACGAACGGAATGCGCTGAGAGTACAAAACCTAAGATTTGCATTTTATTCCAACAACACGTCGAATCTAGGCTGTAATTCAAAGCCTCGGGGCTGGGTCTGGAGTCTGGAGTCTGGGTCTGGAATCGGAATCGGGAGCCTGGAGCCTGGCTACGACGTCTCCCAGTCCAGCCCCGTCTCCCCTCAACCATGATCGTCTCCGCCCGCTCCTCCTCGCTCGCCGTGGTCTTCCGGCTACTCGATAACGACTTCTTGATTCCTCTTGATTCCTCTTTATCTGAGCTGCTCCTGCCTCTCTTCTCTGGACAGAGGAACCTCGATTTCTCCTGAGACCTCAACTTGATTCGTTCTCTTCCCTCTCTCTGGCCTTTTCGCCACCTCCTCCTTCACCTGCACCTCGTTCCACTCCTGCAGCTCCTCCTCCTGCAGCTCCTCCTCCTGCAGCTCCTCCCCTCCCACTCCTCTACTCATCCGCATAGGGCCGGTAGCCGGAGATCTGCATGGCCAGTATATTCAGAACCTCTCGCGCCGCCATGTCCTGGTTCTCCAGCATGATGCCGGTGATCCGGGCGCACTCCTTGATGTAGTTCTCCAGCTCCTTGCTGTTGACCGGCTTCCGGGGGTCCTTGGCCTGAATGATTTGCACGCACTTCCCGGTCATCTGGGCCAGCTGGGAACGCGGCGGGCTGAAGACCTCGTCCAGGTCGTACAGCTCCAGGGGCGGCGAGGGCGGCTCGCTGAAGATGGGCGGGAAGGTCTGGGGCAGGGGAGAAGAAAATCAGTGCAAAAGGAAAATCATCAGTAAAATAAAATTGTTCGATTTCAAATTGAAATATTAACTAAAATTAGCGATATTCAAATTGAAGGAAGTAAAAACAAACTGCATAAAGGCTAAATGAAATTAAGGTAAGCGTAAAAAAGAAATTATTAATGAAATTAAACTCTGTCTGGCCACATCTGGCCGACACCTCGTCACCAACTGCGGGCCCGGGTCCGGGTCCGCGGCGCGATTGGCCGGCAAAGCGAACTCACCGCAAGCTGCAGCGGCGGCAACGGTATCTCGAATTGCGGTTTAATGATCTTAAGTGGCTCGTATTTGACATTTAGCTGCTGATACGTCTCGATGACGTCCTTCAGCAGGCGGTTGCTCAACGCGAACAGCGACATGTCGAACATTTGCTTGAAGTCGGCGGGGATCTCGCTGCCGATCGAGTCGATCAGGCAGGCCTTCGGGATGTCCGCGACGAAGGCGATGTCCGTGAAGGTCTTGTTGTCGTTCAACTGGAAGACAGACGAGAGAGAAAATGGTCAGAAGATGGCCAGGAGTCGTTGGAGTCGGGACGGCGTTGGGCCCACCTCGACGTCGTTGAAGTCCAGATGGGTGAACTGGAGCTCGTCGCCGCCGAGTAGTTGCAGGAAGTACTCGAGGATGGCGTCGTTGGTCCGGTCGCTGGCCAAGTACTTGTCGTGCCACATGTAGCCGGAGCCGATGGCCAAAATCTTGCCGCGCCGCTCGTTGCACACGTAGCCGGCGAGGGGTCGGTTGAACGGGTAGACGACGGGCCCCGTGGTCAGCATCACCTGGGCGGGCTCCGAGACGTTCAAAGTGGCCCCGTACGGGTACTGAAAGTGGATTTTGTACTTCTCGTCGCTGAAGTCGTAGTCGACGCGCTCGATGTCGCGCTGGCCGAGGTGGCGCCACATCGACTCGCAGACGACGCCGCCGCCCACGACGCACTCCTTGGGGTGGAAGTTCCGGTAGTAGTGCGGCCGGATGACGGTGTCTGGAACGAGGGAGTCAAACTAGAAACCAAGCAAGCCAACAGTCCGAAACCAACCGCTGTTGATGTAGATGCCGTACTGCTCGAGGAAGAAGTTGACGTTCGTGTTGAACTCGGGCTCGCCGCCCTCGCCGAGCAGCACCAGCAGCCGGCCGCCGTCGTCGACGAACTCCTTGAGCGCCACGAACTCCTCCTCGGTGAAGCGGTCCTGCGGCCCGGCCAGGACGAAGATGTTCACGCGCGCCAGGCGCTCCTTGGTGACCTCCAGGTCGCTCCTGCAAGTGGACAGCGAGAGTCGTGGTGAGTGGTGGCGACGGTTGGTTGGGGATCCCTGGACCTACTGTTCGACCTTCCACTGGGCCTTCACCTTGCGGTGGAGCATCTTGTAGTTGTCCGACAGCTGGAAGCGCTCGTTCTTCGAGATGTCGAAGCAGATGACGCCCTTGGTGGTGGTGGTCATGTTGGCGCTCGTTTAAATGTGATTTTCGTTTTTTTCACTCAATTTCAAGCGGCTTCAAAACTCTTGAAACTTATTTTGACAAACGCCTTCTTTTGATATAAAAAATGCTTTGTTTTGGCTTCTCAGGACTTCCGCAGCCTTGGCAACAAAGTGACTGAAGCGCCCACTGGCGGAAAAGTCAGGCGGTTCCCGTCCACAACGCCGCTATCTCCTTCTAGTCCGTCCGGTTCGGTCCCAGTCTATGCTAAACCTGATTTTGGGCTTGACACGTAGGTGCTTGTCTGCGCTGCAAACGGCTTCAATTTGATTTCCACTCAGTGCCTTGCAAAGTGTGCCAGTCTTTCAACTGACGGCTTTCCAGTGACTTTTAGCGGATGCACCTGTAGTGTGAGGGATGTGCAGTGCCTCTAAAACCTCTTGAGCTCTCCATGAGTTCTCAAACATGTGCTTTGAAGATTGCGCTCCAGTGGCTGCGAAACCATTACCACTGTGGCTTTCAAGCTGTTTTATTCCAATGTGTGAGGAGAATATTTTTCTCTTATAAGGTATTAAAGTAGAATAGTTTGTGTTTTTTTATCTATAGTGAACACAATTTCTTTATTTCATTTATCTTCAATAAATATTGTTTTATTAAAATTTATATACATCTCAAAAACCACCAACTGAGTTGCCAACTGCACTGGTTTCCCTATTCGACTGCCTTGTGGTAGCTCTGCAGCTGCAGCAGGTAGGCGGAGTTTCGCTGCATGTGGTCGTAGATGAAATTCACGTCCAGGACATTCGACGACGGCCCCCCGTACTCGGCCGGCAGGCTCTCGTAGCCGACCATGTTGCGCAGCTTGTCGAAGTTCTTGCCGTCGTGGGTGAAGATCTGGAGGCGGGAGAGAGAGAGAGAGAGAGAGGTGGAGGGTGAGTGAGAGAGGAGGGAGAACTTTCTCACCCTCTCCTTGATCTCCTTGCTCATGAAGGGCATCACGAGGGCCGAGGTCGCGGTCATCAGGAAGCCCTTCTGGATCAGGTGGACGTAGCGCTGGGCGAAGGGCACGACATCGGTCTTGGCGTTGACGAGGCGCGACACGTGCGGCGACAGCATGCGCAGGAAGTTCCTCGTCGTCCTGGGGGGAGGGGGAGGAAATTTTTTCCATACCGAAAATAAGGCATTAGTTAAAAAAATGTTTGACACTTGACACAATTTTGTATTTTTATTTTGTATTTTGTATTTTTTGAAAAAATTTGAACTTACCCGCTCAGGTCGAAGATGACGGTGATGCCATACTTCTGCACATTCGGCAGCAGCAGCAGGGACTCGAAGAGCAGGTCGTCCATCTCGACGAGGTCGTGGATGTAGTCGGGATACTTGTCGAAGGCGTCCACTGGAGGGAACGGAAAAACGGTCGTGATCAATTTTTTGCCCTCAAACTTCCCACTGACTCCCCCGCCCCCCACTCACCGGTCTTCAGGACGACGATCGTGCGGTTCTCCCTGTCCGGGCGCGGCATCACGAACTTGGCCTGCAGGCCGTGGAAGTGACCGCGGAAGTGCTCGAGCGGGTGCCGGGCGACCCAGTCGGGGTGATCGTGCTTGAAGTCGTAGTACTTGCGGAGGCTGTCGTAGGCCCGCTGCACGTTCCAGCGCCCGAAGTTCAGGAACTTCGACAGCAGGACGTCCTCGGTGCCGATCCTCAGGTCGCCGGCCGCTAAAGAACGCGATTCAGTTCGTTCATTTCCTCTCTATTCACGGTGTCTCGCGCTCACTCACCCGCCACCCGTTGCCGCAGCTCCTCGATCTTGGCCTGCTCGGCCGCGGAGTACTGGAATTCCATCGTCTCGAGCATTTTCATCTTCTCCTGTTGAGTGATCGATCGTGATCCTGGTTCCTGGTTCCTGGATTCCGATTGATCGAGTTCTCGGTCTTCAATTTTTGCTTTCCCGGTCCTCGATTCGATCCTCCGATTGAGCCGATCTTGTAGTTCTTCCGAATCTCGTTTGAACCGATCCTCAATTGCTTCGAGTCTTGCTTTTCACGACTTTCTGTCGACTTTGTGGACCGTTGGCCCCTGTCTTTTTAGTCGTGTTTTTCCACCTTTCCGATCCGTTCCAGCACCGAGTTGCGAGTGGTCGAGAGCGAGCTCCGCGAGATCGATGGGGCCTCCGCGATCGAATGGGCTGCGCACGTGCAGAGCGTTTCAATTTAAGATCACGCAATCGTCGGTAGGAGGTGCATCGTGATGTGTTTGTTGTTGCTCATTGTAATTGTTATAGTCAACGTTTATTGTTCTTGTTGTTGCTACTTTCGGCCGCTGCCCCGCACATCATCCGACTTTGGCTCTGTGTCAACGTGTTTAATGTTCGACTCTTGGTTAATTACACTTTTAGTGCGGTGCTTTTGTTTTTCACCAGGGGCGGCAGGGTCAAAAGCTGGGCGACGTTTTGTAGAGAGAGAGAGAGAGAGAGGGAAGTAATTGACCTGAACCTGGAGCATTTTGGGGTTTCGCTTGTGAAAAACAAGACATTGTTGTTTAATCAGGTGCAGGGATCGTTCTGGGAAATCGAATTAAATGAAATATGTTGTGTTGTTTTTCCAATGAAGTTTATTATTAAAGATATAAAAACAATTTTTTTACCAAATGGCAGAAGGTTGATAGTGAATATTTGTGTTTCCATTTTATAATTTTTTTATAATTTTTTTGAACCTCCCCAACTCGCCACTGCTTTCTCATAGCTTAGTCTGTGAACTCAGACTCAACGCAGACCCAGTCTAATGTCTATCGGCCGTCGGTCAGAAGTTTGCCGTCGTCCACTGGAAAAACAGCCGACAAGTCGACAGTCGCCACCTTTGCCAATGAACAGCAACAAGAAATATTAATTACATTTACAAAATAGCAACAGGGACAGTATTTAAAATAACAACAACAACAAATGCCTGCGTATGATGAAGGAAGTTCAAGCGCGAAGTTCACATGTGTGTGTTTGTTGTTGTTAATGTAGTGCTTGTCGTCGTTTTTATACGTTTTACGGAGGTTTTCAACATTATTATTATTGTTGTAATCCATGTCGATCTGTTGGCTGTTGCGCCGTGGTTAAACAGCAACCAAATATTAGACTTATTAATAGTTTACTTGGTCGTCCGATCCGCAAGGTAAGTATTTAGTTGTAAGGTTTGTTTTGTGCACTCAAGTGACGCCAAAGCGAGGAGGTCGTTTATGGAAAATATGATTCAAACCCAGAAGCAGAGAGTGGGAGTGGCAGAGAGCGGTACAGAGAGAGAGACAGAGAGAGAGAGAGAGAGACAGAGAGCGACTGAAGCTGAGCCACAAGCTTTGAAGGGTTTGTGGGAAAATCATTTGAGTGAGAAAGTGTTAATTGAAAAGGAAAGCAATTGCAAAGTGGGGAAGAGGAAGCAGCCAGATATCTATCTATCTTCTTCTAAAAAACACTCTATATAAAAAAGGAAAATTATCAAAAAATAAATTATAAAAATCTAACGCAAAAAAATGTTTTTATTTCATTGCTGTTCATAAGAAAACAATTTTGTGATTTGTCGCGAACTCCTTCAGCTATTAAATTTTATTCAATCGACTGAATTTATTTCTGAAATTTGTTTAAGAACAGAAAACTGAAAACGACAAATTTGTCAAAAAAAATACAAACTCATTCTTGCAACATGTTCACCGACATATGTTCTTGCAACATGTTGCGAGCCAATGACTCTTGCAACCTCTCTCTGCACAAGCTGCCGCTCGCAACACGATCGCTTGCGGTATATTGAAGAACTCACAACAACAACAACCAGAACTGTCAAATAGTTTGCGAAAGTCGAAGCACGTGTTCCGGAGCTACGAACAAATTAAAGGAATTGAGAAATGGAAAAGCAAATAGAATTAGAATAAGAAAACGCAATAACTATTCGGAAGTAAATTATTTAAAATATAAAGTTATGACATAAATTTGTGAACAAAAGTATTGACTACATTGTCGAACGATGAAAGTTAAAACATTCGCGAAAAAATTCGCACAATTAAAAAACAAGATTGGGAAGATCAATTGATTGAAGACAAAATATATCAATTATCGAGAAAAACCCCCGACAGGTAAATTTTAAATTGTAAATTTAAGTGTGTTTTATGTTTTGTTTAGAACCAGTAAATATGTAACGAAATAAAGTGCAGTGAAAATTTGGGTGAAATAGAAAAATAAAAAAATAAAAAACAAAAAAAAAAAATAAACAAGTGGTGTTAATGTTAAGAAAACAATGTGTGTTAAAAATTAAATAAATAAAATTAATAAAAATTTAAGTTCATTACGTGAAGGCTCAACGACAATTTTTGCAAAAGTTGCGTTTGCGGAAGCCAAACTGGAAGGCCATGCAACAGACAAGCCAAGTAAGTGTTGTTTTATTCTGTCATCCATTTCTCCAAAATTTGTTTGTTAAAAATAGTTCATACTTTGAATGCATTTCTTTCGCACTCAGATAGATGTGCTCTTTATTTTTGTTCCAAACTATCCCAAAAATGTTTGACCCAAAAAATACAAAACAAAAATAAAAATAAATAAATAGAAAATAATAAAAAATAAATAGAAAATAATACAACGATATATGTTTCATGCATTTGTCCTAAGAAGCGAATTGCATGATAAGAACAGAACACATAAACATGACAAAATCTATTCATCAGAGGGTGATAAGCTTTTAGAAAGAGGGGGACAGAGAGAAAGAGAGGCGGAAAATGGAAAAATGAGTGTGAGAGAAAAAGGTGATGGGAAAAAGTTTGGAAAATGAAAAGTGAAAAGGAAAATATGTCGAACCCCAGAGACTGCGACCAAAGTGCAAATAGAAAGCGAGATGACACAGAGTGAGAGAGAGAGAGGACGGACAGAGAGACAGAAAGAGAGCATCCTATAATTCACTAGTGACATGAGTGGGACTCGAAGCTTCTCGGAAGAGCGGAAGCCTTTGGGAAATGTGTTTCAGTTTAATGGAACGAATTTCTTTCCGAAAGCAATTCATTGGGAAAAAATTCCTGGCTTGCTACGTGAAGCTCTTCGGACAGACGGACGAAAAGATGGAAAGGCATAGAGAGAGAGAGAGAGAGGGAGAGAGAGAGAGAGAGAGAGGAGAGGAGTGGAAAGGGGAGGAGGGGAGAAAGTCAGGAGATCAGAAGAAGTCTGCAAATTTAATCAGCAATAATTACGGCCACACACACACATGCATACTGATGAAGAGCTGGAGCAGTGGGAAAGAGAGGGGGTGAGGGAGGAAGCGGGAGAAAGACAGAGGGAGAGAGAGAGAGACAAATGCACATAGACTAGGAAGAGTGAGAGAGAGAGAGAGAGAGGGAGAGACACACAAAGTACAATAATCGACGATGACAGAAACCACAATGACTACAACAACAATGCCAATAACCGCAGCACAAATAAGAAGCCAAATGCAACAACAATGAAAACAACAACAACAATAGCAATAAAAACAACAAAGACAGCCACAACAACAACGAAAATAACAACGGCAACAACAAAAAGCGTTCCCCGAAGACGGGACACGAGGAACGAAACGACAGCCAAGTTGACAAAACAAGGACAGAAAACTCAAGGAAAACTCAGGGGGTCGACCAGGAGACGGAGAAGAGGAAGAGGAAGAACGCAGCCAAGTCCGGAAACAGGGGGGGGGGGTTAATAAATTGACAGAAAAGAGAGCAGCAACATGTGACGTACGTGACTTAATATGGATTCGATATAGAAATTGCTTCCTTTGGTCCTTGTCTGTCTGTTCCCGATTGCCACTAGTGGTTCTCTGAGCTGCTGTTGTTGTCGTTGTTATTGTTGTTGTTGTTGTTGGCAAACAACAATTCATTATTATTTCTGATGTGGTCCGGAGCGAATCATTCAACGAAATGATCCAAAAAATCAAACGAAATCCTGAGAGCAGACCAAAGCACGAAGCACGAAGAACGAGACACGAAAACCGACAATGGCAATAGCAGCAAAAACAGAATTATAACAACAACATAACGACAACAACAAGGCTAAAAGATAAAGTCATGTGAAATTATTTTAAACGCGTACCGAGACGAGTCCTTTTTTGCTCCTTCCTCTGTCTTTTTCTCCTTCTACTTTCATCATCTGCTCCTGAGCTTTCGCTCATCCTCGTTGTCGGCTGTGCGTGTTCCTGTTGTTGTAGTCGGGTGTCCTTATTGTTTATTGTCATCTTCATTATTAATGAATTTTTCAACTGCACCATTTGGTAGCCATGAGAAAAACTGAAAGTATTAGGGAAGAAAGAAAGAGTAAATTAGTAGAATTCCGAAGAAGATTGAGCTGGCATTTAATGAAAATAAATATATGTATTTTATAAATTGAAATATGTACTATATAAATAAATTACCTACTAATTATGGGACTATGGGAAAACTTATCAAAATACAAATCGTTTGGAAAATAATAAAAAAACACATAAAATAAAATTAATAACCAAAGCTAAATGAGAATAGTAATCATAATAGTATTAATAATTAATGAATACTTATGAATAAATTAGAATAATAAAATATAATGTCAAAAAATATACGCAAATCAATGAAAAAGCCATAAAAAATAATAAAAAATATTTTATTATCAACATTCTAAATTAAATACGAAATAAAATATAAATCCATGAGAATAAAAATAAATAATATGAAACGCATTTAGTTGAGAATTATAATAATTAATTACCGAAAACTATTTTAATGATTATCAAATACTGTTTATAGAAATGGATAATAAAATCATTAAATACATTTTGATTAAAGCAATGGTGATTGTGTCGCGAAAGAGAAAATAATAATATTAATTATGTTTTTCATTATTCTCGTTTCCCTGTTCGGTTGGAGTTTTGTCCACGTTGTTTTGATTTGCTCCTGTTTTCGTGGAAAATATTTCTGTGGTTTTCGTGTCAAAGCAACGCAAATGTTCCAACAACGACCAGGGATGGACCGAATTTTATGTGAGACCGCAATTGGTGAACAATGGCAACAATGACGGAATGTTGCAGCAATAACAAGTGGACAACAGCCACAGAATTTGCAAAAGCAGAGCGAAGGACGAAAATAACAAAACCAAAAATAACAAAAACAAAAAATTACAATAACAAAAAACAACGAAAACAATAACTACAGTGGCAACAATGCCAACAACAAGAACAAGAAAGCAAAATCGATTGTCGCCACATGGCGAAATAACGAGCAACGAGTGGGAGGGAGAGAGGGCGAGTGATAGAAAGCGAGGGTGATTGGTGGAAAGAGAGGGAGATATTTTGGTGGTTCGGTGGTCGAAAAAATTTACGATGGCTCCCGGATCGAATTTGAAAATTTAACCGCAAATACAATTAGAAACAAATTAGAGCCGGTCGCCAAAGAGCGGTGCATGCGAGCGAGGTTAACGGTAAATGACAATATCTGCACGGGACAAGAACAACAACAACAGTAACAACAATAACAACACAACAACAATGGCCAAAAACACCACCAGCAACAACAGCTAGAGGAAACAAATTCAACTCCAATTCCAATAACAACATCAACGCCTGTAATAAGAGTTCCAGCAACAACCACAGCAGCCGTTACAACAACAATTCAAATTACTGACGACGACAACAACAGCTACAGCAACAGCAACAACAACAATTACTAGGTTGTCGCATCGAGGCGATGGCAACAAAATGGCGTCGTCTGCTCGGTGTCCAACGTAAATTAAAACCAATTTAAAATTCATTTCGAACAAATGCAGAGCGATAAATATTTGAAATGGCAGCGAGTGGGGCGAGCAGCAGGAGCGGAGCGAGGGAGAAAGAGAAACAAAGGCAACAACAACAACAACAACAAAATTGAACTTTTACAATGAGAGAAGAAGCAACAAACGGTGATTGGGGAGCAAGAAAACAAGAACCATTGTTGACGGAAAGTGAGAGAGAGAGAAATGGCGACAATGTAAAAACAAAAACAACAACAATACTAACAACAACATGAAATTGGAAATTGCGGAAACTCGAACTCAAACTCGGCATTCGACCCTCCGACCCCCGAAATCACGATGTAAATTCAGAACAATTAACTGTGCATTCGCATGTGTGGACAATGCGTGAGTGTGTGTGGGAATTGTGCGTGCGTGTGGGTGATTTCAATGTGTGTGTGTGTGTCTGAGTGCTTGGGAATGTCGATTGACGCATGTGGATGCGAATGGCTGCGGTCGAAAGAATCAAACGGTCGTATTTTGAATGCGTTTGATTGAGCTCCGGCAACGCTGTCGGCCAGAGTTGCCAATTGATTACCAAAAAAGTGCATTAAAATCGGGCTGCCAATTAGCAAAAACTCTTCTGTCCAACATTTAACGAGGTCCTGTCGGATGCCGTCAAAGAGCAGCAAATTAATGAGGACAGAGGAATTGATATGGAAGTGCAAGGGTGCCAAATAATTAAAAAAATATAAACTAAATGTATGGTTTTCTCATTCGGAAAACATTGGAAATTTTGCAAAAGAGATATATTTACCTGAGAAAACTGTTTTTTTAATTCTTTCTGAAGAAGACTGGGTTTTAATTGCGACATAAGATTCCTTGATATTCCTAAATATTTGAAATTTGTTATTTTGTTATTTTAATTTTCTATTGTTTTTTTCTCATTTGCGAACTTGTTTGACGGAGTTTCTTTGTTCGATTATATTTTACACTAAATATTTTTCTCCCCAATTTATTCATCACGTTCGATTTTAGCCAAACGCATTGAATAGCAATTGAAAATAAAGAAGTTCCGCATGAGTTCGAAATATTGAATAAATATGCATCTTTTTAAACTTCTATTTCTACAAAAATTAATGAAATTCTCACAGAAACGTGGTTTACTAAACTTTTCGGTTAAAAAATCGCAACAAATTCAACGTGTTGAATAAATTTCAATACAGTTTGGAATGGAATTTAGAAAATAGAAAATTGTACTTTTTCCCAAATAAATCTACTACCAAAATATTCTAAATTTTATAGAAAAAGAATAAAACGGGGGAAATATTGAGGAGAATTTAGTAACAGCGGTTATATTTATATTATTTATATATGGATATGGAGACATGTAAATCCGGAAAACAGGAAAATCCGAGAAAATGAAATACATGAATACCAACCAATTACAACAAACAACTAGTTTTGACACGACTACGACTGTTTTTCAACAGCAACCATAATTTCAGCAGTAGCAACAAAAGAACTACAGTACAAATTGCATTAGAATAACAATAGATTTGCCACAGCAATTGTATTACAATAACAAATGCATTAGAACAACTATAGAATTACAACAACAATAGCATCACAACAACAATAGCATCATAACCACAATAGCATCACAACAACAATTGTGCGAACCACGAAAACCGTTTGTTTACACGCGAATCTAATCGAGGCGTGTTCGATCCGTCGGAGCCGTGGAGGAGCGGGAGGGGGAATCGGTTGATCTATGGTCGCGGGAGAGAGAGAGATTGAGAGAGAGAGGGAGAGGGATTGTGAGAGAGAGACGGATGTTGATGAGGCTGGATGAGGGTTGGCGCGGTGCGGTTCGGTCGGCGGTGGCGGCGGCCGGTGCGTTGGAAAATATTTTGCGAAAATCCATCTACGCAATTTAGCACTTTGGCCAACCGCATTTTGCAGCAACAACAGCCGTTACCAGAAATACAATAACAACAACAAGAGCAACTATAAATACGACAACAACAACAAAAGTAAATACAATGACAACGACTACAGTAGAAAAAACTAAACAGGAACAAAATTAACAAGAGCCACAAATAATAAACAACCAAAGTGAAACCAAAATGGGAGTATGAGAGAGAGAGAGAGAGAGAGAGAGAGGGAGTGAGAGAGAGGATCTGTTCACTGCCGATGGGTGCGAGGCCGATGGCATCACTGGAGAAGAGATTGAATTTTAATTACTCGCTACTTATCGATCTTTAATTTTGCGATTAGTCGATTTCGTCGATTATCGCTCGCAAGCCATTAAAATTCCATTTCGCTCGTCGGCGTCTCTCTCTCTCTCTCTCTCTGCTGTTGATGGCGCGCTTCCGGTCGAACGCGGTCGCTGGGCGCCGTGGCAACCGTGACAATGGCTGCAACAACAATGGCGGCAACGACAACAAACACAATGGCGTCAACAATAACTATGAGACTGTTACAAAAACAATCGGCTGGAGGCAATTTTCCATCGCAAGGTGGGCGATTAGAATATGGCTTTTACTAACGGACGAGGGGAGAATCGAAAAAAGAAATTTTTTCCAATAATAATTTTACCATTCTGGTTCCTGTTCAAATTAACGACTAATTAATTGATTGATTTGTATTTAAATTTCAATTCGGATTCATTCTTTAACTAAACTACGCCTTTGATGTATCGTTAGTATTAAATTAAATAAAATAGTATTAATAAAATAATTAAATAGTATTAACAATAATTACATTTGACCGCGAGCCGTGAAATCGAATGGCGAGTGCTCGAGAGCGATTAAATGTCACACTTTGTAAAGTTTGCTCCCTCATGGTAGAAAAGCGTGGGAAACGAAAATACACTGAAAAGAAATATCATCAAATGTCCAAAAATATATTCATGAAAAATTATTCCCCAATATTTCTCTCAGTGGCGGCGGGTCGCGAGTGCTGGGCTCAGATTTAAAAATCGAATGGCCCAACAACAGCAAACCACGACCGTTCTAGTAGCAACAATAACAAGAACAACAACAAGAACAGAACAACAACAATTGCAACAATTATAAATTCCATACAATTCTATGCCAATGATCTATGGATGGAAAATCGCGATTTGCCCGAATCGCGAATCCGCGAGCCTCAATAGGCCATGACAGAATAATTGTCAAATGATTTCATTCAATTGCCACTGGCGTCCGTCCATTCGGCAATCAGCGTTGCCAACCATTCAACCAAGCGACGACCAGGGTCGGCCAAGGGCCAAGGGCGAAGGGAGGAGGAGGGAAATTGGTAAATGGCGTAAATTGTTCGAGAAATCAGAAATTCATAGAATTTATTTATTTGATTTGTTGAAAAATCGGCAAACAGAGCATTGAGATAGAAAATACAACAAAAACTAGAATAACAAAAAAGATGATGGAAACAACGACAACACAAAACAAACACAACAATAACAGTAGGAAATTATGGCAACAGCAACGAAAATTTGAACAATTTTGGTGGGTGAGAAGGAGAAAAAAAAAAAACAACATTGGACATGGACAAATTTGCTAATTGATGAAGCGATAACAACAACAACCATAATTCTGACAACAACAACATAATGTCAGATAATGTCGGCCATTATGGGGGCCACCATCAGACATGGCTACTTCCGGTGCTCCGGCAACCATTTCAAATGTGATTTATTTATATTTGGTATTTGCGTTTATTTTGTGTTTCTTTTTTTTTTTAATAAACGCGTTTATTCGGCTATTTATTTAGTGAACTGTCAACTTAATAGTTGGAGCATCCGCGCGTTGATAAATCTAGATGGGATTTATCGAGCTCCTATTAATTGGACAGTGATTTTAATTACTTGATTTATCGCCACCTCTTTGTCATTATACTACGATTTATTAATTAATGGAATGATCATTACATATTCGGAAAAATATATTTTTCTGAATATTTAAAATTCATTCAAATTAATGAAACAATTGATTCAAATTACTTCATTATTTGGTTTAATTTTCAGTTAGTAGGCAACGCTTGATTTTATTTGAAATTTTTTTAACTTACTTGAATTAGTTTTTATTTTAATATATTCAGTTATTTCCTAAGCTTGAATTTACCTACCTTTCGACAATAATTTTTCATCCCGATTTATTAATTTTTTAAATTTTACCATAAATTTGCTCTAGTGTTTCCCATTGCTCGATTTGTTTCTGTCCTTCAGGCACTGCTCTTCCTATCCGGAATTTCGCAATGACTTCTCTAGTGAATCTCGTCGAATTCTTCCTTCCACTCCTTCTTGCACTCATTTGTTCATTGATTCATTTCCCTTGATCTTCCACTTTCCACTTTCCTGAAACTTCTCCACTTTAAATTTAGCTCTCTTTACCTCAGATTTTCGTCCCACTTTCCTCTCCCTTCGTCCGCCTTTACTCCCTCCTGAAGTCTTTTGAAACTTCCTTTTTTTTGAGAGAGCAAAAAGGTCATTACTAGGTGTTTTCTCTCTGCGAAACTTTTACCAATGAAAGAACTCACACACGCACACATTTGACAGGATAATGACATGCCTCTGTAGCTGTATGCGTGTGCGTGTGCGTGTGAGCTTTCATCATTCTAAAAGCAACGACAGGAAATGCTTAAGTGAAATTTATTGTACATCAGCGGGAAGAAGGAAAATCGCTAGAGATATTTCCGAACCGAAGGTGAGGAGGCGAAAGGAGGTTGAGAAGGCGAGAAGGAGATCTCGGGAAGGGCCTCGGGAGGAACCTGAGGCCGGCTGGGATCAGGGCAAGAGGTGGAACAGGAGAATCATAAAAGATTTAACGATTGGAAGAAACGGGGAAAATGGAAATAAAAATAGGTCAGGAACGTTAAGGCGAAAAACCACATTTGGAGGAAGGGCTAAGAGAGAGAGGGAGAGAGACGGAGACACAGTAGTAAAGCGATTTGGATATCAAATCTTTTGAGCCGCGGTTTCCAAGAATTTTCAGCTGCCCTTCCATCATCTCGTCGCTCGTCGCTCGTCGTCCTTCGCTTCAACTCTTCCCATCTCGCTCCTCTTCCCCAACTGTATCTGGCGTCTCTCTCCCACTCCGTTGGCTCGTTACCTCTTTCTCTCTCTGTCACTCTCTCCGCCGTTGTTCGCGGAAATCGCGGGGTTAAACAAAAATCACTTTAGCCCCGAAAGCTCTTTCGCAATCAGAGTAAAAAAAGCGAGAGCGCCGCTAAGTGGGTGGGAGGCAGAGAGACAGAGATTGGACGACCAGGGAGAGGGGGGAGGAAAAGAAGAGAAGAGAAGAGAAGTGAGTGAGATGGGGAATGAAAAAATGACGTGCTCTCTCGTCATAATCATCTCTTTTCCATCATCATCAAAACGACTG
Source organism: Coelopa pilipes (assembly GCA_947389925.1). Lineage (NCBI taxonomy): Eukaryota > Metazoa > Arthropoda > Insecta > Diptera > Coelopidae > Coelopa > Coelopa pilipes. Next base: position 6,393,867 of record OX376696.1, read on the forward strand.
ACAGCCCATGGACGTCAAATCACGGAGCGACAGGCGAGAGGCGAGAGGCGGCGGAGAGGGAGATGGGGAGAGGAAGCCGGGGAAGCCGGGGAAGCAGAGACAGTAGCAGACGAGAATGAGGGGAGGGCAGAGAGAGAAAGACAGAGGGCATGATGTGAGCTCCAACGCTTGGATGAATAATTTTTCTGCTTATTCCATAATAACGTCTTCCTTCTGCTCCATCTATTCCTGAGCAGCCACACACAAACCCACACACACACACACATACACACGCACACGCACACATATACACACTCACTCACACTCCCTCACACTCCAACACACGCACAGATTTCCTGTATATATGTAGGTATTGAAAGAGAATTTCCCACCGGAGCTGGTGGACCAGAAGGAAGAGAAGGGGGATGAGTTGGAGGACGAAAGGCGATGAGGTTGGGGGCGGTTGGGGGCGTGGCACTTGATGTCCCTGCATCAATTGCTGCGCATATTTTCCGTACTTCCTTCCATCGTTCCTTCCCTCGTTCGTTCTGCGGAAAAATTTATTTTAATATTTCGTTATTTGCCATTTTATCCTCGATTTCATTCTCCTTTTCCCCAAGATTTATCAGCATTAAGCGACACACACACACTCAGACACACACTTTACTTAGGGAAATCAGAAAGGGATAGAGAGAGGGAGATGGAGAAAGCATCATCAGAACGGACTGAGTGAGGGAGTTGGAGCTTTGGTCCAGGTCTATGGAGTCGCTTGGCAAATACAAAATTCCCCCTCTCTCTCTCTCTCTCAGATTCGTCTCTCCCAATCTCTCACTCTCTTTCTCTCTAATTCTACTTCTCCTCCTCCCCCTCTCCCTTCCCAATAATAATTTCTCGCTTCAAATAATTGAGACAAATGACGAGTTATTGCGATTCCAGCGAAAATCCACGAGGGCTCGAGTGTTTGCCATCAATCCGTGGCCATGGCGACTGCCTGGAGGGGAGGCGGGACTTACGGAGGGTCCTTGGGGCAGGAGGTCTGGGCAGTCGATGCCTTATGCCTGCTGCACAATCACCGCATGCCAGTTCATGTGGCGCAGATTCGGATTTCTTTGGGCAGACTTCGAGTAGGGAACCCGTGAAAGAAGATCGTGCGGAGGATCCTTCGGTTTAACTTTATGCTCTGAAAATGCTGTACATTTTGTATTTGCCGTTTTTGCATATTTTGGTTTTAATTAAATTTAATAGGCAATCATTATTTTGAGTACTTGTCTCATGACAGAACTATTTATGTTTCAAACCAAAAAATACAGAAGTTATTTTTGTTCTCATACAGAAATATCTTTTTGAACTGAATTTGTGATTTGCAAATATGAGTTTATTTGCTTTATTTTAATTAATTTTATTTATTGCCATTTATGTTGACTGTAGTACATGGTTATTTAGTAGACTGTTGTATTAATTGGGATATTTTAAATCAATACATTTGCGTACAAAAAGAATTGCTTTCGACAACTTCTTATTGGACTCCTTTCCCCAATTAATTCCCTGAATCACACTTTAAGGTATCCTCCCAACAACCTCCTTCTCTTCCTCCTGCCGCCCCTCTGGAGCTTCTTCAAGCCACCGTCTAGCGAATGTAAAGCCGTGCTCTTCCTATCGCCCTCTCTCCGTCTTCATCTCGCTCCCAGCTCCATGGGCCGGCTTCGTTCCCTCTCTTGTTCTCTCCATACATAATTCACGTTGATCTGATGCTACTCGATGTAAACGTCAACGCTTTGGAGAGAGAGACAGAGGTCGGGAGGGGGCGAGAGAGAGAGAGAGAGACAGAGGTCGAGTGTGGTCGGGAGAGAGCTGGGGAGAAGGAATTGAATTTTTATTGATCGATAAGATTGATTTATTAGATTTCGTAGCTTCTCGCATTACGTTGTAACTGTATGAGTTAACATGTATGTGTATTTGTGGTCGAGTATGTGAGGGACTGGGAATGATATACATGTGTATATATCTACACATATCGGTATACGTGTGTGTGTGTGTGAGTGTTCCCATTTGAATATTTGATTTTGTGTCTTCACATAATGCGATTCCTTTCACATCGACTTTTCCCTCGTCCTTTTCAAATTTAACGAGACGTTGAAGTTGTTTTTTGTTTTCTCTTCTCAGAGTTTTCTTTTTCCAAAGGCCTTTTTATGTTATTTTCAAGTTGTTTTCAAATGTTTTACTTTGTTTTAATATTTAATTCTCGCCGCGGTAGAAGCTCTCAATCGAATCCTTTGAATCCTTCCGTGTATAATCTGCGAATCTAGGATATCAAGGAAGTGTCGTGGAAGGCAAGGAATTTTGATCAAGTACGAAAAATGCAGGAGATAAACCAGAAATTATTCGATTTTATTAAAGGCATCATTTTGGTGCTAAAAATGTCTTCAAGATTCTATTCAGCACAGAAAAATTACGCGTCTTCTACTTAATTTCTTCTACTTTATAGAAAAGCAATAAAATGAACTATTACGAATTTGGTGTGGATAAGAAGGACTTTAAACAAGAAAAAATAGGACTTTCCAGGCTAAACACAAACAAAGCTTTCTCCGATTTTTATTGCCAAACTGGAATTCGTTAAATTTCCGAACTTAAATCAATAGAAACTTCACTATCAATTTCAGTCTCTTCTCCCCAACGGTCTCCGCCTCGTACTTCAGGCGCCACTCGTTCCACTTGGGGTTCTCGTCCAGGACTTCTGAACCCACCACATCGTAGAATTTGTGCAATTTCTCGTCGAGGCTTTTCAGAATCACTTTGAACTTGTTTCGAATGTCCCTGTCGAGGTCGTTGAAACCGTGCTTTTCGAAGTAGTTGGCGAAGAGCCGGTCTTCAGGCGTCGGTCTCGCCATGCCCGACACATCGAATCCCTCCAGAGTCTGGCCCATGTCGCGGGCCGAGTCCCAACTGTCCTGTATCGTGTTCGATGTGGACTTCTTCAGTTTGTCCACCCGGCCCAGAAGATCCGAAATGATTTTGCTCCGTCGCTTTATCTCCTCGTTCGCGTCGGCGTCCTCCGAGGCGGCGACGTCGGCCAGGACGGCCATGAACAGCTTCTCGCCGTGCTCCAGCGCGTAGTCGAGGTAGGTGGAGAGCTCTTGGAAAATGGACGTCTTGATCGTCGATGGCGATTCCGGTTCCGGTTCCGGTTCCGACGGCTTTCCACAGCAGCCCTGGAGACCACACACCGATGTTAGAGACCTTTCAAGGAATGGACTTCGTCACCCACCTGTAGCAGGGCCAGAGCAGCGCAGACCACGAAAAGCGCTCCCTTCGACATCATTCACTGGATTGGAGAAAACTAAACGATCGCCAGTGGCTGCGCCTGGTTTTATTCTCTCAATTCTCACGTCCCGGTCGACCTACAGGCATATGGAAGTCGTCAGCGATTATCAGCGGCTCGATTGTGACCAGTAGGGGATTCCTACAATTTTTTGTGACGCATGATCAGTCCCTAATCGTGCAGCTGCATGAGGTTATTTTTAATTTGTTTATTTTTCTTTTGCAAATATGTCCATAGGTTATCGATTGAACATTGTCTGAACCTACCGCAAGCCATCGTAGGCATCGGGAACGCCGTACAGCAAGTTAAGATTAGGTGCTAGAGAGGAATTCTATTAGACCGAGTCTAATTGTCTGATGAGCTTAAGAGAGAAGATCGAGAGAACGATGCCAAGAAGCAACGAAATGCAAATAAATCCAAACTTGCTTTCTTTCTGTCAACTCAAATCGAACATGCTTGGGAAGAGATTAATTGGCTAATTATTGGTAAAATGCCAGTAAAATATTAGGAATTCATTTGTAGGCCAGTAGCAGTTTTTCATATCGAAATTCTATTCGTCTTCTTGTGATGACTTGGAATCTTAATTGTGCGCCATCAGTGCATTTAGTTTCTTACTAACGCTACGAAGTCATTCGAATGGAAAGAGTTGACCACCTTCTCCAACCGCGACACGTCGACGCTGTCGCCCTTCTTGGCCTGAAGCAAGTGGTTGTGGTTCGGGTACGTTCGGAAATTTCCGAAACGAAAATGCCATAATGGGACCCATGGAAAATCCTGCCATTCGGGCACCTGAGGGCGTTGAAAATACGACGACGTTCGCTCTCAACATTTCTTTTTCTTTTTCCAACATTTTGTGGTCTCAGTTCACATGTTGTTGCCTCTCACTCACTCGCTATTTCGCTCTCTCCCCCCTCTCCGTATTCTGGTGTTCACTGCTCAAAGGTCGAAAAACACCTTGTCGTGAAACCTGCTTCAAAAGTCCACCCTTTCTCTTTCGGGCAGGTTCAGGCGAGGTCGGGTGGACCCAAATCAAAATGTAGTAATTAAAATTAATCCGGCAAGTAATCCGAGCTTTCACTGTAGTAGTACAAGAGTCATTTGAGCGGAGGGTTAGTTGGGGTTGCGAGGGGAGAAGACGTGAGAGTGGGATGGGATGGGATGGGATGGAGTGGAAACGATTTGAATTTAAATTGAAAAACGTTCGGCGTGACAGGAGAAATACAAAAACAACTGTGCGAACAACAACAACAGCGGCAGCAACAACAACAGAAATACAGAAAGATAACTTCAGAAACAATTGCAACAAAAACATTTACTCTGGACAAGACAAGGACAAGCCACAGAAACAAGACAAAGGCAAGGCGATACAGAAGGATACAGAGAGAGAGAGAGAGGGAGAGAGGGAGAGACAGAGTCATCGAGAGGGTGAGAGAAGGACAACAACATGTGACCGGAGACCACAGAAGGTGTGGATTAAGAGCAGGAACAACAATAAGTAAAAAACAACAAATGGAAAACGATAACAAAAACAATAATTACAGCAAGTCCAATAAAAAGGCCAAATAATTGATGAATTCAAAAATAAAAAAATAAAAAATAAAAAAATCATAATACAAATACAACAAATACTAGGAATTTCCAAGAAGTTCAAAACTGGCGACTACAAGAACAACAACGTCGACATAACTGCAAAAAACAACAACAACATAAACATAACTTCCTACAACGACAACGTCTACTGATAGACCAACAAACACCAAACTGTTGTTGTTGTTGTTTGTGTTCTTGTACTCGGCTTGTTTTAGCACTTGTAGTTTTGGTTGTTGCTCGGTGACTTGTCGGAATTGTTGTTATTTTTAGTGTTCTCATAGGTGCAGGGTTGTTGCTGTTCTCACTGTTGTTGTAATATACACAATATTGGTTGTTGTCGTTATTGTTGTTTTTGATGTTGTTGTTACATTGTTGCTGTAGGGCTCGGAGTGCAAACTGAAGTTCAAAAATTCCGAACAAGATTCCCAAACGAAAGTCACAAAAGCGAACTCAACCGTGTCGAGAGAGAAGGCAGCAAAAGGATCACGACAGCGATGGGAGAGAGCGAGATAGAGAGGGACAGAGATATTGAGTGGAAGAGGAAATTGTAATGGAAGCTTCTGTTCCCAAGCAATGGTTGAATATTAATACGAAGGAAGGCCTTGTTCTTGTTGTTGTTGTTGTTGTTACATGTTTGGGACACGAACGGAACTGGTTGTTGTTGGCCTTGCTGTTCTTCTAGTTGTTGTGTTGTTTTTCCTGTGATCTTGTTGTTGTTGTTCACCTCTGGTCTTCCCACAACCGAGAAAAAGCTCTGCATCGAAGGTTAAACTCGGATCCGAAAGTAATCCCTGTTTTATTAAATGTCTCAACAGCCAACTAATCCCAGCGAATTAGGGAGGGAGGTGGAGAAAGGGGGAGAGTGGGGGTAAATAAGGGAAATCGGGGGAAGACGGTGGGAGGTTGAGGCATTGAAATGAACGAATTTGCCAACAGCCAGTTGAGCCGGACCCACAGGCAAAGGCGACAGCGGCGAAGGAGGGATGGAAGGACAGACAAACAGACCGAGGGATGGACAGAAGGACAAACTGAGAGGGGGACAAATCGACAGCAGACTAACAGACGGACGAACGGACGGACGGACGGACGGACGGACGAATCCAGCGAGTTTTGTCCAGGTCCGAGGACTGCAGCGAGATCCCAAAAGGCCGTGGCAAGGAAAGCGGGAGGGAGATGAGAGAAGAGGAAGGAGAGAGGGAGAGAGAGAGCGAGTGCGAAAGAGACAGAGACAGATTGAAAGGGAAATCCGGGCCGGATGCTCCGAGTTGATTTGGTCTGCTCGGCCATTTGAGCGAGACCAACTCGGGTCATGGCGAACCGGCGCCAAAAGGTGGACGCCATGTGGGTGTACAGGTGTGGGTGTGTGTGTGTGTGTGTGGGTGGGTGAGTGGGTGAGTGTGTTTATGGCTGCCCTGGTGGCAGAGTTTGTGTCTGTGTGGTTGTGGACGGGTTTCGTGAAATTATTGCAATAAAATTTGGATTTCGGAAAGGATGAAAAACGTGGTACAAACCAGGATTATTAGGGTCAAGTTTTGGCAGGGGAGAGGGAGAGGGTGGGGGGGGGGGGGTGGTGCAGGAGCAGGTGAGGACGGATGTGTTGAAGACCGAGGTGGGGACGACCCGACGTGGGTTTCTGTGGCCGGTCTTGTAGAGGTCGATCGGCGTCTCCACCTCCCACGTCGCTCCACCGCTCTCGGATTTGGGAATACTTAATCCTTTTAAACTAGCTGGATCACAGAGTAAGCAACAAAACAACGACAAATAAGAACTACAACAACAGCAACAACAACTCGATGAAACGGAAATCTCTCACTCAGAGTTGTTTCCGTTGTCGGACATTTTTTATTTCGCCCTTTCCTCTACTTCTGCCTCTCCAACTTCTCTTTCTCTCCCTCTACCTCTCGCTCTCCCGCCCTCTATCACTCTCCCTTTCTCCCTCCGCACACTTGCTGTCTCTGTCCCTCTGTCTCTTTCCGTTTGATTGAATTTTCTCGTAGTTTTCATTTTCAGTTTCAAGTTTCCCCCTGTCTTTTGTTATTGGTTACCGTCGTTGTGGTTGTAGTTGTTGTTGTTGTCGCAGTCGTTTGTTGCACATTCCAACTTCACGTCCGTCTCTTTCTGCCTGCTCACTGCTTCTCTATCTCTCTCTCTCCCTCACTCTGTTGCTCATTTCGTTGGCATCTTCAACTTCATCGCCGCCTCGTACTTTGTTGTTATTGAAAAATTAATTAAAAACTTAATCTTCATTTGATGAGGTTTTCGAAGCATCCTCGACGACCTGCAGAGAGTGATGTGGCCGAGAGAGAGGTAGAGAGAGAGAGAGAGAGAGAGAGAGATAGAGCGAGAGAGAGCACGGTGTTTCTTATTATTGTTGGTTTTGCTTTAAAGTTCAAGCTCGCACATTCGTTTTAATACGAGTCGCTTCGTGTCATTTTGTTTCGCTTTACTTCGCTTTTACTTCGTTTATTTGTCTTTCATTTATTTTTTTTTAAATCGCTCTACTTGGGTCCGATGTACTTTTGATGTTTTTCCCTGCCTTTGAATCCGCTTCTCTTACCATTTCTCGTCGATTTGTTGAAGTATATTGAACTGTTATCAATTTATTTAATTGCTCTGCAATTGGTTTTATTTTTGAAAAAATAATACGTTTTTATTATACATATTTGTTTAATTTTCCCACTTTATCTTTCCTCTTACTATGTCTTTTCGATTTGTTTTTTAATTTTTTGTTTGCGCTTTATTTTCAAAATTTTCTTTATTTTTGGTTCTTCATTTATCATATTATTTTTTCGTTATTTTAGGTTCTGCATTTATTATATTATTTTTTCGTTGTTCTTTCATTTTTCCATACATCGCCGACTCTCCCTCATTCCGTTCTCTCATACCGCTCTCTCACACCCTGCTTCCTTCGTCTGACATTCGTCTCGCCTGACAGGAACTTGTGATTTTGACAGCCATTTAAGGGATTCCACTTCATCGTCGACTGCAGTCGTCATGCGACAGAGGAACTTCTAAACTAGGACGGGAAGGAAAAGCGGCGTGGACAGGAGGAAGAGAGAGGGGAATTCCACGTGATCCTTTGCTCCTTGCGGTTCTCCTTGCGGTTCTCCTTGTGGTTCACCTTGCGGATCTCCTTGCGGTTTCCCCTGGAATGTGAACAAAACCAAAAATACAGGGAACCTACAACAACACCAATCGAGAGGACATCAACCAGTGCTGCCAAAGTGCACCAATACTGTCGAATGTCATTAGACCGGTGCTATTGTTGTTGTAGGATTTTCATATTTTATTTTTAGAGCTGGTTTCTCTCGCTCTTTTTGCTGTTAAAGTAGATATTTTTATTCAAAATTATTTTATTTTTAAATTTATTTCAAATGTGTATATATTGTTTTAATTCTTCTGGGTTTGTTTGTTTTTATATGTTGAAATTTTTATATTTTTCTTTTTAGTTTCTTTGCTTCTGATTTCGCAGCTTCTGATTTTGTTGCTGTTGTTTCTTCTTGTTGCTACTTTTTGTTGTAATTTGTTGTTGTTGTTTTTGTTGTTATTTTTTGTTGTTGTTTTTTTTTTTGTGTGTGTTTTGCTGTCATTCCTCAAGCGCCATAAAAATGACGCATGGCCTCGAGAGCGATTCCAGCCTAGGCTCGGGTCAGAGAAGGCTCTATGGAGGGGTCAGTGCCAGAGAGAGGGAGTTAGAAAGAGAGAGAGCGAGCGAGCGAGGGAGAGGTGTGAGTGAGGCAGAGAGAGGAAATTCCGGGAGTGTGAATGGGATGTCGGGTATTTTTGGAGAGTATTGAGGGACCAAACGAGCATGCGGAGGGCTAAAGAGAGGCTTAGGGGGGGGCTGAGGAACCTCTGGGGTGGAGAGAGAGAGAGGGGGGGGGAGGGGGGGGGGTTGGGGGTTTCTCGCGTGCCCTCGTAGGTCGTTGGTCGTTCCGGTGGCCGTCGGTCCGCCTGGTCGCTCGTTTATCTTGCGACATGACTTCCGCCGTTTTTCCAACTCCCATCACTCGTTTTACTAGGTTTCGCCCTATCTCTTTCTCTCTCTCTCTCTCTCTCTATCTCTCAGTCACCCCCCTTGCACTCTCTGTCATTCCCTCTCTCTCTCTCTCTCGCTCTCGTGGGCTTCTCGGTCGGGCCTTCATTGCAAATAAATTTAATTGCTGCAATGCATGACACTTTGTCGCCATTTGCTGGCTGTTGGCAGTTATTGTTGGGGTTGCTCTTTTTGTTGTTGTTGTTATTATTGTTGCTCTTGCTGTTGCTGCCGCTACAGTTGTTGCTATTTCTGGTGATGCCCGTCAATTCGCTGCAGCTGTTGTGCGGTGAATTTCGTTCCCCGTCCTCAACCTGCTCGTTCTCACCCTCGACCTCAGCCGTTCTCTCTCTATTTCCTCCTCCCCCTCCTCCTCGCGCTCACGAATTTGCCGCAGCGAACCACGTGACGGCCGGCGGCTTTTGGAAAAGTGCTTTAAGTCTGCTTTTAGTACTATCTTGCAATAATTACTTGAGTATATTTTTGTCTCCAGGGAACGACCGGAAAAAGTTTCGCCACTGTGAACTTAAAGAAACTGCTCTTAGCGAGCTATTGAGAAGTTACTTTGGACTTTTTTTTGTATTAGTTCATAAAACCTCTCACCAAAGGTGACAACTGTTGTTGTGAAGAATTTTTATTCATTAATTGTTTTTTTTCAATTCAGAAACTTTTCCAACAAACTGAAGAATTTTTATTCATTTTTCTTTTTTTTCTTTTTCAATTCATAAACCCTCCCAACAGACTGAACAATTTTTATTTATTTTTTGTTTTTTTTTCCTCAAATCAGGAACCTCCCAGCTGGCTTTCGGAGGCCCAGGCCAAAACACAAAACGCAAAAACGCTCATTTGGAGTCTTAAGAAAGTTTGATTTAAGCACGATCCACGACTCTATGGGAATTCCCACGAGTTTCAATAGGCGTTGACCACGAACTCTGACACCTTGCGCTCTTCATTTTGGAATGCCGTAATTCCTCGAAAATTCATCTCTCTACTTATACTTTCCTATTTTATATATTCTAACGACTATTTTCTTTAATCTCAATCGTAATATTTTAGCATCCATTTTTTTATTCATCCAATTTTTCATTATTTCTTGATTAATTGTTTCTAAAATGATTGCCAATTGTCGGCTTATTATTTGTTATTGGAAATTTCGTTTTTATTTCATTTCCATACTCGCCGAAACACACACAAACACACGACTCTAACGGGACTCTATACAAGGACAATTCATAAAAATTTCACGGACGCCTAAACTTGTGAAATATTGCTATTAATTCGTAGACGAAGATCGCTTCGAAGCGTGCGAGCGACGATTGAAATTTTATTTGAATTTCCATCCTCTTTCTCCTATCTTCTCTCTTGCCCACTCTCCCTTCTCTCGCTTTCTCTCTATTTCTAATTCCCAGTCGTTGCCTCCCTCTCTCCCTCGCCAGGTCATTTGCGCGAAATCGGACGAAATTTCGCCCGATTTCTGACGTCGTTGACAAAGTCATTGACTTGTTTTTTCCATCGGACTTCGCTCGCTACGTCGTGTAGGTGTGGGCAGTCGTGCTTGTGTGCGTGTGCGTGTGTGTGTGTTAAGGAGAGTCTGAGACGCTCCATTGCTATTTGTCTATTTTTGGTTTCTTCAATTCTTCGCTTCGCTCGCCTCGTTCCACGTCTTTGTTTTCGATTAGTTCAATGGTTTCGACCCAACAACAGCAAGACCGATTGATGTCTTCTTTATTGAGCTAATATTTTTGATGTATAATTATTCTAGGCTATTAATTGACTTCTTAAATTCATGGGAAAATGAAAATAGTCACCCAGGTTCTCTTCACTTGAAATAATTTAAAATGTGGTCTCTGTGAATTTTACATATCTTAAATAATGAAATTGAATTTTTTTAATCTTTCTCTCTTTCACATTGTTTTTAAGTCTTTAAGTTAAGTCATTGTTTTTCTTCTGTTCAATAAATGTTCTTATGTTTATTATTTTATCTTTTATTAACTTATTTTATTTCATTTCAACTTGTTTTGTTCGATTTTAGTTTATTTTGATACAATTTTTGGTTGTTTGATATTTTATTTTATTATGATTTTTTATGTATTTTATTGTGTTGTGAAATATTATTTTAAATTATTTATTTTGATTTCTTATATTTCGTTTTGTTTAATTGTTTTTTTTTTAGTTTTAATTATATTTTTTTGTGTTATATTTTAATTTATTTTTTGTTTTATTTTGTTCTATGTTACTTTATTTTATTTTATTATTTGTTAATTTCTTGTGTTTCTCCTTATTTTTACTATATTTTAATTAGAAATATTATTTTCTGAAGTTTTTGGTTTATTTTATGTTATTTGATTTTATTTATTTTAAGTAGTTATTTTTTATTCCATTGTATTGTACTTTTTTGTTTCATTTTGTTTTATTTCGTTTCATGATAATTAATTTTAATATATTCAGTATTAAAATTATTATTTTCACTCACTTTTGATTACTTGTTTACACCGATGCTGGCTCATAAATTCAAATATGACTCGTAGCAGCGATAGACATTCCCTGACATTATTTTTACTTCCCTCGAATTCGCTCCAGCTCCTTCTCCGGCACCACAAATTCGATGGCCTGTGCCACACCCCCCCCCCCCCCACGACCAGGGCCTGCTCGCGGATGTTTTTAGCGCTCATTCCGCATCCCGCTCAGACGCTCTCGCACTCGCACTCGCTCCGTCTCCACTCTCCAGAGCCTGCGAATAGTTCAAGAAACCCCGCGTCACGCCCAATCGCTGTTTCACTCGGCGTCATTATCGCGCCCAGTGTTTGAACACGAGTTTCCGGGCCCTCGACGGCCGCCGTAGGAGCCGAGGCCCGGAGACAAAGGGCGTGGCGGAGAGAGGGAGGGCGAGGGGGGCTGAAGCGATGACCCGGCCGGCCACGCCCACTCAGTCACGCGCTGCCCGCCCAGCGACAGAATAAATGACTCTTGCGAAAGAAACATTTTTCAATTTTGCATTTTCCAAAAACTAGGCGAATGAAGCGCGAGGGGGACAAGGACGGGGAGTTTGTGGAAGAGGGAGACGGATGGAGGCAGGCGCCGTGGGGGTGGGCGACGAACTGTGGGAGCGGTCGCAGGTTCTGCGTGGCGAGGCGCAAAATTTAAGATTGAGAGCCGCGCGCTTCGACGCCTCCCGGCACGACAACGACAATGACAACAACAACAACAACGCATCTGCCACTACAGCACCACGAACACGACCAAAAACACAACAACAACAACCGAAAGTTTCCTAAACACAACAACAAGAACAACAAATACCCGAGCATTAACAATGCTTATGGAGGAGGAACTCGAAACAAGGACGAGCGAGAGAAAAACGGGAAAGTGGAAAAAATCCTCGAGAACTTGGGAAATTGTTGGTGAAGTAACAACAACAACAACAAGAAGAAGAACGGACGCATTCAAAATAATGGGAAGCAACAACAACCGCATGAGCAGAACAACAACAAGAGGAAGGAGAACTATACTAGTTGTGGAGAGCAAAAATTACGAGGAACACAAAAACAACAACAACAACATCGAGAATAACAACGACAACAACAAAAACTATACCAAATTCCAATTTGTCTGGAATTCGTTCAATTTGAGTTTTTTGTTTTTGCTCCCTTTTAGTTTGACTTTTTTAGTTTGCTCTTTTTTTGTTCTACCACTTTTTTTTTCCTGACTTCTTTCTATTTTTTTCTTTTCCCCCACCCTTTTTCCTGCCACTTTTTTTTTCCTTGTACATTTTTGTTTCGCTCCCCTTTTGTTTGCTCCTTTTTCTCCCTCTCCTTGCTTTTCTCCTTCTTGTTTCCTGGTTTCGCCCCTTTGGCCTGGTTGTCTCAGCTCCTCTGCTACTGCTACTGTTTTTTTTTTTCTCATTTTTTGCCACAACTTTGTTTTGGTTTTTTCCTGCTCCTTGGTCGGTGTCGTAAAAAGGAGATTTTTTGGTTTTATTTCTCCAGACTTTCGGCCTCCTGCTGCTTCATTTCCTCCTCCTCCCGCCCCCCGATCTGTCCGTCCGCCTGTGGTTTTTTATGGGCGCGTTGAGAGCAGAAGCAAATTGGCGACAGTTGGCGCTGGACAGACGTAAGACATTCATTCGCCGGACATGCATCATTTGGAGGCGAAATTAGCACAGTGGGCAAGGTGGAAGAAATGCACGGGAAAATGCTGTAACTGGATTGAAAGCGTTTACCATCAACAAATTATTCAAATATTATTTTATATTAAGAAAATGAAATTTAAAAATTCCAATTACGATTGTGTATCAATTATGGGAACTAAAAAACAAACCATGAATATCAATGAATACAAAATAAAAAATGAATTGAGATGGATGAAATTGATGAAATGGAAATAAAAATAAGTTGATATAAACAAAGTATATGTTTATTATGTTTATTATATATTTACGAGAAATTCCAAAATTCTAAATTAGCGAAATCATTACGAGTTAATGTTGATATTTTTTTTTCCCATCTATATTTTTATTCGACTTTCAGTTCCGTCTTTCACTTTCATTGGTGCAAAATTCATTCAAATCTCTGTTCGCTTTTCTTTTCTTATATTATAGAAATTCAAAATAACTAAAATTTGTTAAAATTTTGTTATCCCTAATCCTCCTGAGACTCCTCGATTTCCTCGTCCTTTCCTTATTCTGCTCGCTTGACTCATTTCAATCACTCCGACCTCTCACCTCTTCCTCGGTTCTCCTCCCACCCACTCCCCTCCCCTTCACCTTTCATTTTCACCACCTCCCCGTCATCCCCTCACCTTCTTCAGGTCTCTCACTTTTCCTCTTGTGTGGCCTTTCTTTTATCACTTCTCTTGTCTCTCTTTCCCTTTCCTTTTATTTTTCTATTGTCTTTCGTTCCTTTGCTATTCCTCTAATTTTTCTGTTGTCTTTCATTTCTTTTCTTATTCTTCCCCCAATTTTTTTTCCTTTTTCATCTTTCTTTTCCCATTGTCTTTTCTCCTTTTCTTTCTTTCTTTCCATCTTTTCGAATTCCCCTTCGCATTCGCCGAGATCCTCCGAGTTGTGGCCGAAGTTTTTGTTGCCAATGCTGTGTAGTTGTTGTCACGTTGTAGTTGTTGTTGTTGTTGGGTTTTTCCCACTGCATTCGCCGCTGTTGCAAATATTTGTTGTTGCGGTTGCCCCTGTCGCCGGTGTCCACTGCAGCTGTTCTTGTTATTAAACGCTCGAATTTTTCCTGCTGTCTTTTCTTGTTTTTGTCCCGGCCTCCTCCGTGCTCCGTCCGTCGTTTCTATTTCTGCTGTTATTGTCCTGGTTGTCCCGAAAAGGCGGTGGTGGTGGGCGGCGGGGGGACTCAAGAGGGGGGCGGGGAGGCTCCGGGTGATAGAGTGGCAGACGGAGGGAGACAGAGACAGAAAACACGCGCGCTGCTCGCCAACCGTCGGCAGCTCGAGGCCATTTTCTCGCTGCGTGCGAATGTGTTTCTGCTGCAATGTCTGACTGTGTGTTTGTGTTTGTGTGTGTGTGTGTGCCCGCCCCTGTGTGGGTGTGTTCGGGAAATTGTTGCCTTTGTCGCTGTGTGTGTGTCTCCGTCTGTCTGTCCGTCTGTCCGTCTGCGTGTCGAGGTTCGGCCAAATGGATCTTTTATTGCTTCATGATGTTATTCAATTTTCGCCATTTGCCCCCGGCCTCAGGCCCAGCCCCGGCCCAGCCCAGCTGCCGCTGCCACGCCCCACACTCGTGGCATCCCAGAGGCTGCGCCGATGTTGTTGTTGGTAGCCATTGTTGTTGCTGTTGTTGTTTCGGTTTGGTCCCCTGTTCAGGTCGTTGGTTCGCGGCGCCATCGACGGCTCCCGCCGTCCGTCCGTCTGTCTCTTTGTGCCTGTCGCCCCATATTCCTTCACTCCTCTCTGTCCTTCTTTCTGTTTCCCTCTCTCTCTCCCTCACTCTTTATCTCACTACCTCTCTCCTTCTCTCAACTCCCTCGTTCATTCGATTTCGTTCGCTTTTTCCTTCTACATCACTTTTTCCATCTTTTCGCGGTCTTTCACCTTCTCTCTCTCTCTGCCTTTCTTCCTCACTTCTATATTTCTCGTCTCTCTTTTTCACCTACTCTAACTGCATTGCTATCTCTCTCTTTCTCTCTCTCTCTGTTTTTTCGTTTCTTCTTTCGGATTTTTAGACATTTTTTGTTTCCCATTTTCCTCCTGTCATCGCTAGCTTTTCGTGATTGTCGCCCGAATGCCATCGGAATGTCGCGAAAATTCATCTCACTCTCTCTCTCTCTCTCTCGCGCTTTCCCTTTTCCATTTCGCATGGTTTTCGCCGTAGTCTGGATGCAGTGACGGCGTGGTTTTTTTTGTCCGAATTGTTGTTATTGCATTTGCTTTTGTTGCTCATGTTTTTCGGTGAATTCCGTCGAGAATTTCAGCTGAGATTTTTGGCTCCTCCTTTTGTGACCTGATTTTGGAAACTGATTTTGAAACTATTGTTTTTTAAGCCATTTTTGAATGGAAATCCTTCACAGCAGGAGAGGAATTCCTTTGAAACATTTTCGAAACTTTCAGAGATATTTATTGTTAGATCTTCAACTCATTTCAGAACTGTAGTTCATATTTAAGAAAATATCCGCCGTGCGAATTTATTTAATAACAAAACACAATTTTTGTTCTTCTTTTCATTCATTAAACATTTTACTAGAATTTCAAATATAGTTTCTATCCATAAAGATCTCTGATTTACTTAAATTTTCTTTTCATTTTTATATTTCAATTTGAATTTCTATTGATCATTTTATTTTAGTATGTCTATTTTAGACGATTTATTTACTTCTTTTTTATGTCATGTAAAATAAAATTTTAAATTTCAGTTACTTTGTATATAAGTATTAAATTTGTAATTGTTTATTTCTCTTTTTTTGATTTGTATATCAGGAAATTTAAACTTTTGAGTTTCGTTTCATTTTTCATATTATTGCATTAATGATTTTTCATTTTGAGAGTTCTGATGACTCGCTGGAAAATTCTGTCCTCTGCTCACTTTCTCCACATTCTTTTTCTTGTTAACCTTCACACGTTTTTGTCTCTGTCTCGTTCACAATCGCGCCGTCGCAGCCAATTATGGAAGTCGATCTGTCAATTTGCACTCGTGCAACAAAAGCAAAAGCCAACAACAATCAACAACAATTCAAGCCAACGAATCCAAAAGCAACAGCAGGAACCACCGAAACTGCAATAGTGAACAAGAACAACAATAATTACAACAACAACAACACTAACCCTTCCCCTCAACGGCTCGCCCCTCTCCGAATTCGATCTCCGCGATGCTCATAAATCCAGATCCACGCACGAGGACGAGAGGTGAAGGCGGTCGGTCGTGGTTTGAAGGATTCAGACAATACAAGACCAGACCGACCTCCTGCACGTCATCGTCCCTTCTTCCTCTCTCTCTCTCTCTCTCTCTCCCTCTGTCTGTCGCCCTCACTCGCAGCTCGCCGGACTTGATTAAAAAACCACAGGAACCGCAATTGAGGGGCGAAACACGTTGACCGCAGATTCCAATACACGACAGACACACGGACACGAGCTCACACACACCCTCACACTCAGTCTCGGCCACCCACCACCATCGCCGTCACGCCCGAGAAGGTGGCAACGCCGCCGCCCAGGCCCGCCCCCGTCCTCGCCGCTGACCGAAAGTAATGCTCGGCCATTTCCACGTAATGGTCAGCACTTTGCGTTATGGAAACCGTCATCGAAGCCAATCGCCGGGGTCCGTCTCGCTCCCTCTTTTCCTTGCTGGACGTCTCTCTCAGTCCCTCTCTCTCTCCTCCTCGTTCCCTTTCTATTTTCCTCCGTCGTCCTTCTGCAATTTGTTGGTGAATTTCGTGCGACAAATTGTTAAAATTTTTCATTCTCTTGCAATTTTTCTCACAATTCACGAGTTTCTCTCACCACCACCTCTCCTTTCTTCTTTCTCTCTTTATCTCTCTCTCGCTCTCTCTCTCTCTCGAATTTCTTCATGTCTTTTGTCGATGTCTGTGGATTCTTATGTACTTTCATTTATTTCCTCCCCTCTTTCCACAAAATCCCCGATTTTTTCTCGATTTGTTCCCTTGATTTTTTCTCGACTTGTTCCTTCATTTCTTTTTCATGTTTTACTTCCTTTTATTGGATTTTTTTCTTTCATTATCTGTGATTATTTCTCTCGATCCCGATTTCGTTGGCTCGCTTTTCATGTTTTGGTCCTTCTCAATTTTGCTCGATTTTTCACACTGACGCCCTTCAGTTTTCCCCAAAACCCCATCTGTGATTGTTGTTGCTAGTGTTGTTGTTGTTGTCGTTGGGGTCACTTCGCTTGATTGTCCTGTCGGCGGTGCTGCCAATCAATGGCGAGAAGTGCGGATAAAAACGAATGAAGTTGTTCAACTTCAAATTGCGTTGCCGACGGCCGATCGATGAAGCTTTTCTTTTCCCCCTTTTCTTCCGTTGAAGGTGGTGTTGGTGATGCTGATGATGACGATGGCGAGGTCGATGATGATGTTGCTGTTGTTGTCATTGAGTGTGTTGTGGTCATTTGAATCCTTTTCGGTTTGACTTATTTCCTCTTTTGGTCCTTCTGATTTCCGGCCTTTCTCTTCAACTTCCCAACTTGCCAACTCTTTAATTCATTTTCCCACCTTCGCTCCATTGATCCATCGTTTTATTTCAAAATTCATTTGGCAATTTTTCCGATTTTTTTATTTTCCTTCACCCATCTTTCGTCTCGCCTCTGGCCTCGCCTTCAACTCGTTCGCCCGCTAATTAATTACTTATTGCGCTCGCCGTGTCCAACGGTCTCCCATGTCACCGGCCACGGTCGGTGGGTGGCGGTGGCGACTCTGGTGAGACCATGTGTTGTTGTTGTTGTTGTTGTGTTGGTGTTTGTGCCCGGTGTGACAACGTCGTGTAACCGGAAATAACACAACAAGCCGCCATTACGGACGCCATGATTGATGCGCATTAAATGGAAATTTAAATTGATTCGCGGACAATCGTGTTGAAGCTACGGCGGATGTTGCTATCGCTATCGTTGTTGTTGGAAGTGTTTGCCGATCGGACAGGTCGATAAACTTGTTGTTGTTGTTGTTGATGTAGTCCATGTTGTTGTTGCTGGTCAGCGGATTTTTCCCGCTGTTGTCGGAGTTGTCGGAGTTTTCGATGTCGGCGAGCTCGTCATCGTCCTGGTGGTTGAGCGATAGGTTTTTTAATTCATCCTCTTCGTGGTAATTCAGTCCCTCTCTCTCTTTATCTCTCTCTCTCTCTCTCTGTCTGTCACTCGTCTCGCTTCTCGCCCTTCTGTTTGTTTTCCTCAATTTTCCTCCCTCTTCCTCACTCAATCATGAACGTTTATCGCTCCACACAATATTTTCACCTATATTTCTTGGCTTTTCATTGATCCAACCATCGAACATTTTTCCCTACAACTCTCTCTTTCTCTCTCTGTCTCTCCCCCTCTCTCACTCGCTCTGTGATTTTCGTCACACCTCTTTAAATACACAAATTATTGATTGTCGGCAAATAAGAGCAGTTGATGATTATTGAGAAGTATAAACATATACAAACCACAAGGTGGGAAAAGAGATGCCAACAGCAACAACAAAATATTGATAAAAAAATACCACTGTAAATGACCATGAGATGAACAACAAAAGCAACAACAACAACTGTAACAACAACATCGATATTAACGGATATGTGAATGAGAGGTTAATGAATTTTCAGATCGATTTGTTGCTGAGTTGTCGGTGCTGTTGTTGTTGTCATTGGTGTTGTTGTTGTAATTAATATCGTAGCCGTCATGATTGTTGTTGTCATTATTGTTGGTGTCATTATGGTTGTTGTTGCTGGCGATTGGCGATTGTAAGTGTTAATGGTTGGAGTTGTTGTTATTTTTACCATTTTCCTTTTTAATTTAAATTGTCGGATAAATTGTTATAATTAAAAAGATTTCCATCGCTGTTGCTGCGGACCTCAATCAGCCATGGTTGCCAGATTTTTTCCGTTTTATTTTGTTTGCTCTCCATACTCAGTTAATCCACTCTGTGACTTTCTCATCACTATGTGCTCATGAGATTTATTTGTGTGTGTGTTTTTTTGTCTGAAAATATCAGAAAAGAAAATGGAAATTAAAAATTTGGAAAAAAATACTAAAGACAAATTTGAGCTATTAGACAAAAGTAACTTTCATGATTATTTTAGAAATATTCTTCAAATATAAGTGGGCATTAAAAATTACTATATTTTTTTTGATTCAAATCAAGAGAAGTATTTCATTGCATTAAAGTGCAAATTTTATTTATTGTGCAATTTTCAGCGCAAAAATTTCCTTGTGAAATAACAATTTTGAAAAATTTCCAAAAAATTCATACGAAATATCTTTACTGGAAAATGAAGGCTCATGGTCCCAAGTGAAAATAAAAAGTAAATGGGAGTGCGCTAAAAACGTCCTCTGCTCTCTCGAGCGATCGTGCTCGTGACTCTCTGCTCTCGTTCCTGCCACATGATCTCTCTCGGCACCGAAAAATCTCGCACCGTGGGCCTAACCATCGTCAATGTGAGCACGTTTTTTCCCGACTACCCTACTATTTTTCAGTCAACAAAATTTATGGATATTTAGTTATAAATTTCGTTTTCTTGAGGTCAATTTAAACTTGTCATTTGACATTATGCGAAAAATCAATAATGACAGCTAAGAATGACAGGTAGTGGAGAGATGGAGGCAGAGTCAGTGTTGACAATTTCTGAGCATTATTTTTTTCCCACTTAGGTTCATGAATTTTCACTGACATCTCACGTTTGGTATCATCGACAATCCCCCAAATGTATTTCGGCCCCTCATCTCGTTTGTTTATTTCTCCCGTCCCGATTCCGAATTCTCTACGTTCAATTTCGAACTTCCCTGGGAAGAGGAAACTTTCTAAAAGTTAAGCTCATCATCTTTAAACACTCTGCTAAGAAGTGTCAAAAATTTCAGCGAAAAATAATTAATTTCATTCTCCATCATCTCATCTCATTTCACATATAATGCTGTCTTATTTTCTGGTGCTTCTTCTCGCCCACCCCACTTCCCTCCTCCCGCGGCTTCCAGCTGTCAAACTTAGCTCATAACTTTGAGTTTTTGAGCTGGCAACTCTGGCTTCACTTATTTCCCTCATTGGGTTTGTTGTTGTTGTTTGTTATTTTCGGCTTTATGTTTGTTTTTCAATTTTTATTTTGGCCTATAAATTGGATTTTATGGTTGTCAATTTATAATATTTTACTATTATTATTTCATTTTTCATAACAATTTTTAATGGATTTTTATGATATGTTTAATTTGATATTTTTGAATATTCGGCTTGGCTTTGTTCATTTAATATTGGTCTCATTTTATATTTAATTATATATTCATTCTCGTCTTCTTTTTCTTTGTCTCTCTTCGCATTTGCGTTTCGCCATTCAAAGCAATTCAAACTTTTTATTCTTCATATTTTCACAGTTCGTAAAGATCACGACTGAACTTTTCATTTCACGACGCTTTGTGTCCACTAAAATTTCCCACTCTCCCTTTCCCTCTCTCTCACTCGTTGTGTTATTATTATTTTCATTCGCGCCCCGCTCTTACTTTTCCCTCCTCCTCTGCTCCCTGTCCTGCTCCGGCTCACATTTCGGGCTGTCTTCCATCACTCTCCCATTCTCCGTTTCCTGCTCTCATGCTCGGCAATAAAAGCTCGGATTCTTCACTTAAATATTTTATGCCTGCAAACGACCTCAGCATCACTATCTTCCTCTCCCTCTCCCTCGCTTTCACTCTCTCTTTTTCTCTCTCACTCCATCGTTCTCTCTCCGAATCGATCTCTTTCTCTCCCCGCTTTTGGCCATGTCTCGGATCCTGCGTCATTGGAAATCGCTCGGAGGCGGTGGCGCCAATTTTTGTTTCTTTACTGCCGCCTGCTTCTCTCCCTCTCTCTCTCTCTTGTCATGCTTCCTCCTTAACACTAGCCCAACTTTTTCATTCTCTCCTTCACTTAGTTTGAGGGAAAAGTTTTTAATTTAATTTCGGAGGAATTTTTTGATCGCCCTGTCTTTTGATTTAATTAATCGAAAGTTTAAATTGACGACTCCCGGTAGACGCTGCTTCTTCTTCTTTGTGTCCACACCCCGACGTTCTTGGCCTTGGTTTCGTTGGGTCCTCGTCCTCATCCTCAGCCTTGATCATGTGTCCATTATTGTTGCCTGAAGGTGACGGTGGAGGGAACGACCTTTGACCTCGGCGATTGGTGGCAGCTGCAGAGCAGTCGGAGTCTCCACGCAAAAGTAATGACATCATCTACACTTCCGTTTACACGCGATTGTTGACTTTTCTCAATTCACAACTGCAAGAAAATGAGCCGAAAACACACGGGGAAAAAATTGGTAGCAAATGAATTTCGAATACCATCCATTTAAAATTCACGGAATGTACAATTTTGGGAATAGAATTTTAGAAACACTTAAACCAATAAAAACAAAATTAATATAAAATATGTCAGCTGAAGCTATTTTATATTCTTTTGTATATTCTCGACAGTACTTTTAATATTTTCTATAAAATTAGTCTATTCTTAATTATTCTACATTATTGTAGACATTTTCTACATTATTTCGGACATTTTCTACTTTTGTTTAGATGTTTTCTAAATTATTTTTGACATTGTCTACATCATGTTAGACATCCTTTACATTATTCTGCATGACTTTTGACATTATACACATTCTTTATGGAATTTTGACATTCTCTACATTATTTTAGATTATTTTCTACATTACATTTGGCATTTTCTTAATTGTTTTTTACATTCTCTGCATGAGGTTGCATTTTTTTTTGCATTATTTTTGACATTATCTACACTATTTTAGAACTTCCTTTACATGAAGTTGGATAATTTCTACATTATTTTGGCCGTCGTCTACTTTATTTTTGACATACTCTACATTTTCTTTTGACATTCTGTACATTATTTTGGAAATTCTCCACATCATTTTTTATATTCTCTACATTATGTTTGAAACTCAAGATTCTTTTGTTTCGTGCTTTTTTCGTGCTGGTGTTCATGACATTTCCGGGTGAACGGCGATGTCGTCGACAAAATGTAATAATTGCGAAATTCCCGAAAATGCTCAAGGCTGAAAGACAGACAAATAAACAAACAAACAAATAAACAAACAAACAAACAACAAATAATTATTCACAGCCAATTAAACAATATTTGCACTCACACTCACTCACACACAAACACTACGACACACAGGCGAACACACATGGCAGTGGTGGCAACTCGACGCACGCAGGACATGTGCCGACGACAGATGGGACGACAGGCTTGAAAGACGACGTCAACGGGAAGGACGAATGTCGACAAATGCCCTCGAGCGGGAAAGGAACGGAAGAGTGGAGGGAAGAGGAGGGCAGAAGATGATGGGGAAAGAACCTGATGGACAGCTGGTGGAAGCGAGAACACCAGCGAGAGAACCAGGACGGGTCGACGACGATGGACGGAAATAAAAGTCGGAGTCGGTGTTGAATCGTTTTTATTTCGTTTCCTTCCGCTCCCCATTCGTCCTGTTGCCTAATGTTTGCGCAGCTCAAATTATTACCCGCACGCACACACACACACATCGTCACACACACACACACATTGACACTCTCACACACTGGATGGACGGAGGCAAATTAACACGAGGCGATCCGGAGTTGCCATCGTTCATAAAAGACGCGAGGAGGCGACGATGACGAGAGCAATAACAACAAGGAGCAGGATAACAACAACAAAAACAACATGGAAAACAACAAGAACAAGGAGAACAACAACATGAAGTACGTGGAAAACAACAGCAACAACAGCAAACACCGACAAAAGACTGTTGTTGGCCTGGTCGAGAGAGGAAGTCCTGGCCGTCGAGGATCCTTGACACTTGAGTGGCTCTCACTTGCTTCTCACCATCCCCCCCCCCCTCGGACACCCTCTTCCCCCTCTGTCACTCTTTTCTCCCTCTCCCTGTCCTTCGCCTACGACTTTCCCTCTTTTTTCTGCCATCAATGTGAATGCTCGTGTTTATTTGTCAATTGCCAAGATGCTTTTCCTCCTCTATTGTTGTTGTTGTTGTTGTTGCTCTTCTCGACGATGTCGTTGATGCTCTCAGTTGTTGTTGTTGTTGTTCTCCACGGTGTTGTTGTTGCTGCTGGCCACGCTGTTGTTGCTCGTCTCTCGTCAGGGTTGGGCGACGTCGTCGTCCTTGTCATGCGATATCGCAAACATATTGCAATTAAGGTAATTATAATGAGCACCGGGGCGACGTCGCCTTCGGTCAGTGAGAAGGGAAGAGCGGGAGGGTGAGCGTGAAAGAGAGTGGGTGAAACGGCGTGGGTTTGGTTGAGGTGTGGAATGCAATAAACGAGGGCCGGGACCCTCGTGTTGTCCCCCCCTCAGCTCCTGGCAGTCCTGTTTGTCCTGTTTGTCTTCCGGAGAAAATGCTGAGCAGGTGTTCGTGAGCTTCGGTCCATGTGGAGGAGTGGGAGCAGGAGGAACCGACAGGATGGGACGGAAGGATGGCTGGGGAGGCCAATTAAAGGCGATGATCCTTAGGCGGCTGTGGAAGGAGTTCGCATGAGTTGGGAGCGAAAGTGGACGAACTGAAGCAATGAACGTGGCGAAATGCATTCACGTAGGGTGAGAACTGGATGGGGTTTGGTGGCGGCGGGGCCAGGAGGCGTCCAAGGAATTCACCTTGGAATTGCGGACGCGATATTTCGCTCAAGGAGAGGCAGGAGGAGCCGCGGGAGACGAACGAGGAATCGGCGATGAGGGTCAAGGGAGGAGGATGAAGAAGAATTCTTAAAGGAATTGAATTGAATTTAATTAAATATATTTTAAATGAAGTAACAATACTTTAACTAAGCAGCGGACAATAACAATAAATAAGTAGAATTAACAAAGAAGTAAACAAGTCAGGAAAACTTCTTTAAACGACAAGAATGGGAAAAATGTGAATGTGTGAGCGTGAGTGGAACAAGAAGAAGGGGGGAAGGGTAGAACAAGAGAGGCCACAATTGACCCTTCTCAAAGCCGCGCGAAATGCCAACTTCCGGCGGAAGTGGAGACCGCCATCTTCGAGCTCCAGTGCCCGAGGCCATCGATCAACCTCAACAACCTCAACAACTTGGTGTCGAAATTTCCCACCGATATTTTTCCAATTTCTGTCTGCACTTCTCTCGCTATTGTTGTAGTTGTTGTTTATCGTTATTGTTGTTCTCGTGATTTCGTTGGCCGTCACCGAGGAGCACGCGGAAGAAGAAGAAGAAGTGGAAAGGGCACCAACTTCACTCACATCGTTCCAACTGCTAAGTTGTTAATTTATTGCTTTTGTTTGTCGGTTTGTTTCGCATTCTCGACTCCCTCTACTGCCGTCTCACACCAGTTCTCCCTCCATCTACTTCTCACTCTCTCACTCCCTCACTCCCTCACCCTCAACTTCCCTCTCGCTCCCTCTCTTCCACTCTGACTTTCTACTGATTGTTGTTTGCTGTTGTTTGTGTTTTTGGCTCGGTGTCTTCGTGGTTTCCTTTGTTCCTATTGTTGTTGGTATTGCTTTGTTGATTGTTGTTGTTGTTGTTGTTGCCATCACATTTTTACGCTCGTGACGTTGGTCTTAAATTTCCTCGCCATCTCAAACATTTCACCATTTGCTGCCGTCCCTCTCTTTCCCACTCCCGCTCCCGGCCCTCGGCCACGGCCAGCGACGACCATTCGACCGTTTAGAGCACATTTATTTGAACTTTTCGGCGCGAGCGAGACAGCGGCCGAGAGGCGAGAAGGCGAATCGAATCGAGGCACACACACACACACACACACACGCACGCACGCCTACACATGTACAAACGTCCACAAGCGTAGAGGGGAAAACATTATAATAAAAAACTTAACGCAAAATAAAAGTTGTAAACGGGAAACTTATGAAATTTATTCCCGCTGCCAGGACGAACGAAAGGGTCCAGGGAGCACCCCTTCTCCTTCTTCTTCATCTTCTTCTCAACATCCACCCCCCCCCCCCCCCCCCCCGGCGTCCGACCCGCCTCCCCCGCGAAGGCGACGCAAAAGAAATTCTATTACAAATTAAGAAATTCTAGCGCGAAATGCTCCTGGGATCAGGGCGTCCCGGGCCGGGGCGGTCAGGAGTGAGAGGTGGTGAGGGGTTGGCGGGGTCGGCGGGAGAGTTATCGGTGGCTGTGGCAACCCCGGCGTAATAAATAGCAAAAGTTAATACGGAGTTATGGGCGCGGAGGTCGCGAGCAAAGAGATGGACAAAGAGCAAGCCGGAAGCGAGGGCGTTTGGGAGCTGGAGGAGGGCCAGTGGTGAAGACGGCGGACCCTCGATGGTGCCCAGACGTGGCCCGCTTGGAGGGCGGACTCCTCGAGAGGACGAGATCGGTCGGTCGGTCTGGTGTTGAGTTCGAATGCGAGCAAATTGACAGCTCGGAGCAGCAACGAAGGTCCGCGTCCTCGACCCCCGATCGCCCGCGTCTTCCTTCTCCTCGTGCTCATCCTCGTCCTCATTCTCGTCCCCATCATCCTCTCCCTTCTCTGGCCCTGCGTCTTCGTCCCGCGTCTCGCGTCCCCCGTTCATTCGCGGAATTTCGTTTGTTTCGCTTCCCGTCCGCTGCTTCAAATTTATGACCGCCAGAGGAATTTCCGAAACTATGTAATTCAATTTTAATGAAACTTGGCATCGATTTTAAAGCGAGTCAGCGCAAAGGAGAGAGACAGAGTGGAGTGGAAGAATAATGAAAAGATTGAGAGATCGTGGGGAATTTCGAGGAGAAAGTTATGTGGGTCTTTGAGGTCAAGCCAGGGAATTTTCATTTCGGATGCGACGGTTCGATATCGAAAAGGATGAGCGATCGAAATCGAGGAGGAGGATGAGGAGAAGATCTTGAAGGTGGGAGGAAACAAGGTGGTGGCTGAGGGAGCGATGGAGGAATCGATGGGGAATCGGTGGGGAATCGATGGGGAATCGATGAAGAGATGGTCAGAAATATTTTGAAATATTATCAGAAGGACTGGAAATCGATGTGGATTAGGAGGATTATCTTCCCTCCAACTTCCTCTTCATTTTACTCGCTCTCTCTCTCTCTCTCGCTCCCTGTCTCTAGACCTCGTCACGTCCCACAAAGTCCCAAGTTTACTCCACTTCGCCCGTCTCTGTCGCCACGATCCACGGAGTCTTCGCATTCTCTCCGTGATTCCCTGCCACTGCTCTCAATCAATCGTTGTTTATTTATCGAGCGATAAAATCGGCGAGTCCTTCGCGAGTTCTTCGTTGCAGCCGTTCGCTTGTTGTCGTCTCGTTTCGTCTCATTTCGGTTTGTTTTATCTCGAGTCGTTTCGTCTCGCATCGTCTTCAACTGCAAATTATTGCGGTTGCAACTTTTGGTTTTTCGACGACGTCGTTGGTCGGGTCGGGTCGGTTGGTAGAAGTTATTGGTGTTGTTGTAATTGTTGTTGTGTTCCATTTTATTGCCCCTGCTTATCTCTCGCCGAGCATCGGCAATTTGTTTAAACAAGTTGCAGCGGCAACAACAACAGCAACAAATGGGGAAAATCCACAGCAAGAACAAGTGGCAACAACAACCAATAGTACAACAAAACCGCACTAACGAATTTACAAAAACATGAAATATCTACAACAACAACAACAACAAGAAGAAGAACAATGCCAAACCATTGGACAACAAACAAAAATTACAACAACAACAAGTACAATAACAAGAGAAGCCGCCGATCCGATCCGAGTCGTAGAAAACTTTTCGACAAAAACAACCAGTGTTGCAACACTTTGCTTGTTGTTGTTTCTGTTTTTCGATTGTTGTTGTTTATGAGGTTGGTGTTGTTCAAACTGTTCTCGTTGTTGTTGCCGTTGTTGTTGTCTTCACTCCTGCTGACGATGTTATCGCTGCACCTAATGTTGTTCTCTTGTTGTTGTTGTTGTTGTTTTTTGTTGTCGTTGTTGTTGTTGGGGGCGCTGATTCTCGCTGCGTAAAAAGGCGATATTTGCCAGAGCAAAATATTTCCTTCAGCTCCCCGAAAAATTCCCTCCTGCCGCAGCGAAACCCGAATTCATTTCCTTCTGTTGCCGGCTGTTGGTCGTGTTGTTGCTGCCGCCGGCTGCATTGTTGCATCAGCAGAAGCGTGGGAGAAGTTCGCTCCATCCGTCTCGCTCCCTCTCTCTCTCTCTCTCTCTCTCTCGTTGTTGAATATTCGTTCGTTTTCGCCGCCGCTGAAAGTTGTCGCCGAGAAATTTGTGAATGTTGTGTTTCGGCAACGTTTTTCCTCATTAAACTTCGCGTTCTGGTGGCAACACTGGCAGCTACTACAGTACAATTTTTGTTGTTGTTGTTGTTGTAGATGGCAACATTATATCCGCAATTTGTCGAAACTTGAATTCTTATTGAATTCCGCGGACAATAAATCGAATAATTGGAAAAGTTCGATGTCGGTGCCGAAGCCGCGAAATTTAATTGAATCGCGCGATTCGGTCGCGACGGGCCGCGGAACGGGCCGGAAGTGGAACGCTGTGGAAGTGAAATGCAGATGAGCCCGTGGGACGGGATGGGATTGGATCGAAGTTTTGGAGAGATTTCGGATTGGAGCATGAGGTGGAAGGGACGGCAATGAAGCAGATTATTTTCTTTTGTTTTTTAAATTCTGCTCACGATTTGTTCCTTTTTTTTACTATTTATCATTAATTTTACCTGATTTCATAACTCGTCAGTTGCCATTGGTTTTATTTATTTTATTTATTTTAGTAAAATTGTTTCATTTCATTCAGTTCCAATGAGATTTCTATATATTTATATATTTCTATATGTTATACATTTTTTTGCAATTTTATATTTTCAATTTTTTTAATTTTAACCGCTTATATCATTCGTCAATTGTCATTTATTTTTAATTTTATTTTACATAATTTGTATTAAATCTTCTAAAATTCTTCTATTTAATTTCATTCTTTCGTTGCACTCGTTTTCATTGAGATTCAATAATTTTTATATATTTTTGAATTTTTTCCAATTTTATATATTATTCTTGCCTTCTCTTTTCCTTCATTTTATTAATTTTAACATATTTTATTCATTTCATACATTTCCAATTAATTTCATTTAGATTAATTTAGTTTATTAATTTCTACATAGTTCTAGATTTTCATCATTTGGATAATTTTCATAAATTTGCACTAAATATATTTTTTTATATGTAAATTTAATAATTAGATTTTGTGAATATTATATGTGAATATAATTTTTAATTTTATAATTTATTATTTTTAATCACTATAAATAATAATGCATTTTTATTTTGTTTAATTGAAGAAAATAAAAAAATTAGAAAATATTTTTTCGGTTTCTTAATACTGCAATTTCTTGTCTTTTTTAATATATATTATATAATGATTTTTTTATTTATTTTTAATTTTCTTCGAATTCCTTGCTCACTCTGAAGGCGATTCCCAGAGCCTTTGAAGCCACCTCGTTCACTTGGCGTTCACAGAATTTGAATATGTTGCACAACGACGACGGCCAGGTCGTTGTTGCTGCACCATTGACTACAACAACAACAACAACAAAAACAGAAGTGGGAAGCGCCAAAAGCCGGCGACAGTGGCATCAGCAACATATTGCAGTAGGCGGCGGGCGTCAGGCTGCAATGTGTCAGCAACAACGGCCTCTTAATTAGCGATGTTGTTCTTGCTTTTGTTGTTGTTGTTTTACTTGCCACAAATTCTGCTCTTGCTTTGTTGTTGTTGCCGCCAATGTTGCTGTTGTTTCCGAGGTGCTGTCGTCGGCGTCGTCGTCGTTTTTGTTGTTGTTGTTGCGAATCTTCAGCCACTCGAAAACGGCGTCAAAAGCCATCAACGACGGCGCGCCCACCAGTCGGCTGAACGAGTTATTTGTTGTCGGTAAATCAAGTTAAGTAATTAATTAGCGAGCTCTGCACTGAACACACCTCTAATATAATCATTTTCACTGAACACCCGCGAAAATTCATCGCCCGACGACGTCGTCGCCATCGTCGTCGTTCTTCGAAATTAACGAAATTCCACTTGTTCGGCTTCAGGCTTCAGGCTTCAGCGTCTTCCGGTTCCGTTTTCTCTGCTCTTTCCCCTTCTCGCTTGCTCCTTCTCCCCATCCCTTGCCATTGCTTCACATTGTCGTCGGCGTTCGCCACTGCAAATGACAGGAAGCCGGAAATAATGACGTCAAAGCGAAATTTGAAAGGGGAATTTCACCGGAATCGTCTGCGAAATTTTAATGGATTTCCTTAAGGTGGGGTGAATTTTTGACGAAATTATTTGGGGAAAATTATAAAGGAAAGAAAATCAATCGTAAAATTTCGAAATTTTTTGTCTCTTCATTTTTCGATAACTATCGTCTCATGTGTAATTTATTATTGAGGAGAAAATATGTACCAAAAATGTTGAATATTGTTTACTCAAGAATTGCATTTCAATTAAAATTTATTCAAAATTATAATTATCGTAAAATTTAAAAATGCCTCATCAGCAAAAACATAAAAGTTTCAATTTTTGATTTTTTCTCAACGTCGAAATATAATTTTTATACTTAAATTAATAAGTTGGTAATAAAAGTCATTTTTGAATCGAGGAAATTGTATTAATGACTAAGGTAAAAGGAAAATATTTATGAATGTAAAATTTAAAAAAAAATGAAAAATGAATTAAATTGTTTTTCCTTTCTAGTTGTGATTTTGAATTTCGAATTTAGTGAATTTTTGTTTTAGTGCACTTTTCATTCCTTTTCTAATACAAAGTGCTTTCCGCAATTTCTCAGAACGTGTTTTGGTTTTCTGGGAATTCACAAAGACATTCCTCGCAGATGCCTCCTAGCGATCGGACATCGAAATCCATTCAGGCTATTGGTCATTATCGTCATCATCAGCACCATCAGCAACTGCTGCATCTGCGGCAATTGAATAAATTGTCCTTTGCTGCCATCGTCGTCCTCATTGAGCGATGAAGGAGCCATCGAGGAACGAAATTGCTTTTGTCAGAGCGAAATATTTTTGATTTATTAAAAATAAAGGCGAGCAAATGAAGAAGAAATAAATTTAAAGTGGCGGAAACGAGACAAAGGGCAAGGATGGAGGGCGAGCGAGCGAGCGAAAGGGCCTGAGTGGACGCCATGTGTTGACAATGATGATGAGTTGCTGAGGAGTGGAGCAAAAGGGCGACCACAACAATGACAACAACAACACGCGCAACCGCAGCAACAAAGGCCATTGTTGCCATCATATAGAAAATAAAATAAAACCCAATAAGAGCAAGTAAAATTCCAGCGATAGAAATTGAGTTTGCTGTGCATTTGAAACGATCTTCCGGAGCGATGTGAAGATGTCAAGCCAGTCCTTCGATATATTATTCACTTCTCTATCGAAATGTTCCTTCATCACATCCCCATCCCCATCCCCATCCCTCTCGCTCTGTCGCTGTCTCTGTCGCTGTCTCGGTCTCTTTCTCCCTCCCGTGCGTTCGCTGCACACTTGTTTACAATTCGCCATATGAATTTCTCCTGCTCATGTTTTCGAAATTTTTATTTCATTCTCAACTCATTTATTGATAAACACAATCGCACACAAACACACACACGCGAGATCCAAGACACACGTACGGGAACACACACACGCGTGCACATGTTTTACACACCAACACACACAGTCATGTGTGGGAAATAAATTCGAAATGAAATGAGTGGAGATAAAAAGCGGACGGGACGGAAGCGAGATGAAGGGTCGAGAGATTGGGAGGCAGGGCGGGAGAGGGAGGGGGAGGGGGAGGGAGAGAGAAGGAGGAAGAGAGGGGAGCGGGAGTAAAATAAGAAACGCACGGGGCCACTCGAGTAACAACAAAGCCATAACGAACGAAACCGAACGCATCAATATGCGATGGAGACGAACAACAACTGCGAAATGGAGACGGACAAAGAGAGAGGGACAGCGAGAGAGAGAGAGAGAGAGAGAGAGAGAGAGAGGGAGAGGGAACGTCCGAATGTCCGAGCGTTCAGGCGGAAATGAAAACCCCAAAATGGCGGAAATTTAATAATGGACGACAATTTAGTTCGAGGACATATTTATTCGCCATTACATTGTTGCTGCCGTTCTACTTGCCGTTGTTGTTGTTATTGTTGCTGCTGCTGCTATTGTTGTCGTTTATGTTTCTGTTATTGTTATTCGTATTGTTGTTACTAGTTGTTGTTGTCATTACTGGCGTTGTTGCCTTCGCTGCCATTGTGTGCGAGCGAATTGCATGCGGTGCCATTTTGATTATTGACAGATGACGATGGCCATCGTGGACGGCGGACGGCGGACAGAGGGACGGACAGCCCGATGGACAGACATCCCGATGGACAGACATCCCGATGGACGGTGGACGGCCGATGGAGGACGCGAGAACGAGTGGAACGAACGAGTGGTTTCGTCATTTTTTGCGTTGATTCTTCGCATTGCTGTCGCTCCATTTTCGTTGTTGTCATCGTTATTATTGTCATCACCATCATCATCATTGTTCTTGTTGTTCGTGTAGTTTCTGTCGTCATTGGTTTTCATTGTTGTTGTTGTTATTGTTTTTGTTGTAATGTTCCTCGTTTTCGCTTGTTCTCGTTGTAATTGATTGTATTTGATTATTTTGGTTTTATCGCTTTGTTTGGCGTGGTGTGGATTCTGGCCATGTGTTGTTGTTGTTGTTGTTGTTTTTGTTGTTATTTTTGTTTTTATGATGTTGTTTCTGGTGTTGTTGTTTGGTTTGCAGTTATTGTTGTTGTAATTGTCACCATGAAAACCCCCACACACTCGCCGTCGACGACAGTCGGCGACAATTGAATCCCCATTGTCATCCGTCTCTCTCCCTCACTCACCCCCCCTCTCTCTCTCTCCCTCTCCCGCACTCTCCTTTCCTCTCTCTCTCTCTCTCTTCCACTGTCGCTTCCATCTCGCCTGCCATTCGGCGAATTTTGGCGAATTCATCGCTCTCGGGTCAATATTTGTAGGACATGTGCAATAAATTTGATATTGTTGTTACTGTTGTTGTTGTTCTTTGTTGTTGTGGTTGTCGGAAATTTCTCACTTAGTCCTTGGCGTGAAGGATGTCCTGTTGGAGACAAATTCGGGTTCAGTCTGGCCCAGAACTTCTCCAAGTTCTCCTCGCTTTTCTGCACCGCCTCGGCCAAAAGGCCGTCGAACCTCCTCGCGAGCGTCCCGAGGCCGTGGCGATCGAGACGGTCTCGGAGGTCGCGATCTTGGCGGGTCGAGTGTTGGCCGTTGGACTTCAAGGCGGAGAAGACGAAGGCGGTCGGGCTCCACCACTTGGAGTGTCGCAGCCGCAACTCCTCAAATTTGGCGGCCAACGAAGTCCATGCGGCGTCTCCGCTCGCCGCGAGTTCCGCCAGGACTTCCCCGAAGATTTGCTCGATTTCCGAGATGCCGTCGCCGTTGACTCTGGCGACCTCTTCGTGCACGGCCGACATGGCGAGGGCGATCTGGGGCTCGGTCTCACAGTCGTGCCGGCCGCAGCAGGATTCGACCGAGACTTAGTTCAAAAATTAGGAAAATTATCATTTCACGAATGACAAAATAAAATTAATTTTATTTATTTCAATTTTATTTGCAAATTCTTCAAATCCTATAGATGTGATGCTAATACAAAATTATAAAATACGATAAAATTATTTTTTTCTATTTTAAATTTCTATATTTCTATATATTTATTTTTGTTCTAATGAAGTAAATTTATATTATTTTAATTTATATTTGATGCTTGATGCTTTATGTTTGATGCTTAATAACCAATTAGTATTTCTCTATTTTTTTGTGTCGGTTTATCTTATAAGTGCAGAGGTTTTTCTTGAATGTAATACATTTTTGAAAACCAGAACACGTTGAATTATATAAATTTTTTTAAATTTATATAAATAATTTTTTTAAATTTATATAATTCCGTTTCAATATATAAAATTTTACCTCCACATTTTTTCCCTATTTTCGTTTGAATTTCATAGAATTTTCGCTCCAATTTTTTCCCTATTTCTATCGGAATTCGCACGCCATTGCGAGCTCATTAAACTGCAACTATTCCGTCTCACTACACCCACTCGTTTTCTCTCTCTCTCTCTCCTTCTGGACTCCTGGCCTTGTGCCTTTGTGGAGCCTGGAATGGAATTTCTTTAATTGTCAAGTAATTGTCACCGAGAAGCGTAAATCCCCGACTCTCTCTCTCTCTCTCTCTCTCTGGGTTTTCCTTTTCTTCACTCACTCCCACTCCCTGTGCTCTTCTCTCTCGCTTCTGGTCCTCGTCCACCGCTCTCGCTCCCTGATTTCCCTTCGCCTCCGCCGCGCTCTCGCCATAATTGCGCAGCCGAGTAATTTTCATTCCAACATTTTCTAATTTCCTCCCGCTCTCGTCCTCGCGCCATCTGACAGGGTTTCTCAATCGCTCTCCGTCTCTGTCGCACATCCCTGCCGCTCTCCTTTCTGAGCTCAGAAAAAGGATCTTCTGAAGTCACCAGCAGTAGCAGAGAAAGAGGAAGACGATGCTGATGGAAGAATGGGAAGGAAGCATTCATGTGATATCAATTACAGCAAATGTTGCACTTGTGTCGGAGGACGATGAAGACCTTCGTCCTCCCGAGCACCAGGACCAGGACGAGGACGAGGACCAGAACCAGCCACAGCGCCAGTCCGAGCACCCTTCTCTTTCCCCCCACGGCCGCGATGCAACGACTTTTTACTGCCTTTTTATGATGCGAATTTCTGCCCCCATTTCCAAGGCTTGACATTTTCTTTGCCTCCTTCAACTCGCGGACATTTCTGTTCTTCCTCTTCCTCCTCCTCTTCTCCCGTCCCCTCCGCCCCAACTTCCTTCGTTTTAATCCCAGTCCTCTTGGCCTTTCTGCGCCTTCTTTGATTTCTGTTTGCCCTGCTCTTCACGAATCAAATGCTGTTGGGGTTTTCATTTGCGATCCTCGAGGACCTCTGAGTACCGCGCGAGGGGGCGACAGCAAGAGGAGGGACTGGGAAGGAGAATAAGGCTGGTCAGGCATACTATAGTGTTGGGATGTTAAAGGCAACAGGATGCTGGAACACATCAGAAAGAACTATTTATCGGCTTTATAAAACGTCGCAAATGCACTTGCTACAATTAGGAGAAACTTCCAACGTTAACAACAGAAATAATTCAATTCCTATTTTCAGCCTAAACAAGCACAATAAATTAAGCATAAAATAATTTAGGTGAAACGCAATTTCAGAGTGCGAATGAAAGAATTGCATTTCCAGTAATTTTCTCTCGGTGCACCGATTGATTAGAGGCAATGGCGTGGACCAGCGGGCGGTGGTTGCAGCGTGAGAGCGGATTCGAGCGACAGCAAGGTGGAAATGGGACGGAGGGAACGGGCGGAGGAGGAGGAGGAGGTGGCAAGAGAGAGAGAGAGAGAGAGGGAGAGACAGGAAGAGTGAGGCAGAGAGAGGAAGAGGGAGAGAGTTTCGAAGACAATGACGTCTTAATCGGTCGCCTTGCTTTTGTTGCTGTAGCCTGCGAGGTTCCTGTTGATGCTGCTGGTCCCTAATGTGTTTGTGCGAGTGTCTGTGTGTGTGTGTGCGAGTGTCCTTCGCCACTGGAGATCCTTCCTTGACAGGGTCTCTGGGTGCGTTTGTGTGTGAGCGCTTGCTGCAATGCTTCTGACATTTCTTTGACAATTTCATTTGTGTGAACTGGCGAGCCTGACTGAGGGCAGGGAGTCGGTGCGAGTGCGCGTGTGTGTGTGTGTGTGTTTCAGTCCTTGTGTCCCCGTGGGTGAGTGTGTGTGTGGGTCTCGCTCTCTGTGTGGATGACCATTATTTGTGAAACATCTTATCGTCCGCCATTGCCATCTCCTTCACCACTCGCCGCCCACACCTTTTGTTCGTCCCTCTCGATTTCTCGCATTGTCTCTGTCATGTCTTTGAGCATTAAATTGTCTTTTCTCGGTTTCGCCTTTCAACCTTTTTCTCCGCCATATCGCAAATCAAAGCCATCTGACAACTCGTTCGAGGGAGCGGCGACGGAAAGTGCTTTGACTTTCCAAAGCGACTTCTCTTTGCGGTCGTCCTCGTCGTCGTAGTAATCGAAACATTTTATGGTTTGAAATGGTCCTCCAATGAAGAGTTACGGAGGACATTAGGGGACATATATTTTTGCTAACCCTTGAAACCTTCCCCTAGGTTTCACCATTCTTCCCAATTGAATTGATTGCCATTTTCTATTGTGCAAGGTTTTTTTTTCCTTATACTATTCTTTTTTATTTCTTTATTTTGTCATCTTGTTTTTTCTCTTTTTTTCACTATATTTTTTCACTATTCTAATATATAATTTAAGTTTGTTTCAACTAATTTTATTCACTTTTTTCACTTAAGTTTCTCAATTTTTTTCACTTCAAATATTTTTACTGTATTATTTTTACTTCCCCATTTTATTGTATTTTCGTGTTCACTCCATTTAATCATTATTTTATTTTCTGTTAGTTTTTCCATTGCATTTTTTCCCTTTTTAGTTTACTTCATTTTATTCATTTTAATTTTTGGAAATATTTTCTGTTAATTTTTATAATTTCTTTCTAATTTTTTTTGCATTTTTTTCTATAATTATTTTTTTTTCCTTATTTTCTTCACTTTAATTTATATACGTCATTTAATTCTGCTTATTTTTTTCAATTTATGTTATTCATTATTTGCATTCCATTCTTTTTTGTTAGTTTTTTGGTTGAGTTTTTTTCTTGGATTTTTAAATTTCGTATTCTGCTTTTCGCCTGAAAGTCACTCAAACGTCGCCCGGGAACGAGATGGGAAAATATTTTAATTTATTCTGCCAGTGGGAGGACGAGTGGAGAAGGACGAAATCTGGAGCGAATGGCCAGAAATTCCCGCTTCTCTCTTTATTTTTTTTTTTGGTTTCTTTGCGGATTTCTCTCTATTGCTTGTCACAAAAACTACGATTTTAATGCATTGTTGCTCCTTTAAATGGCAATAAGAAATGGAAAATGGAAAGACAGGAGCAACGCCATTGCAACAACAAGGGCACAAGAGCGGCAGAGAAATAAGCAAAAACATGTTGGAAAAATAAGGGAACTACTAGCAAAAATTACAACAAACATGGAGAGAACAAGCTGAACAAGAAAGTTGAGCCGAGACCTACAATGATATCAGCAAGTAAATGAATCACAACAACAACAACAACAAAAAGAGCAGGGGCAACACCGCAAACATTGTTGCTGATAAGAAACAATTGCGACCAGCAGCAATAACAATAACAACAACAGCTACAACCACAAAAACAACAAGCTGTCGGAAGCAACAAGCGAGAGTTGGGAATTTAACAACAACAACGTCGACTACAACAACAGTGGACGGGAGAACAAAAGTGGACATTGCGAAAAAGAAGATGATACTAAGGACGAACAAAAAGAAGAAGAAGAAGTAGAAGAGGAAGAAGCAAGGGCTGCCGCAGAAGGACGAAAACGAGAGAAGGTTTTTTGTCTTCTCCTGAGAACGAAAGGGACGCGGAAGAGAATCCGATGAGAAGCCGGATGTTGCTCGAGTGATAAGATCAGTTCCGCTCTTTTGAACTCCGTCGTCGTCGTCGCCCCGAACCGCCCCGCCCCGCCCCGCCCCATCCTCGCCACGCGCCCCTTGCTGAAGAGGGCTGAAAAAAGTCAAGGCAAAAAGCAATTGAAAGGAGCGAAAAATAAGGCGCAATTGGAAGGAGGGCGGCAGAGGAGGTGAGGACAGAGGCGAAGAAAGTGGAAAACGGAGCGAGAAGTAGGAAGGAAGAGGTCGGAAGGAGCTGGAGCTGGAGCAGGAGCAGGACTTCCGCTACACTGGCGTCCAGTTGTTTTCGCACACTTTGCAACGAATTAAGATTTAATCGCAGAGGCGAAAATTCGGCATCAGATCCGAGCGATTCAATTGTGGCGCAGAGTCCTTAAGAACAGAGACAGAGACAGAGAAAATTTTTTTTCTCAATACGAAGACTTTTTCGGATGATTAAGGCAAATGGTAATTTAGTTTTCTGATATTCAGTATTGTTGTAATTTGAAAATAAATATTGTTTAACGACCTCTAGTAACATTTCGTACAAAAAATACATGTATTTTTTTTTATTTTAATTCCTTCCCCACATTTATTACAAATTTTCTTTGAATTTTGTCAAATGTTTTTTATAATATTTGTGGGCTTTTCATTCATAATTTGTAAGCATTTCTTCCCATATTTACTACAAATTCGTCTTTGAATTTTAATGATTTTTTTTTAATTTTTTTATAATTTTTGAGAGCATTTCATGAATAATTGTATTGTATGTTTTTATCCAATTAATTCATCGTCTCTTTCATGTGATTTATGAAGATATTAATAAATTAATTTAGCAACAAATTTCGAACATTTTCTCAACCACAACAAGGAAGAAAAAGAAAAACAATGATTTGAATGGCACGAACAGATCGAACAGAACAACAGCTCCAGGTTCAGCGGCACCGTCTCCACCCCCGTCCCTCCTCCTCCCTCTCTCTCTCTCTCTCTTACGCACATAACTAGCAGCAATTTTCGGCTTCCGTTTCCGGTGGCAACGGAACGAAGCGATGCCAAGATAACAAAGTTTTCGAGACCTCCTCGACCGCCTCTGGTCCTTGCCCCAGGTCTATGCGAGGATATTTTTATGCGCGTTACTGGTGTAAGTCGGTGTACGGTTGTGTGTGTGCCCATGGCGCAACACTTGCCAGCGCTGCCACACTTTTTATGCGAAGCCACTAAAGTACTTCATGATGCTTCCATTATAGGGTTTTTGAAATTGGAATTTTATTGCTTTGGCTTCTTGTTTCGCCATCGTGGGGTGGTCGAGGTGGCGAACAACGACAAGAACAACAACAACAATTGCAGCGCAACCCGAAAAAACAACAACATTGACGAGAACGATGACAACAACAACAATAGAGATGGCAGCCACATCTACGGCTGCAACAAAAGCCACGTCATCGCGGCAAAAATTGCAGCGACATCGAAGACGAGACGCGAACGAGGTCCGGGCCGAGCAGCCACGGGAAGGAGGAGGGGGGAGAGGAGAATGCGCAGGACCACGGAGAGGAGGAGAGGAAAAGGGCGAGAGGCGCAGACCTGGGTCTCGAACTAATTTAGTGCATCAGTTGACGACGCCGTCGACAGGAAGGCGATGCAGCGGACGGAGACGACAGGACGACGTCAGCCAACAGTTGAAAGTCGACGACGTCAGCGTTGGAGATGAAGATGGCGATGGCGGTGACGACGGCGATGACGATGACGACGGCGATGACGACGGCGCCTCCGCGGGAGCCAGACCCGGACTCCACGAGACAAATGGCCGAGGGACGCGTACGTGGCGCCCGCACTTGTAAACCAACGACTTCGTCCCCCTTCGCTCCCCACCTCTCGCCTTCTTCGACCCAAACCCACTCGACCCTATCCTTCTCTTCCCAGTCCCTCTCGCCCCCACCCTCCACAATTCACCACAATTCCCCTCGCCACGTCGCTCATACGCCGCGTGGTCCGACGACGCCTGCCTCATTCGGTCGTCCATCAGCTGATCCGACGACCTGTTGCCCCCCCTCCCCCGCATCGTATCTCGGGTCCCCCTTCCTGCCCTCAACCTGGTCTCCAATTTCTGCAGTGGTTGCGGAGGACGCAGACAAAAAATCGTTTCCTCGTCCCCTCGCGAGTTCCGCCGGGCGCAACAGGACGGTGACGACGGCCGGCGGTCGTGCGAGACGTCGTCATCGGCACCGGCACCGGCACCCTTCACCCTTCATCCTTCCCCTCCCTCTTCTCCCTCTCCGTCTCCCTCATTTGCGGCTCCGTTTCCGTTTGACTTGTACGTGTGACCGCACGTAAATTACACGGTTTTTCACACGAAAATTTACGTGCACGGCCGCAGCCCGGCGACTCGTCGCACCAGGGCGGCCGTGGGAAGAGAAAGGAGAGGTGTGAGGGAGAGGAGGGACGGCGTAAGACAAAGACGGGAACAAAAATGCGATGAATAAAAACCCTGGCCACGCTTATCGTGATCGTAACTTTTCTGCGGCTCGCTTTTTACGAGGTGAATCGCAGCGAGGCGATCGCAGCCATAATAATCACAACAACACAAGGCACAACAACACCAACAACAACAACAACACCAATAACAGCAACAACAATTACAGCAACAAGACCGAACTCAAGAATGCCAACAACTATCACAACAACAACAACAAGTGGTCGCCGGTCATTTTCGCCCTCTTGTTTTTGTCGTCCTTGTAGACATTTTTATTTGCCGTCGCGTGTTTGTTGAAGTGAAATTGAGATTTTAACTTCGGGCGACTTCGTTCGGACCCCTGTGAGTGTGAGAGTGTTGGTGTGAGTGAAAGAGTCGCAGAGGGGTGGAAGGAGTCGGGACGAGGCGGGAGGGCGAGGTGTGTGCGACACCAGAGAGCGCGAAAATTTATCACTTAATTACGATGATTATCGTGTAATTTATTTCGAGGCCTCCAACGTGGAATTTATGAAAGGAGTGAGGCAGGATATGCGGAGTTGGTGCTGGAAGCCTGGCGTGGAGATGGAGGCAAAACTAGAGTTGTTCGCTGAGTGCTTGCTTGGGAAGTCCTCGTAGCCGAATGATTAGAATTATTTGTAACTTTTTTTTAGTTACAAATAAATTACGATTTTCAGATATTTCAACAATAAAATACTTGAGTAATAAAATGAATGAATGAATGTATAAAAATAGCATGAAACTGCTATCGTTTGACGATTTCTAGTCGATCCTCTGAGCCGAGTCGAGTGGAAGTAGCCATAAATGCCACGAGTCCTGCTTGCCCCAGGTCCTTCGCGCACTCCAACTCAAGATGCAAAGGACGATTCAAAGGACGAGAAGATACGAAGGGAGCGGGCTGAAGGGAGAAGAAGGTGCAGTAGCGATTGGGAGGCTGAAGGGAGGAAGAAGGCGACAAGAAGATTGGGCAGATCGAGTGAAGAGGATTGAGGCAAAGACAGCGAGGGGAGCAAAACCTATTGAACTGAGGACGGAAAAGAAATTTGTGAGAGCAGAAATAGTTGTAGTGAGGAAGAGGGAGGGAGGCAGAGAGAGTGAGGGAGAGACCCATCAAAGGCGATTTTCCTTGCAAATTTTCACAACCGTACGAACATTTATTTGCGCAAAAATCAGCAAAAGTCACTGACGACTCCGACTCCTTCCCCGACTACGGCTTCAGCTATGACTGCGACCTGCCCTTGCCGCCCTCGGCTCGGCCCGTCCAGAGGCTTCCCAGATAGCGAGGGTCGCGGCTGAACTGGGGGAGAGGAGGAGAGGGGCGAACAACACAAGAGGAATCCACTGAGGAAGACGGAGTTGCAGCGGACAGAGAGGCAGCTGAGCCACGGGTTGGAAAGGGAAGGCCAGCGGAGGGAGGGGAGCAGACGAGGGACCTGCAGACAGACGGATGGACAGATGAACTTCAGCCGGCGAACTGGGGAGGCGGAGAGCTCGACGAAGACGCCCGGCAGACTGACAAAAAATGCATAAAAACCACTGAGAGATCGGCGCGAAAAAGCACAGACCGAGGGAGGGAGAGGGTGCCAGACAGAGAGAGAGAGAGGGAGGGGGAGTGGAGATGGATCGTCAAAATGGCGTTCGCATTGAACCGTTCTTTGACAGCTGTCTTTGTTGAAAAAAGGATCCGTTTCGGCGAAGCTCGAGGGCAACGAGGTGGCTTCGTCTATTTGTCTCCCTCTGTCCTCCCTCCCCCCTCCTCCTTCCCCTGCTGTCTCTCTTTGCTCGATTCTCCCGGCCTGCTCCTGCCTGTCTGTCGTCCTATCGCCCTATCAACGCCACTTTACCATTTGCCTCCCTCCCCCGAGTCTTTTGTATTTAAATGACAAACGAGCCCGTGTCTCTTGACAGCAATAAATGTCCTCTACATGCGTCTCCCTCCAACCTCCACCCCCCTCTGCCGCCCTGCCGACCGTCCGCGGCTCCGCCTTTTCAACGAAGCTTTCGCCGCGGTTCGAAGTAACAGTGGTGAATGGAGGAGAAAGAGAGAGAAAATGTCGAAGAGAGCGAAATATCGATCTGAGAGATTTAATTCAGAGTTAGAAGTTAGAAAATATGTGGTCAAAATTTATATTTTAATAATTTAATTATCTAACTTTGTGTCAGAAGAACTAGCGAAGTAAAAAGTTCACACAATGAGAAAAAAGATAATGTATTAATAATTAAAAAAGTCGAAGCAGCACATTTTAAACATGCAACTTTAATAATTACAAATTCAAGACGTACATATAAAAATATTAATAAAAATTTCTAAATGAATCGAACCACAAATGTTTGAATGAAACACAAATTTATTAAAAATATGCTGAAGCGTTATGGGTAAATTGAATGATGATTGGGATGTTACGAGAAAGTAAAAATGAAAACTACAAATTAGAAAATTTAAAATTTTTTACTTTGAAAATTTTTAAATCAACGGAAAAAAAGTTTTTATAAAACCAAAAAAGAAGAATGGGAGAACGAGGAATCTTAAAATGCTGAGGTTTCTGGTTCTCCTACTGCGACTCCTGGAGTCCTCCAAGGAGTCCTTCGAGGAAGTCAACAAGAAGGAATTTATATGGAGGAAATGAGGGAGGGGGAGAGGGAGACGGAAAAGAACGTCGTCCTGTGCGTCAGCAATTGTCCGACTTGCGCCATTAGTCGGTTGTTAACGTCATCGTGGTATTGAATCATTGGGTCCATTTGAATGGGGCCCGGCGACGGCAGGACCTCCGGGATGGGGATTTATGGGTCGCCCGCGGGCCCTTGGCTGTGCAAGTGTGGGCGTGGCCATCGGTGTTGGTGTGAGGAGTGGCTGCGAGCGGCGGAGTCCTTTGCGGTCACTTGCGGT
Organism: Coelopa pilipes; assembly: GCA_947389925.1. Taxonomy (NCBI): domain Eukaryota; kingdom Metazoa; phylum Arthropoda; class Insecta; order Diptera; family Coelopidae; genus Coelopa; species Coelopa pilipes. The sequence continues at coordinate 6,435,828 of OX376696.1, forward strand.
CGTCCGCCGGCCATCGAGGTCGACAATAAAAACTCGGTAATCGCCGGAGTGGGCGCGAGGAAGAGCGACCGAAAAAAAGCGCAGAGGCGGATGGAAGAAGGAGAGAGAGAGAGAGAAACCCACTCATTTCAATTGAGGTCTTTCGTTTATTGCTGCGCATAGCAAAGCTGTGGAAACTGAGTCCCGAGACTTTTCCAGGCGTCCGCCAGCCTCCGGATTCCATCATCAAATTCTCCACGAGCTCACGGGGCCCGAGGTCGAGGAAAATTATTTCTCGGAAAGACGACAGTGAAGACGAGGATTTGAAACGAAACCCACTCCCACTCCCACTCCCACACCCGAACCCGAACCGAGAGTAAAAAAGAATCGCACACGCAGAATTCGGGCTCTTCTTCGTACGACCTCCAGACTCTGAGGGACCTGCCGTTGCTCCTCGCCCGTCTCTTTGCCCCCGCAGGCCCTCGAGCGAATCCCGCTCCGACCGCCGTTGAGCCCACGCAGCTCCCGGGCAAAGGTTTCCACCGCTCCTCGGGCGCAAAGAGGGAGCCAGAGAGAGAAGGAAACGATCAAAAGTTCAGAACAAACAGCGCTGGGCGAGCAAGCGCGAAGGAGGGGAGACGAGAAGAGCGCAGAATGGAGTAGGCGGAAGGGAGTGGCTGAGAGAGAGGGAGGGGGAGAGGGAGAAAGATGAGGTATTTAATCAGCATAATTACGCGCCTTTCAATCCGCCCCAGCGACTCGTTTCGCTGCGAAAAAAGGCAGCCCAGGCAGAACCGCAAAGGGCATAAAAATATACCAATAGAGTGGGTGAGAGAGAGAGAGAGGGAACGTGCCTTAAAATATTCCTGCTGCGTATTTTATTATCGTGATTATGATCAGGATCATCGTCGTCCCTTCGGCAGCCTCGCTGGCAACTTTGTTTCCTAGGCGCACAGGTGAGAACCCGCCGCCCACGACGCGCCACGCCCACGCCGGCATAAATTAATTGCAGCCCGCAAATAAATTGAATAAAACCGCATCCTTTTCATTAAAAACGCATAAAACAACATTAAAGCGAAGCAGCGAGAAACCAAAAACAAAACAAAGCAAGTGAAAAAAGTACTGATATAAAAAGTAGAATACGGCAAAAAAAGCTAATGAGAAAGGGTTTTGCAAAAGATATATTTATATATATAAAAAAGCAGCAAAATAAATAAAAAATGCCAAAATAAATAAGGAACAAATGTAAATGAAAATGTGAATAAATATGGAAGAAAACCCGCCGCAGAATACGTAGACTTGGAAAGTATATGGAATAAATAAATTCAAATAAAGGAGAAGAGAAAACGTGAAAGCGAAACGTTGTGAAAGCATGACGAAAGAATGGGAAAAGAGAGAGCATTTCAGGGAGAAATAACTCGGGGGAAATAATGCGAAAAGGTGGTAATTAAAAACGCCATAGTGCAAAAGAAATTGTAGACAAACACGAGGTAAACAAAGTCCGCGAGCCACGAGGGAGGGAGCGGGATAAGCAGAAAGCCAGAGACAGGGCGAGGTAGAGAGCGAAAGAAACCCAAGTTTGTGAAATGTGGAAAAAAAACTACAATTAAAAGTGAAATCAAAATGAAGCAGAAGTCAAGGATATTCCTCGTGAATGCGGACGAACTCCGGCTCAACTAGTTTTATTTTGTGGCGTTTGGGGGGGGGGGGGGGGGGGGTTGTATGTGATTCAGAAAGAATCCGACGCTGAAAGGACTCGCGGCAGGATTCATCTGTTATCTGATGTAGTGAATCCTTCTATAGAATCCCCACAAAGCCCGACTGAACAGACGTGGTGAAGGCAAATTTTTGTGATTCTGGATCCTTGGAACATGCGTGGATCGAGATTATGAGGATTAGAGTTGTTAAAAAAAAGAACATTCGTTGATAGAAAAATATTTTAAATTAATTTTTATTGTTTATTAAAATTGCTGCAATTCATTCTGTTGAAATGCGAGATAATCCGGGACCCCGAGTCGCTGCACACGTCATCCCATCACGCCCTCGTCGTGTGAGTGCGGGGGACGGCAAGGAGAAGGGTGGAGATGGAGACGGAACACGCAATCCTTTGGGGAGACGCAGGGCGCTGACGCTTATGAGACTTTTTTGACATTTGCTGCCATTAATGCGTTTCCTTCCTCCTCCTCGTCCTCCTCCACCTCCTCGACCTCCACCCTCCACCGTGTCCGACGCTGCCCGTTGTGCGCTTCTCCACCCATCCTTCTGTTCACGTCTCCATCTATTCGTTTGCCTGCTTCTCCAGCCCTCCGCTGTCTGTCCATCGGCCGTCCATCAGAACGGGTGGAAAAAATAGCCAGAAATAAAGAAATGCTAATCTGCCAACAAAGTGTCCATGGATGGAGCAAACATATGTTGGTGATTAGGTTCCTCTCCTCCCCCCCCCCCCTCCTGCACCCCATCGTCGTCATCGGCGCCTCCTCCTCCTCCTCCCCCTCCTCCTGCAAATGAGTCACTGCAACATGGGCAAATGGCCAACGGGAGCCACGGGGGCAGAGCGAGCGAGCCAGCGGGAAAGAGCTGGAAAGAGCTGGAAAGAGCCAGTGAGAAGGAGCGAGAACGAGCCACCGAGGGTGGAATCGAGTGGGGAAAATAAATAAAAACAAAAGGCGAAGCAACAATAAGAAGCAGCAGCAACGCAGAGATGGACGTTTGGAAAAACCACAGATACCGAGCGAGGGCGTGTTAAACACATGTTAACATCGGCTCGTACATAGTCGTCATAACAGTAAAAACTAACCATTCGACCAAGTGTTGCCCCGTCTGACGAGGCCCGCCCCCCTCTCCGCCCCCTCCTTAATCCCATCCACATTAGTCCACTTGGGTCCGTCCGTCCGTCCGTCCGTCCATCGCCTGTCGAGCCTTCACCAGATCGTTCGTTCCTTGGACTTGGTTTTTTCCAGTGCTGCTGCCGCTGTCCAGCCGCTGTTGGTCGTTCGTCGTCCTTCGTCCTTTTCCCTCCACCATTCTCCGGCCTCCGCCTTCGTCCCTCGCTCTGCCTGCCCGTCGTGCTCCGCGCTCCTCGTGCTTGCATTTTGAATCTTAATATTCTTGGCGCTCATTTTGTTGCTGCCACTGGTGTCATTGTGCATGTTGTTCGGGCTGTTGTTGTTGTTGTTGTTGTGGTTGCTGCTGTTCTCATTGTTAGGGCCGCAGTTGTCGTTGTTGTTGTTGTTGTTGTATTTGATGTTGCCCCCTCTGACGAACGTGTGTCGGACATCGCAATCACTTGGCGCTGCCTGCCAGACACGAGACACGAGACCCGAGCGTGCGCCATTGAATGTGTGGGGAAACAACAACAAGTACAACAACAACAACAACAACAGCAGTAGTAGTTGTTGCTGTAGTGGCAGCAGCTGCTGGAGCACATGTCATTATTTCCCTGCTTGCTTTCCATTCCTCATATCAACGCGTCTCCCTCGCTCGCCCCCGGCTCCCGGACACGCCCCGTTCCTCGTCCTGCCGTTTGGCATTTAAAGCTCGGGCTTGGACACGGCTCGTGTCGGAGTAATTGAGTCGAATTAGTGAGTGGGTTTTAATGAGTTTTGAGTGGGTTTCGTGTGGTCGTGAGTGGGGAGGGGAGGGATTTAAATTTGGCCAAATTACCTCAGAGTAATTTTTAGGTTTGGCCCCCTCAGTTTTTGCCAGCAGACTTTTCGTTGAAAAAATTAAGATTTTTTTGTTAAATTCTGAGTCAACGCCTTTTTTGGAGTTCAAAAATTGAATAGTTCTCAATTTTCTCAACAATTTTTCCCTTTCCCTTTCCTACCTCCCGACCACGACGATTCCTTGTAACGAAATTCCCAGATTTCTCTCAATTTCCATTCTGCAAATCCACTCCATCTCTTTCAATCAATAGCCCTCTCTCTCATTCTCTCTCTCTCGCTCTCTGGAGAGTTTTGATGACTTTTCTGGAAACATGGCCCGATGACAGCCTCAGCTGATGATCAGTTAATTAATACACGAAAATATTTCAAAACCCATTTCACGCGCCTCCCTCGTCCCACTCAAGCCATTCGCTCACTCTCTCTATCTCGCTCCCTCGCGTTCGCCGCGTTCGTCGCGTTCTCCATCTTATCTCGCTCTGTGCCCTGCTCGCATTCTTCATCGGGACGACAACGAAATATTCATCTTCATTTGCTAAATCGAAAATAAAAGCTTTTCGCATTAATTCTCAACTATAACAAATGTTAGTTTATTGTTCGCGTTTCCCCACGGGCGATCGGGCCCGGATCTTATGGAAAACCACACACAGACAGACAGAGAGAGACAGACAGAGAGAGAGAGAGAGAGAAGGAGACAGTCGCACGAGGAACACGCAAAGGAGTCGAAGCCGAACAATGGAGCACAAAAGTGGCGCTAATTTGATAAATGAGCGGCCTTCAATCAAATCAATCAAAGCTCAAAAAAGCCTCCGCCCCAGGGGGTGATCGAGTGGATGGATGGTGAATCGAGCGAGGGAGAAGGGAGAGAGCGAAGGGGGGGAGGGGGCGGGGAGGTGAGAGAGTGGGGGCGACCGCCAGGCGTCGTCTGTGCCGGCCTGGTTGGCCGAGATTTATTAATTCGCAGCTGAAATGGGAAGCACATGTGATGCCTGCGGTTCGAATGAATATTAATTTAGATGCGAAACGAATGAGAGAGGCCGAGAGAGGGAGGGAGGGGGGCGGGGTCTGGTATTGACTGAGTGCGTGGGCGGTGTTGAAGGTGGCCGCCGGGTTGAGCCGGGCTGCGCTGATGGGCCGTGGTTCACGCTTGGACAGGAAGCGGTGCGGACTCAAGTGAGTCGTGGGATCTGCAGGGAGCCAGAGACGAACCGAGGGAGGGAAAGAGAGAGTCGGGGAGAGCGACGGCGTGGAGGTTGAAAAATGCCTCGAGTCCTGCAATAAATGGGACGATGGTGGGCCATGAAGGAACTGTAGGTTGGTCTGTAAAGGAATCGAAGAACACGAATGCAAATGGACGAAGGCTTTTGGGGTCGATAAAAATTAAAGAAAGTCAAGGAAGTGAAAAGCGAAGAGACAAGAATAAACTTAATAATATTTTCTAGAACTATCCTGTTCATGTTGTACCATGAGAACTGGAAATAAATGCTCGGCAATGAAAATGTTGAGAGGAAAGTTTACTAATGCAAAAACACTGTGTCAGACAGAATCAGAGCAATAAATCGATTTTAGTACAGCAAAATCCAGATGTGCGAAATCTCCAGTCATAAAAAGTATTTAATTTACTAACAGTTCGGAAACAAACAGAGGAAAGGCAAACAATAAAGCGAGCCGAATTAATCGGCAGCAGGAGTTGAAAGGAGTTGAAAATCAAATGCCGACCACTTCCGGCAGGAGATAAATAATGAATTATGGGAATAGGGCGGGATGAAATAGCAATAATAATAAGGCAGCAACAATATTTTCCCACTAAATCCCGGCATCCTTGGAACGAAGAAGGCTATTATTTTAAATTTCTCATCTCCTTCTTCGTGCCTCCAAGAGGCCGCAATATTAATAAATCATGTAGAACAATAAAATATAAAGAGTGAAAAGAAAAAAACAAAACAACACTTCATTGTCGTTCGCACTAACACCCTCTCTCTCTCTCTCTCGCTCTCGCCCCGGCTCTTCTACCCTTCAATGTGCTTTTCTATTAACTTCTCTCGCTCGTTCCGTGCCCTTCCCTTCCATTCATTCAGCACTCGCTCCGCCCTGATTCTGCTGTCCATTAACTTTATTTTCTTCTGCGTTTCTGGAGCCTTCGCTAGAGGTCAGCGGAAAGGGCAGACCTTCATTTAATTTAGAAGGTCCACAGAATAGATAAATAAACAATGGCTGTTAAATAGACCACCTTTGGCAACAACAAAACAATAAATATAAAAATTGAAAGAACAATGAAAAAAAAAAAATAGAAATAACCACAAAAAAAAAATTACAAAAATCCCTAGAACCCCATAATAACAATAACAACAACCTCGATTTGGGTGAATTTTAAAAACACTTCCATTGTTGCCATTTTGCGTTCGGCAAACAAACGGGAAGGATGGAAAACTGTGGGAAAACAACCGAGAGGTCGAGGGAGAGGGGCGAGTGGATGGAAATGTCGGCTTAGAGAGGGTTGGGGGTGGTTGGGGGGAAGGGAAAGTGTTCATCATTTTCACTGTTTATTTGCCTTTATGAGCGAGAGAAAGGGGTGAGCGGTGAATGAAGGCGGAGGAAGGGGCAAAAGAGAGCGATGAAGGCTGTTAAAGGATTTGTCGGGCTTTGTTCGGCTCGCCGCGAATGGGCTCGTCGTTGGCTCTTCGTAACGGTAGCTCGCAGATGGAGCGAACGATAGCGATTGGGGGCGAAATAGTGGGGAGGGAAACGAGAAGGAAAGCTGAAGAGAGAGAGAAGGGAGAAGGCATGCGAGGTGAACGAAACGAACGGAAAGAAGGATAATAAAAATTCAAAGTCATAAATTTCATTAGGTTTTATTTGTGGCGCCACCCGAGACCTCATAGACAGGCTTCCTCTGTCTCGTTCCTCCCTCTCATCCATCCTCGACTACTTACGATTTGTCTCCACCTTCTCCATTGCTTCCATTTTCGTCTACTTATCCCCTCTTTTCCTCCTGCACTTCCTCGCCTTTGCTCGTCTGCGAAAAAGAGCAAAAATGAAATTCTTTCATTAGAATTTTATTGTTCGCTGGCCTCGCTCCTCGCCCGGGCGTTGCCAGCGGTTTTCAGCTCTCCTCGCACGCATCGTCGGATGATTCTGTAATTGTGTAATTTATGAAACGCATTTCCGTTTCCGCTTTCCGCCATTTGCCCACCGACAATGGCTGTTGAGGTCCACCCCGGTCCTCCACGCTCGCTCCCATTTTCCTATTCGTGATTTCACGGAAACCCGAGATTTTTCACCGGAAGTCGTAGAGGGGAAAATTTTGGGTCATCGCCTGGTTTGCGGATGGCAGGGGTTTCGGGTGATCGGTACAGGAACATTCTCGATTTTTTGATTTCAATTAAATGTCGAGTGGATTTTTGATGTTGTTGAGGTTGTTTATTATTTAAATGGAAGTAAATACGTATCAAGATTATTTGGTTAAAATTTTCAATGTAAGATTCTGCAAAATTTTCGCATACAATTCTTCAATATTTTCAACAATTCTTCAAATTTTCATTACAAAATTCTTCTAAATTTTCAATATGATATTCTTCAAAGTATTCTATATAAAATTATTTAAAATGTTCTTCAATATAAAAAATAAATATAAAATTCATCAAAACAATCATTCAAAATTTACAATAGAAAATTCTTCCAAATTTTCAATATAAAAGTCTTCAAATTAATAAATATAAAATTCATAAACGTTTTCAATATAAATAAATTTGCAATATAAAATTCTTCAAAAATTTTAATATGACATTTGTTGAAATTTTCAATATAAAATTCTTCAAAATTTACAATAAAAATTTCATACAAATTTAAAATAAAAAATTTTTCACAATTTTTAAATAAATTTTTTAAAATTTTTCAATATAAAATTCTTCAAAATTTACAATAAAAAATTCTTCAAAATTTTTAAATAACATTTTTCAACATAAAATTCTTCAGCATTTTCCATATTATATAGTTCTTATTAAAACTGGTGCGAGAAATATTAATTTTCAATATGAAATTCCTATTAATTAGGAGAATTTACAATTTTTAAAATTTACAACATTATATTAATATGATGAGAGAAATTACAATTTTGAATACAAAATTCTTAGTGACTATAATGTATTTATATTTCCTTACGCAAAGTTCTTATTTAATTTCCCAAAACGATTACCGAGAGCGCGAGTTTGGCGCACTTGAGTGATTTTGCTCCACAAAGATTTTTCCCCACCTGCTCCCGGGCCGGAAGTGGATCCAGCTCCCTGCTTTTGCACCGGAAGCGAACGGAGAATGCAAAGTTTACCGCGAAAAGCGGTGTCGAATGCAGCGAACGGAAGGTGAGAAGTTTTTTCGGTGAAAAATAGAAAATAGAAATTGAGAAAATTCCCCGCAATTATGCTGACGTTTGAGCAGTGACAAAAAAGTATTTTCGAACAAGGACTGGTGTTAAAATTGCAAGAAATTCGCAATTTTCTAATTACGAAGCCGCCTCCAACGAAGCAACGTCTTTAACTCTAACAAAGCCCTCGAGGTTTCAGCCTTGGCATGAGCACATGTCCCTGTCTCTGTCTGTTTCTCCAGATGCGTTGACATGCTCCACACATGCCGTAATTAGCTGAATCTCCAGACGATGATCCGTCTCTTTCTCGCTCCCTCTGCCTCTGTCAGTCCCTTTCGCTCCGCTGCAGATTACCTTAATTAGATGTGGGAATTGAGAATTCGGTTACTTCAACTACTTTCAATAAAAAAATAAAATTCTTATTAAACCTGATGACATCAAATTACTAAATTCTAGTGAGGGAAATTACAATTTTAAATATTACGTTCTCATTAAATCAATTGAGAAATGATAATTTTTAATACAAAATTCCTACCAGATAAATTGAGAGCAATTAAAACTTTAAATACAAAATTTTTATTACATGAGGAGTAATATTATAATTTTTAGTACACGATTCTTATTAAATGATGAGTGATTTTAAAACTTTCGATACGAAATTCTACTTAAATAGTTTACGATGATAATTATCGCATGGAATTATCGAATGTACTACAAATTGTTTATTTTTGTATTTTATAAGTATAATCCTCTATTGCCCTCCCTCTCTCTCTGGGCCTCTCCCTCTGAATTCGTAATTAATTTCTATTTATCTTCGATACTGCTCACTGCCGACGCACTGCAGGCAATCAGTACAACAAACACAACTGGGTGGATTCACTTATTTACTTGTCCACAAATACAACAAACACTCGTATATTATATTTACCGTACAGTGACAGTGCGTGTGTATGTGTATGTGTGTGTGTGTGTGTGTGTGTGAACATTTAATCAAAATTTTGTGCTTGCTGCGAGCTCGTTGCGATCGTCAAACAAAATTAATCATGTGAAACCTCAGCCGGTGATAAATATCGAATGAGTTCCATTTGATTGCAGCAGGTCCTGCCAGTCTCTGGATCTCTCTCTCTCTCTCCCTCCCTCTCCCGCTCCTTCTCCTCGCTCCGTCCCACCATCGTTGTTCCTTTATGTCCTTGCGTCATCGATTGTTGATTACATAAATTTGCTCGCCACAAACATTTCCCTCTCGCTCCAACGCTCCCTCCCTCTGTGTCCTCCTCTCTCTCACGCTTCTCACTCCCTCTCTTCCCCACTCCGACCCGAGTCGAGCGAAATCTTGCTGAGACCTGCATCACGTGCATCGGCAACAACTCCTGCGGAGATGTTGTTGATTGTTGTTCGGATCGCAAGAGGACGCCGATGGAAGGAGGGGGTCTTGGGAGGGTCTGAGGAGCGGCTGCGGAAGGGGATGGAAATTTCCATACCGGGTTCAGTTGCCTAATGAGCCAGGTGGGTGGAGCGGGGTCGCCATGGCGACAGGAAGGCGTTTCAGTAGATTAGAAACGGCTCAATTAATAAGAGAGTCGACTCGCTCTATGGCAAATCGCAATGGCTCGTTGCAAATTAAGACTCAGTAAAGAGAAAATCAAAATCAATCATTTTCCAGAAGCGAACACCAAATAGAAAAAGATGTTCTTCACATCAATAAAATATTTAGTTTATTTTTTCAAAGTTGAAAACATGGAAAATATTTTGGATATAAATTCTTTCAGACCAAGTAAATTGAACGAAAGGTAAAATTAATTCCTATTTTATGAATTCCAAATCGTTCCAATCAAATAAAATTGGATATAAAATGAAGATAATGCATTGGTCTCTCGACAATTATGAACCATATTCGCCAGTGACTAATCGAAGTGAATGAGGGAGCCAAATGAGTTCAAAATATCCGGGAGTGAAATAAATTCAAATAATCGTCGGCGTCCAGGACAATAATTCAAACAGGACTCGGACTCGGACTTGGACGCGGCCGCGCACTCGGACTCAGTCGTCCAGTGAGAGTCGAGTCGTCTCTCGACAGCTTATCGCTCAGCCCATCTCCCTCTCTCGCTCACTCGCTGTCTCGTTCTGCCCGGACCACAAATCAAAGACGGACCCATAAAAGTGACAAAATTTTCAATTATCGCAGTCGTGGACGCCAATCGAATGGTGGTCGAAGGGAAAATGATTTAAGCTTCAGCTCCGGACATCACACGCTGTCTCCCTCTCCCGCTCTCGCCACTCTCCCTCTCCTTCTGCCAACGCCTGGGCTCCTCTCCGGCGTCCTAGTTCTCAACTTTCCCCTCGGTAATGGATTTAATTGTCATTCATGCGATAAATATTTGACTTCCTCTCCACTGGGCGATGTTCCTTGCCAGTGTGAGTCGCTGTCTGTGCAGCTGTGTGTGTGTGTGAGGGTCTCAAGGGGCATCAAAGGTACTGCAGTTGCAATCGCCATCGCTCCTGTCGGCTCCTCCGGTCAAAGGACCTTCCCAGACCGTCCACCACAAGTCGCAAATTGCCAGTTGAAGAAAGCGACGAGCGAGGAGCAAATTTATCGCCATGCACGAGTATGAGTGGGACGCGTTCTGCGTGTGCGTGTGAGTGTGTGTGTGAGGCGAGTGTGTGCGATTTTGCGATTGTCTGTTGGTTCGGTCTGTTTGTATTTGTGTTTGCCGGTCGCCCTGCAGCCGCTCGCATTCGACTCCATTGACTGGCGACGACCAACGTCTTACTAAGTAGCCTCTCCCTCTCTCTCTTCCCCGCCCCCTCTCTGTCTCTCTCAGCCCCCCTGGAGCCCTCTGCAACGTCTCGCAAAGAGGATTTATTAGCTTCCGAGGTGATCGTCCTGGCAACTGAAACCGTTTCTTAATAAAATTAAAATTTATTGAATGCAGTGACAGTCGAAGCCGGCCAAAGCCACCATCTTCCCTCTCCCTCCCTCCCTGACTCCCCCTCCGACTGTGGAAAGTCCTTTGAGTCGATGCTGGAGTCGGGGGAAGCGACGACGGGCGGAGACTCGGAACGGACTCAGAAATTCAGGGGCTCTAAAGCTGAAGTCGAAACTCCTCAGGATCTCACTCAAAGGCAGAGTGGTGAGATGTTTGTAGTAGGGAAAAAATTAAAAAAAATAATGCGAATTCTAAAGAATTAGTTTTGAAAATGGCTTTAGTCGAGTTAAATGAAAAATTTAAAAAATTTATATTTCAAATCACAAATTAAAAATGCACAAAACCCAACAATTGCTTGCGGTTTCTCACAAATATTAGTCAGTAATTGAGTATTCATAATTAATTTCGATAAATTCCACTTTATTTGGAATTTGAACTTTTGGATAGATTTAATGGAACAATTTATTATTATTTACTTATATTTATTCAAATTACTTTCGTATTTAGTTAAAAGCAATCATTATGCAAAATAATAATTCAAATTTATTTATGAATAGAGTTTTCAATATTTAATAATTAATAATTTCAAGTAGATTTCATTGTTAGAAATCTTTAAATATGGAATTTAGAACAATGACTTTTTATTAAAAGAATTTAAATAAATTAACAAAAATTCTTCGCTCCCTCAACCTGAGCGGAATGTGAAACTTTCCACGCCTTTTAAGCAACATATGAAGCGACATCGAAACGACGGCTCCCCAACTTCGGGCGATGATATCGAAATGACGACAACAACAATTGAAACAACACCTGCCGCAACAGATTCTGCGGATTTGCATTTAACAACAACAACAGCGAAAAGTACGGAGCAAAAGCTGAAAAATTGTTTTCATTATTATGGCAGCTACTGTTGCTTTACAACAACACCAGCAATAAGAACAATGATAACAGCAACAAAAACAACAAAATTGACAACAACAACGACAACAAAATTGACAACAACATATCCGACAACAACAACAACTACACAAACCAACCTACAAACGAACAACTGGGAGAGGCAAACAAAAGTTTGTGCATAATTTAGACGGCAAAAACAACGACATCAGTAACAAGAACAATTGTAACCACAGCAACAGCAACAGCAACAACAACAATTACAGCAACAAGAGGACGTAGAAGATCCTATATAATAACAACAACAATAGCAAGGAAAGCAATGCTAACAATAAACACCATACAATGACAACAAAACAAAAACCTAACTCTCAAAGCGAAATGTGGACGGCGGAGACTCAGAGAGGCAAGAGGGAGCGGCATGGATGGAGTGGGAGAGGAAGAGGGAGAGGGAGAAAGAAGAATGAAATGGAAATAGCTAGAGCGAGAGGAAGAGTGTGGGGATGGCGGTGGATGGAGGAGAGTGCGAAAAGCACTCAAATTATGCGCAAAAATCTCACTTAATTTCACCGCCAGATTCGTCAGGATGCAAATCCTGCCCCCGAGTTTCGGATGCCGTCGTCTCCCGCATCCGCCTCTCGCTCACACCCAGGAGACTTCGGTGTCCTCGTCTGGTGTCTGTTTCTCCCTCTCTCGCCCTCGCCCTCCTCCTCACCCTCTCTCCCTCCCACCGGCTTTCCCTGGGATGTGGAACACGAGGGGTTTCCGTAGATAATTTGCAAATAATATTTTGGAGCACTTTTTGGTCCTCCCTTTGCTTTCGTTGTTGTTGTTCTTTGGAGGTTGACTTTGTTGAGGTTGTTTTGTTGTTGTTGTTTTCGTTGTTCCGTTCTTTATTCTCTTAGCCTGATTCTTGGGGTTACGACTGGATGTTGAGTTGTTTTTGTATTTAGTTTCCTTATCTCACTCACATCTGCATAATGTATTATTTTGTAGAAGAATAGAAGAATCAGCGGCATATTAAATTGGAACATTTTGATTTTAGAAATATGAATATTACATTACATTGAATTAAATTTCGATTAATATTTTCACGTAATAATTGCTAAATAGCCATTTATTTTAATTTTATTTTTTATTTCTTTTTATTATTATTTATTATTCTCTAATCTAACTCACTTGTGGTACTAATTTTACTGGTTTTCACCCATAAAGTTTTATAAATTTTGTTTTTCAGTTTTATTTTGATTGATTATTTTAATATTGATTGATATCTTGATATTTTACTTGAATTGAATTTGTTTGGTTCTTACATTTCAACATATTAAATTTATAGAATTTTTACATTTCCTACAATTTAATTGTTATATATTTAAATTAACTCACAAATAAATACTAATTGTGTACGTTTTTTCCTATTGTATTTTTGTTTTGTTTTTTAGATATTTTACAGAAATGTATATTTCTTTGTTTATCTTTAATTGATTTTTACACATATTTATTCTTACATATTTAAAGCTATAGATTTTTCATGTTGAATTTTCTATATATTAACTTTTTCATAATAATTTATGCAATTGTTAAATTTTTTGTGTTGATTGGGTTTCAGTTAATATTAAGTTTGACATGTTCAATGAATTATTTTTAGTGATACTTTGTTGTTGTCACCATTCACCAGCACTCTTCCCTCTGTCTCTCTCTCGCACTCTTCCCGACTCGCCTCGAATTCAGAACCACCCTGATCCGTGCATCCGAATGCGAGTAATCGCAGGAAATTGAAAACAAACTCTTTCGGCTGAGTATTTCTACATCTCTTTCTCCCCGCACACAGACGGAAGACGGAAGACACGGATCCTGTTGTCTCCTTCCGGTCTCTTTCCCCAGCTGCACTAATTGAATAAAAATAAAACTAAGCCTGGCGCAGACAATAAGGGAAGAGCGAGCACTGGAAGGGAAGGGGTTGCCAGCGGGGATGGGCGGGAGCGAGAGCGAGAGAGAGAGAGTTTTGAATGGTTCTCCTCGCACAATTCATATGCAAATTGGAGCTCAGCCGAGACACCAGCGGCACCGAAACCAGCAGTCGAGGGATCCGCATCCGGATTGGGATGGCGACGAGCGCCAGGACGAGGACGAGGACGAGGAGGGGCGGCAGAAGGACGTCTGTCAAAGACACGAGCACGTCGTTTGTATTTGAATTAATTTTCCATCTCAGCTCTGGCTCTGGCTCCTCCTCCTCCCTCCTCCCGACTCCTGCCGGGTGTTCCCAATGATTGCGGAGCTTCGACTTTGTTAAAACAATCAGCATTTGGGAAACTATAAGAGCTTAGCTCGCTCACACACACTCCCAAACACACCAGCTACACACCAGCCACACACACACCCCGACTCTCAATTACCAGCCCCACACTCCAGTGCTCGGCAAAGCCTTCCACTCGCATATCTGTTCCCTCGAGTTGGCCGAACAAAAGAAATTTGTATGATAATTTGGGTGGAATCGTGAAGTCGTGGATCGTCGTAGATCGTCGTTGCCGGCGACGGAGGGAGGCGGGGACCGAGGGCGGTTTCAAGCGCCCATAAATGTCCTCAGAGTGACTCGTTTGCCCCTGGCTTAAGCGCCGAAGGACGCCCTCGTACTTGAATCAGGAAATCCCATCGTTTTATGTGCCAAAAAATCGACGCTAAAAAATACTCGAAATATGAAATTAGTCGAAAATAATAAACGAAAATAGTCGACGTAATAAACCAAAAGGTTGAAGGATCAATTCATAATCGTTTTAGGAGCAACTTTGATGAGCTCGAGCCACGAAAATGTGCGAAAATCGTCCTCCAGCGATAGAACGCGTCCATTGAAGGCTGTGTGAGATTGAGGAAAACGTCTGCAAATCCTTTGGAAAATCGAAACTCATTTTGGATCCTGACTTTCGTTGCTTGTTGTTTTCGCAAACGGTTGCCTGCTCCTTTTGCTCATTTCTCTCCTTGTTGGCCTTCAGTTAAATTACATTTCGGGATAAGAACAAACGCACACACACCCACGTGCTCAAAATTAAAACTCTTGAAAATAAGAGGCGGAAGCCCCAACAGGATAATCAGAAAGTGACATACAACAACAACAACAAAACCGCATTAAAGGACGAAAATAGGAAATATAAATAATATTAAAACGGATGGGAAAACGGATGAGTCTCGACTAGAGAGAGAGAGAGAGCACGTTATCTGTCAGGAACAGATTTTTTACCCATCCACAAAGGACGAACAGCCGTCGCATCCTCGCACTCACACAGAGAAATGGCGACTCACACACACATAAATACATCCATGCGCCAAAACGACAAGAAGCCCATGTGTTTCTAAGAAAAGGAAAAAATAATAAGAAATATGACGTAAGTACAGCAACAATTAAGTAGGCGCGCGATAGAGGAGGATGAGAATAAGAGAGAGAGAGAGAGAGAGAGAGGGAGAAAATGCCAAATGGAAAATTGTCCCGGCTCAAGGATCCAACTGGAAGGCAGAGATTGCGGATGGAGGGACAGATGAAGCCACAGAGAGATCGAGAGCTTCAGATGTAAGGCTGAAATCCCAAAATAACAACAGGAAGGAGATGCGAAAAATAGTCATCGGAACAACAACAACAACCGCACGTAGTAGAAGAAGTACAACAACAAGTGTCTCCGGCCACTCAAGGAGAGAAACTCGAGCCTAGAGAAATTCGAGCTGGAGACTTCTGAGCAAGGAAGCAAAGGGAGACATAGGGGGAGAGGGAGAAGAGGAGAACGAAAAGGAGTGAAGAAGAATTTTATTTTTAGATTTTAAGATTTTGCTGAAAACGCGTCTTTTTAAATTGTAATTTGTTTCTGGAACCCCTTTAAATCGTTGCATATTTCCAGGCGAACATTCGAGGCTTCTATTAATAGAGGAACTCAAAAGTCCTTAAATTAATTTGAAGGTGCTCAAAGCAAAGTTTTTGTTTTTTGCAAGATCGGAAGAGTTTATTTCTGCATTTTTCAAAGTCGAGAAATATTCTGGTGAAAATAATCCTGAAACCCGAAACATTCGAGTCCTCTGAATGGAATGGAAGGCATTTGAAATTCCTCCACAGAAATATGAGTAGTTTTTGCTGATGTGTTTTTATTGGTTTTCATTTGTTTTTGCTTTTCCAAGGCAAATCCATTCCGCCGAAATATCCTCGAAATACATTGGCTGCATCCTTGCACAGGACTTCGCTAAGGCAACAAATTACGTTGATAAATCAGGCTGAATACAACGATCTCTGTCTTCACTCGCTTTCCCTCGCTCACCCGTGAGCAGGACTCTTGCTCTCTTTCCCCTTCTCTTGCTCGCCATCTCTTTCGTCGCTCTGTCGTTCTCTGCCTCGAACATCACGAGCTTCACAAAGGCTTTCGAGCTTGGCCGGGAGTCAGCGAAAATATTCGGTTTATGACGAGAGACAGAAGACAGAGAGCCGAAATATCACGGGATAAATGAAAGAACAAAAGAGAGGAAGCGAGGGAGAAAGGAAGCAGCACGAACGACAGCCAAGAACGTGGGAGATAATGGAGAATTAGATGTAAAAGGATACGCGATGTTTTGGAATTAAATTTCAGGAAATTCTCAAAAGATTAGAATGAAGAATTGAATCTTGGATGGCAGAAGAGTTGGGCTTCGACTGAGAAGGGAGAACGAGGAAAATAAAATACTAAAACGAGTAGAAAGAGAGGAGGAGTGGACAGGACAAGGAGAGCGAAGGCCGAGTGATTGATGCCTCGGGGCAGATCCGACGAGGCGGAGAAGCCTTAAAGCGGATCAGCAGCATGTTGAACACGAGGAGCCAGTGGATGAGCCGAAGGATTGCCAGGATTGCGGCGAGGATAACAGCGATCGCAGATTTGTTTTTCTAGAACTTGGGTAGTGGTTCGTAGGGGAAGAAATAGAATGGAGGAAAGAGATTGAGCGAGAGAGAAAGAGTTTTCGTAAGATTTTTGTCCACCCGCAACGAGTCGCCAACCTTTGACGCTATCGTCCTTCGTCCTCCCTTCAATCGATTAACCAGCTCCATTACGAGGACCGCGGAGTGAGTGAGAGGGAGGGGGTGGGGTCGGGTGGGAGAGGGAGCGATAGGGATCGTGTGTGAAGAACGAGCAGGACATTTGCATTTGAATGGCGACTTAGTGACGACTTCGCACCCTTCGCAGCCACCGACAACAGCGTGAAAGGCGCGAAAAGAAAGCAGAAGTGAGTGGACAAAAGAAAGCAGGAGTGAGTGGAGAAAAGAAACGTGAGCGGTGAAAAGAAAAGCGGCGATGGAGAAGAAAGGACCAGCTGACTGAGTGACAAACTGACTGAATGGCGGCGAGTGTCCTTGCGTTGTCCTCACTCGACCGTGCAATAAATCAACATAAATGTTAAAAAAAATCACACAAAACACGAAGCACGAAGCACGAAAACTGGATGCCGGCAGAGGGCGAGGGCGGAAGGAGGCGGGTGGCGGAGGCAGGGGGTTTCGGATAAGCAATCGCTTCATTCCACTCTCTGGTGCTGGCCGATTATCGCCATTCGAATTGATTCGCTGCGGCGGCCCTCAATGGGCTCCTCGATGCCTGCTTAACGCATCCTTATCGCATCTCCATCAATAACAAGTCAATGAAAGCGCAAAGGATGTGAATGGCTCAGGCAACAAAGAGGAAAGATAGAGCTGGCGAGGGCCGGGGACGGAGGGAGGAGACCGAGAGAGGGAGAAGCAGCGCGAGAGCGATATGAATGGAGGAGAGACCGAAAGGGACGGGAACACGGGAAGGGCGGACGGCGTTTTCTATTGAAAGGACGGACGACCGGGGCAGGGCAGGGCCGAATCAGGGCTAGGGCTGGGGACTGAGCGAAGGCACCGTGGGAAGGTGAAGCAGATGACAGCGGACGTTGAGGGGAGGTCGAGGGAAGGCAGCGAAGGCCGATGGGAGGGAGGGAGGTGGACGATGAGGGGGAGAGAAGTGGACGCGGAAGACCGAGGGAAGGGATGGACGGCAGGCGGTTGCTCGAAGTAGGCCATTTGAGCAGAAATCGTGATTGAGGCGCGCTCGTCGCCATTGCGAGCAGCGACAAAGAATCCCCGAAGAAGACGAGTCCGGGGGAGAAAGAGAGACAGGTGGCAAAGGAGGCGGACGAAAACTTCACCTGACTATTTCCACGAGAATCCCGGCTACCTAGAAAGGCAGTTTGGCCCAAGTCGTCGAAGTCACTCAAGCGCGACGACAAGGCGGGAGAAAAATGATGCAACAAATCGAAGGAGGAGCCGAAGAGAGAGAGAGAGAGTGAGGGGAAAGAAAAACAGAGCATGTGGGAAAACGCTGAGGCTGACGCTGAGGCCAAAGCCTGAACTGAAGCCAGGAAAAAGAAGGAAGGAAAATAAAGGAAGGTAAGAGAAAAGACGGACGAAAAGAAACCAGGGAAGGGTAAAGAAGAAGAGAGAAGGAAAAAGAAAGAGTGAAGGAAAAAGGGATAGGAAAAAGAATGAACGGCACAGTGAAGAGGCCAAAATAGAATTGAAAAAAGACAGACAGGACAACAAAGTGCGGCCAACTGGGAACTGGGATCTAGGGAGAGCGTGTGCGATCAAAACAGGATGTGGACAAAGGATGTTCGATGATGGAATTGACGGGGAGGCTGAGGAATATGAGGGCGAGCAAGTCGAAGGTTGAGAGGCTTAGAGCGAGCGACAGGGCGGGTCAGCCGTCGGGAAGCCGTCGTCCGGCGTCGGCGACAAAGGCATCAATGCATCAAGGCCTCTTAAATGCCGCTTGCCTCCGTCCGCCATCATCGCCAGCAGCGCCTCCTTCTCCTTCTCATCCTTCTGATCCCTCCTCCTTCTCAACCTCGTCCTTTCCCTTCACCTGGCAGGACAACGCAGTTGCCTCTGAGTCGTCGCTGAGCTGCCATTCTGTTGACCCCCGGCCCGTTTTCGTTCAAACCAACAACGACTTCGCCAACGAGCGAGAAAGTAGGAGAGTTTGTTGTTGTTCTTCGTACTGGTGACGATGTTGTTTTGCCAGATCTTCGACGCGAAAGGTGTTTTTGCATGCTACGAGCCCTCACTTGGCCCTTGGGCAACGATGGTAGCTCGTAATAGAATCCTAGAGAGAGGGAAGATAGAGAGAGAAGAAGAGACAAAGGGAGAAAGAAATATAAAGGCAGACTTTCATCTCGCGGTTGTTGCTCAGGAAAGTGTTTGTCAGTAGCAGAGAAGGGCGTGGAAAAAGCGACGACTAGGTGAAGTTTTCAGAGGAAAAAGTGAGAGAAAAGCCAGAGGAAGGGAGAGAAGCGCGCGTGAAAGAGGGAGAGGGAGGGAGGGTTCGAGGATGGCAGCGTGAATCCTCGCTAATGTTCTTACCCGACAGATCCTCACTGAGGACTTTTCTGTTTGTCCTTTTTCATGCTGTTGAAAAAATATCACACAAATCTGATTGAGTTATTTTTAGGGAAAGAAAAGGAGAAAAGAGAAACAAATTCGAAAGCAGATGAGAATCTATTAAAAATAATATTATTTTTTTTCATATTTTCGGATTTAAATATCATATTATTTGTGTAATTCTTCAATGTGCGGGATTGTTAATTCTATTATTTTATATACAAAGTAATTATTTTTGTGAATTGAAGCGACGTCTTTCATTTAATATTTTTTGTACATTTTTTGTCTTTGTAGTTGAAACTTGTCAGTTTTCTTTCAGTTGGGGAAATGCAAGGATTCTCTTTATGAATATAAGAATATTATTATATTATTTGTGCATAAAAAGTATCCTCCTTTTTCGTGGCCTGGTGGAAACAACACGAAAAACTCTACGAATTTCTTTCGGGGAAAAGTTTATGAATTGATCGATTGTCTTCGATCCTTTGAGATTTGAATTTGCATGCAATTTAAAGGGCCCGAGTTGTGGATGCTTAAAGCTCAATTCCTTTGAGGTGGGTTACGAAAGCCCGAGTAAGGCGAGGGGTCAGGAGTCTGAGGCCCTCGAATGGGCGAAGGGTCCCTCAGTGCCTTCGTGTGGAAGCTAATAAAATTCACGCATATCTGCCATGGCCAAGGAGAGGTAGAGGCAGATGCGGATGGTGGGCGAGGGCGTTGGTGGAGCGAGGGGAGAAACGACAATGACAACAACAACAACAACGATAACAAGAACACGACAACACGAAGACCATGACAAGGCATGAAGAACAACCTGGAGCGGAGAGCGAACGAGACAAAGCAACAGACAAAGGCAGCAGAGAGCGAGGGGTGAACGAGGCGGTTGGCAGAGGGCGGCAGAGGAAGAGGGGAGTGAGCGGGCGCCCTCGAACGCACGCCATTGAAATTCAATTCAATTCAATTTGCAAGGACGTCAACCGCCTACTGACAGCCGACAACTGGCAGTCCTCAGTCGTCAGCGGCGGACGCGCAGTGCGTGGAGGCGTAAATTTCATTACACGCCACGCATCGTTCAACGAACCCCGCCCCACCCCAGGACCCCCGGCCCCTCCATCATCACCAGCCTCTCCCCACCCTCCCTCAGCCGGTTCCCTGCATCTTCGCCTTCGCTACGAGGAGCAAAAGCCGCGGCATCCCAAGGTTAGGGGCGTCCACGAGCTGGCTGCGTCAGGCGACAGCGTCAGCGACAACAACAACAAGGACAGGACCTCTCAATAGTGAATGAAAACAGGGGAAAAAATGCTAAAGCTGCGGCAACAATCGCCGAACAACAGCATCATCATCGTCATCATTGGAGGGCGCCGGCGACGAGGTACTCAAATAAATCCTTTAAGCAAGAATTACTGACGCGTGCAGGACCTCGAGGAGCGGCACAGGCGAGAGGGGGGGGAGGGGTTGGCGGGAGGCTGTCGAGGGTCTCGAAAAAAGGTGAAGCGTGGTCGGCACGGGCAGCTGGAAGAAAGGACGGAACGCATTTTAAAGCGCCCAACAATTTGACTTCTCTCTGGAGGTGGCAGCCGGGGCAACAACAACAACAACAACAACATTGCGAATTCAAGAAGAAATTCACAAAAAAAGAAACCTCCTCCAGCGTCGACGAAGGATAAATAAATTTATTGAAAAGGAATCCTTTTTTGGCGGCTCAACAGGATTTGCGCCGAAGGTGGCGCCGACCCCGCCCGAACTCGATGATCCCTCGGCATCTTCTTTCACGACGAAAGCCGATGCTCCTTCTTCGTTGTCGTCGTCGTCGTCTTCTTCTTCTTCTTCTTCTCCTCCTCCTTCGCCACCGCACTCTTCTTTCTTGTATTTTATTACATCACGTGCGGCGTAAAAGGGATATCGGAGCTGCCTGAGACGTCCTGCGGCCCCCTCGCAAATTCCTTTATGTTCTTCGCATTCGCGCCCAAACACTTTCTTTCTTTCCTTCCCTCGCTCTTTCCTCGCCTCGCTTTCCCCATCACTCGCCCTCTCTTCGTCGGCCCTTTTCCACTCCGTCATATCGGTTACCTCGAGTCGCTTTTCATCCCCCGGCCTCCCCCGCCAGGCGTGTGATTGGCTTCGACACACACACACACACACAGACACACACAAAACATTGCACACACCCGCGGAGGCATTTCGAGGGAATTTATTGACACATCCTGGCATTATCCTGCCGCTCATATTATTAGCTTCTATTGCTTACTTGAGTGTAATTTTTGAATAGCTTTTAGCACCGATAGATTTCATCCCGCCATCCCCTAATCAAGCCGGCCTTCCCCCCCCCACCCCCCTCCCTCCTCCTCTTCCTCATCAGCCGCCCGTCCATTCGTGGCCTCGCTCTATTGTCCTGGTGTGGTGGCAGGATGAGCGGGGGAAAGGCTCAGTTTTCTATTAGAGATGATTTAGAGCGAGTTTAGAGCGAGGTAAAATATCGGAAGATAATGTGGGACTGCGGCGCCTAGAAGCCAGCAACGAAGTGCTGCTGATGGGTCTTGTGGAGGGGGATTTGGGCGAGGGTTGGATTTCGGGGACTTCGTTTTATAGCTTTTAATATACATTTCAATGCCACGTGGGAGGGAGACAACATTTCAGAGCCTACAGTAGGATTTTGATATTTTTTAAATGCCCGAAAGTAGGCAGCGAAAAGGAGAAAAAGACGAAAGTCTTCTGCAACGAAAATACTTAGATTTGGATTTTATGAAAATTCACTTCAAGTGATTTCGTGTCTTTCACCCTTATATCGAGACAAATTTTGTATTCATTCATTTGCACCAGTTTTGTCCACATGTGGGCGTCGGCTGATCCTTCGTCCTGCCTGGTTTCATCTTCCCTCTTGACGTTGTACTTGGATCGTCTTGAAATTTCAAAATATCGAAATCGCCAAAAATGTCGACGAAAATTTCCATTCGAAGAATTCGAATTAAAATACAGGACCATAATTAAAGGGAGACAAACGATGGACGATGAGTGGACGAGCAGAGGGAAGGAGAATCAACTAAAACCAGAGCAACAACTCCAACGACCACCAGGGGATCGCCGTGCAAAGCAAAAGCAACAACCAGGACGACACAAACACAAAGGCAACAACAAGTTTGAATACAAAAACAACATTTCAATTAGCATTTTCCAGCTGTCTTGAAATTCCCAACCCCAGCCCTCGATGGGCGTTGTCGTTGTTGTTGTTGTGGTTGTCGGATTTTTTCTCCTCGTCCTTTAGGCATTTTGTCCCAGAATCTGTCGGTTTCCCCGGATTTTTTAGTCCGGCCCGCAGGACTTCGCCCACGCGTGCCCTCCTCCTCCTCCTCCTTCGGCCAGTAGCCGCGGGTCACCGCAACGCATAATTATTTAACGGAATTCCGAGCAGAACCGCACAAATTCCAACGTCCTCCCATCCCCGCCAGCCCCATCGCCCCCGGCCGCATCGATCCATCCACCCATCGACCCGTGAACCATCCATCAGCCTCTCGACCACCCGCCCTCGCCTCCTGAGAGGGGGGGGGGGTTGGTTTTAAAATCCTTCACCCTCGATTTCGCCGCAAATTAGCAGCGAGTGAAAATCACTTTTTCACTCACTCACTCGCCGCCCTTGGTTCATTCGAACTCCCTCTGATGCTGTCGTTATCTTTTTGCTCTCTCTCTCTCTCACTCTCTCTCTCGCTCTCTCGTGCTCTGTCGTTCTCTTGACGTCCTTGGGAAAAAGTTGCTCATTGCGAATGCCTTTCGGCTGAAAAATTTATTAACATCGAAAACACTTCATCGCCTTCCAACGCCGCCATCTCGCCCGCTCGCTCTCACTACTGCCCCCCTCCCTCTCCCTCTCTCTCTCTCTCTCTCTCTCGGTCGCTCGGCGCGTCGGCCAGGGCTGCCAATCAGGCCAACTAATACAACGAGCGCCACAACAACAACCTTCAACACAATGGAGAGCAAATGGGAAGCCACTTAATTTGCGAGTGGAAAAATCCAGACAGAAAAAAATGGCCAGAGAAGGAGAAAAAGGCGAAGAGAAGAAGAACGGAGGGAGAGAGAGGGAGAAAAACGATCGGGGGAAGGCGAGGAGAAATGGCAAAAATGCTGAGAATCAATTAGAGGTCGTTTTTCCCATCAAGATGCCCGAAGGCTGGACGTCAGAGAGTGAGTGAGTGAGTGAGAAGGCGATAGGGGGAGGGGAGTGTGCAAAGGCTGTGAGTGAGAGAGAGAGAGAGGGAGAGAAAGGGAGCGGGAAGAGTTGGGCCATTCATTAATGTGAACGCCTGTGCTCTTGATGTTCGCCCGAATCAATTTGTTCCCGGAATCGAGGTCGCTTTTAGTGTAAAGGAGGAAGAGAGAGCGAAAGAAAGAGAGAGAGAGAGAGAGTACTTGAAGGAAAGTAAGTGTGGAGAATTATTTAAAAGGAAGTTTTGAGAAATGACCGAAAAACACAGGATTTGCCGAAATTGATCTTGTCGAAGTCAGACTCCAACTCGTCTAAAAGCTGGAAGGGGTTCCTGAAGGCAGGCGAGTGAGCGACGAAAATGTCCAAAAAAGAAGACGAAGAAGAAGAGACTCGGAAGATGATAGAGAGATCGGTAGAGCTCAGGCCGAGGCCCTGGCGCGCCTAAAAGCATGCCGCGAATATCGAAAATGCGCGAAGAACTGGAAACGGGCAAAAAACACACGCTTGGAACGGGGAGACCAAGGTCCAAAGAAGAGCTGTGAAAAGGGGGTGAAGCGAGGCAAGGACGGCTGTAGGAATGGGAGAAATGTGCGCATGAATTTTTGCTTTTCATAAATTCCGCCCAGATGTCGCCCCGCGGCACCGACAGCCGGCCAGGTAATAAAAACTCGGCCAAAATGAAACGAGTCCGCGCCAACCCAGGCGGGCGGCAGCCGGCGAGCTGGGAGAAGGGGAGAAGGGGAGAAGAGGAAGCAGCAAGAGGCATTATTTGCATTTCGCAAAATATTAAAATTTAAATAAATCGCTGCAACGGCAACGGCAACACCGAGCGACCCTGGCGGACAGGAAGAAACCCAACCAAAAGCGCACCAATGCGAGGGAGAGAGCGCGGGAAAGAGAGAGAGGAAGGGAGCGTTGGGGAGTGGGGAGCAGGGGAGTGGGACAGAAATATAGGGCTTGGCTCTTTCGACACGGAAGGGAATTCGGTTTGGGCGAAACGAAGTAAAAACCGAAATGGTTCTTTATGACAATGTTTATTATAATCATTGCATGCTTTGCCAGGCCCCGGGAAGAAGGAGTTGGTTTTTTGTTTTTGCCGCCAGCCCTCGGTTGGGTTTTCCTCACTTTTTTCGCCCACTTTCGCCCATACTTTTTGACCTCAAACGCTATCGTAGTTTTGCTAAATTCCAGCTATTTAGCAATAGCGTTAGCTTCAGCTTTTAGGTACCTTTTTCTCCCACTCTTTCCTCATTTATTCTAATATTCCCTGGGACTCTCATGTAAGTGTGAATTAATTATTTTGAATTCAAGTCTCTGTCAATGGTTTTTAGTTTAACAAATTTTTGTATTTTTCTTTCTATTTTTCTGAATCAAGTTTCCGCAACTGGCTTTTATTGTAATCATTTTCTTTTTCACAATGTTGTTTGCATAGTTTTGAATTTCAGTTTTCGTCATTGGTTTTAGTGTAAAAAATGAGTTTTCCATCATAAATATTTGCCTCTTTTTTCTCGATTTTATAACTTTTAATTTAGACGTTATCCATTTTCACGCATTCAATATTTGTTTCAATAAAATGCGAAAATTCCGATAGGAGTTTGAAAAATTTTCCTTTCTTTCAATTTTATATCTTCTCCATTTTATATTTTTCAATTTTATATTTATATTATTCTATATTTATAACATTTTTTCTCTCAATATTTGTTTTGAAATTTTTATGAATTTGTTCAAGGAAATGGATAAATTTCGAAAAGAATGTAGAAAGAAATCTATTTTTTTAAATTTTGTACTGTTTCAATTTTATACTGTCTTCATTTTTATATTTTTTAATTCTTATATTTTTTTGATTTTATATTTTTTCAATTTTATACTTTTTCAATTTTTATCATTGCAATATTTAATAATAATTGCAAGTTTAATAAAGAAAAAAGGGAAAATTACTTTATCTAAAAATGTGGAAATTTTCGAGAACAAATTTAAATAATTTTCCTAATTTTATATGGTTTTCAGTAAAGGAAGTGAATGATGTGAGAGTTTGAATTATTATTACAGACATATTGTCCTCTCCCTCGTTGCTCCATTTGTCCTTTTCTCACCTCCTCCATGGGCTTCTTTTTCGAAAACTTCTTTTCTACTTTTCGTTTCGCATTCCCTGCATTTCATGCCTTTCCACAATTGTTGGGCCCATTCGCTTTTTACTGTCTCACGCAAACAGCTGAGAAAAACTCAGTTTTTCTGGCCTTCCCGCGTTCGGCGCTGGCGTTGCCAACTCTTTGTGCTTTGTGAAAGTTGCCATTTAACTGAATTCCTAGCCGAAGCGATAACAGAAAAAGTCTACGAATAAAAGAATAAAAAACACTAATATTAGAACCCAAGCCAAAGACCAAAATCAACGAAAGATCCGAAAGAAATGAGGGAAAAAGTGGGCGTGAGTGAGAGGCGCGAGGGAGAAGAAGAAGAAGCGAACACGAAGAAGCAAGTGAGTGAAGTGAAGAAGGTGGCAACGCCAGAGAGGGAGAGGCAAAGTGGGGCGTCATAAAAACCAGTTACAAACGCATAAAAATATGCTACGAAATTAAAAAAGATTTATTTCACCTTGCGACGGTCGGACGGACGGACGGACGACTCTTCTTCTTGTTGGTGGTTTTTCGCCTCCTCCTCTTAGGTCCGCGAGCAAATGGAAAAATATGGCACCTTTTGTTGTCGTTAGTAGTCGTTGTTGTTGTTCTGGCGAGGGTTTCATTTGTCGCTTTTCGTTTGCTGTTCCCTGAAATCTCTGTAATTTAATCCGATTTGTACGAACGACTCTTTCGCGCTCCGTTTTCTCTCCCACTTGCTGCGAGAGAGAGAGAGAGAGAGAGAGAGAGAGAGAGTGGGAGAGAGAGGGAGAGGAAAATGCTCAAATCCTGTGGAAGCAGTTGTAGAAGTCAAGTGAAACTTGGAAAACGTTCAACAAAGATTTCAGCGCATTTATTGATTCATTTTAATTAATTACAATTTATTTACAGATGTTTATTCGCAAATTTTTCCTTATTTATTAATATTTGTTGGTTAATTATTATTTCTAAAATATATTTAGTATCATTTTTCCGATGACTTCCAACTATATTTCAGAACTTTATTTCTGCAAAATATTAAAATCATAAGAACATCCGTGTATTTTCCATGAATACCGACAATTCTTCATTATTAATATGTCAGTAGTCAAATGCTCATTTTCCCATTTAAGTTTATTTCCTAATATTTTATCATTATTGTAGTGGAAATTACGCAGAATTGAAATTTTCGCCCATTTCTATAACTTTCCATCTTCACTCTAAGCTTTGATATTTTCATTACTCAATCGGTTATAGTATATAATGTTGTATAAAGATAATGACCTCAAACTTCTGCATTGGATCCGTTTCCTTATCCAGAACATCGCACCAATACTTAAACTCTCTGTATAAGACCTTGTCGTCCTCACTAAATCTGCCCCAGAAATTCAGTAATCGCGTCCTCAGTTTCTCCACATACACTTTTAACTCCCTTACTAGTCTTTCCTCATGGGTCCTAATGTGGTGCTTTAAGTACGATTCCTGGAAGATCTCATCCTCCCTGGTTGCAGCCTTGCCAGCGAAATCGTAATACTCGATGGTGGCGAAGATGTCCTGGACAGTATCCCATTTCTCGCTGAATTGTTCCGGTTTGAGCAGCCGCGATTCCCTGAGTTCGTTCAGCAAATTTGCAGTTTGGTTCACCTCGAATTGTATTTTCTCGTTGTCGCTTAACTCCATGTGGCCGTCGACTTCCTGCAGGACACTCGAAAACATGGGCTCGGTTTGACTGAATGTGAAATCGGCGAAATTGGAAATTTCATGGAGCACATTTCTGGAGAGGGTCTTGAACTTTCTTGTCGTTGGGGTTTCCGGCTCGGTTTCACTGACACGCCTGCCGCAGCAGACCTGCAAAGGAGCAGCGGATCGATCCCAGTTTGGAGAAAGGTGGCTTCTTCTACACTCACCTGGAGCTGGAGCAGGAGCAGAGCACTCAGGGTGGAGAGCACGAACACCGATTTCCTAGACATGACGTGGCGAAGACGAGCGGCGCTCACGGTCTACTGTAGACTGCTCGCGATTCCTCGTATTTATTTAGGTTTTTCCGCGGCCGGAACGCCAGAACCCAGAGATGTCGTTCTGTGAACTCGATTCATTGTAATAACATGCAAAACGGAATATTTTCAATTTCACACAGATAGTTTATGGTTCAATCAGGTTATCGGGACTTTCGAGAACCGGGTCAGATGCTGGTCAAAGGCAAAACGCGATGAACTGATTACGACGACGGCCCATATTATCTGCCCACCGTAGGTGTGAATACTACGGTAGTGCAGTTTGCTCTCAAAGAAAAATAACAAAAGAACAAAATAATAATAATAATGTCCATGGCAATTGAAAGTCACTCGATTTTGTGTTAGAGATTTGCGAACTTGAGGGCGATTTTCGTTCCTGTTTCGCGTTCGCTGAATCGCTGTTTTTGAGGCCCAGAATTCGGCTACTCACGTGGAGCATGGCCGGAGCACTCAGCACAGTTTCCTTGCCCATGACTCGACGACCGGGTTTTCCAATCCCACCAAATTATGTCTGATTCATTCGGTTTACTAAAGTTTTTGCATGGAGCGCATTTATTTATAAATATCTGCGATCGCCTGTAGCATCGTAATCAAGAATATTTGTATTTGTGAAAATTGCTAGATTATTACTAGAGATTATTACTAAAGATTAGTACTAAAGATTATTACTAAAGATAATTACGAAAGAGTATTACTAAAGATTGTTACGAAAGATTATTACTAAAGGTTATTACTAAAGATTATTTCGAAAGATTACTACGAAAGATTATTACTAAAGATTATTACGAAAGACTTTAACTAATGATTATTACTAAAGATTATTGCTAAAGATTACTCTGAAAGTAACAATTGTCTATTCAGTATACATGGTATGGAAAAGATTCAAAACGATTCATAATTTTTCTTCGCTTACTGCGATCATTTAAATCCACAGATCTCGATTACAACGGTGGAAAGGCAAATGTTGTGGAGTACGAATTACTCGAATTCACGAAATTTTTCTTCAATCTACCAACTCCAATGGAAAATTGAATTCAAATTTGATTTTCATTTTGAGAAATATATGCTATTAATATGAATCCTTCAAGGCCCATAATGGCAGCAAGTAAAATCTTACCAAAAATAACAACTGAAGCCATAAGAACTACTATTGCGATGGCGATTGTCGTCAACAATTCGATGAAATTCTGCAGAGAGCAGTACGGAAACTACTTCTGCAGAACCAGCAGCAAAAACAACAATACCAACAATTAGGACAGTGAAAGGACCAAAAACAATACGCAGAAATCGCGTCATCAACAAGAGTATAAACAACAGGAAGGGCGATAACGAGAGCGGCAACAACAATTGCCAATACAACAACAACACTCAGAAGAAAAACAAGAAAAACTACAGCAACTACACCAGCCATACAATAACAAAAACCCTCGGCGCCACCCACTCGAGCCATTAAAACTGTTGATCTATGATTTTGATTGCCTTCCCGATGAAATCAAAGAATATTTGTTATAGCCGAATGTTGTTGTTGCTCAAGTGGTTGTTATCGTTGTCGTTGTTGTCGTTGTTGTTGTTATAGTTTCCATCGTCTATCGTCCTTCCCTGCCTCTCTTTCTCGGTCTGCCTTCCGTCCTCCTCTTTGGTCGCTCGCGATCGATTTTTACGATCGAATCCCAATTAGCCATGGATTGTTTATCATTGCTTATTATTGTTGTTAGTCCTGAAATTGTTGTTGTTCTTCCCAAATTTGTTGTTTTTTCCCATATTTGTTGCTGCTCTTCATATTACTGAAGTTCCTACTGTTATTGATTTTTTTCTTGTTGCTGTTGTTGTCCTTGCTTTGCTATTTTATTACCACATGTACAGCTTCCAAAGCTGTTGTTGTTGTTGTTGTTGGTGTTGCTCCCAGCCCACCAGCAACATCTCACGCTCGGCTCGGCTGCTTTACTTAGCTTTGCTTTGAATTTATATTTATTTTCGCCCACCTCGCGCCTAAAATCCTACTTCACTTTTCGCCCTAAATCAACCCACGTCGAGAGCCGCAAGGCCAAAGGGAGGGGGGAGGCGTTGAGAGCGCATGAGGGAGAGATGGAAAGAGATATATAGAGGAGGGAGAGAGAGAAGAGGACAAGGAAAGGGTGAAAATGGCGAAAGATGGGGTGAGTGCGTGTAATGGGTTCGAGGGAGATGGCAATAGATTAAAAACAGGGCCACGGAGTGGGCGAAAGAGAGGGAAATCGAGAAGGCAGGGAGCGCTGGAGAGGAAGGGAGAGAAAGAGAGGGAGGAAGAGGGAGAGAGGGAGAGCTTGGACGGTCATTTTCGGGAGGCTCAAATTTATGGACCATTATTTTGGGGGCGCGAGAGCTGAGAGCACGACCAAATACGCAACAACAACTGCTATCGCCACAGTTGTTGTATCAACAACAACAACAACACTGAAACTCACACCAACGTCGAGAGTTATTACAACAATAACAGCAACAACACGGGTGTCGTTTAATGAAATGAAGTTGGAGACGAGGGACTCGGCCGTTGTCCACTGGAGCGTGGACAGCAACAACAAAAACAGTAGCAGTAATATAAAGGCACAACAACAACAACAATAGAGATAGACAAAATTGCAACAACAACAACAATAAGGACAACAACATTACCTTCACCACTCGCGACAAGTCGAGGCGAGGCGAGGCGTGGAAATTTATTTGTTTTCCACAGCTCCCTGGACAAATAATAATTTCGTCCATCGTCCTTCGGTTCGGTGGTGCTGTTGTTGTTGTTGTTGCTCCTGTTTTAGTGGCCTCCTCATTGCCGCGGTTTGTTGGGTCTCGAAGTAGTAGTAGTCGTAGTTGTTGTTGTTGTTGTTGCCTTAGGTCGCGGCTAATGCTTGTTTTAACTTTTGCCCCATATTTCCTCGCTTCTAATAAATTTCCCCGGCAAGCAGCCTCGCCAAAGCGAGCCATCGAAGGACCTTGCCCTAAGTCTGTCGGTGTATCTGGGCATGTGTGTGTGTTCGGGTGCCAAATACAGGGCGAGGACCTGGGTGGTGATGAAGGGGAGGCGTTGGGTTTGGTTTTAAAATTTGCCCACTTCGTAGCGAAGAGTGGAACAAGAAATGATTTTAAAAATTTACCAATTTTGTATTTCCTTAATTGAAAATTATTCAACACTTCATCCTGATATTTTATTTTGTTGTTTCTTTTGTTTTGCAATATTTTATTAATGTTTACTTGCAATAAAATTATCCATAAATCTGTGCACCAAACCAAACACACGTAGAAATCTCATTCAAATTCATTCGTTTGCTCAATTAATGTTTTAATTTTTAATTTAACGAACAATTTGGGATTTGGGAATTTGAAAAATTAGTTTTGATTCGTAAATGTCGTAGAGAGAGGGCGATTTTGCCATCAACTCCTGACTGGTTTCAAGATATTTCAAATGAAGTCCTTAACAGATCTTTTGACTTATAAATTTGAATATGTGTAACTAAAACCGCATTATAGTAGCTGATAGTAGTAATGATAGTAGATACTTTTTGGGAGAGCTTTGAAGCGTGGGCCGCGTTGCAGAGAAACCTCAGGCCCTGGATCACCCTGTCGACGCCCACTCGAAGTAGGCCACGCAATTAGGCGCGAACTGGGCCGGCTAAGCGTTCGCTCTCTGTCCCTCTCCCTCGTCCCCGCCTCTCACCCTCTCTAGCCCGCTCCTTTCAGTTCCTCAGTTCCGCCTCTCCTCAGTTCCTCGCTCTTCGCTCTGCCTCCGTCTTTTGTTCCACTCCCAGCCAATGATATTGTCGTTGTGGTGGTGCTTCATGTTGTCTTTGTTGTTATTGTTCGTATTGTTGTTGCCCTTGTTGGTGTTGCTGCTCCCATTGCGGATCCGGATGCGGACGCTGCGCCATTGCGTTAATGATTATTTTACTCCAGTTGCCCATTGTTAACAATTTCGAGTCGCGGCCGACTCCGATGCCGATGCCGCCGTCACCGACGCAGTCGCAGTCGATGCTGTTGCCACCGGCTGGGCCTGCAATAAGAACAATACCTATTACAACAACTACCACAGCAATCGCAACAACAAAAACAACACCAGTGGACATGACACAAAATATTGGTTCCGGATCGTGGAGCAAAAAACAGCGGCAGCCGCAGAGGATGGTCAAGGGAAGGACCCCAGACGAGTGAGGGAGAGAGAGAGAGAGGGCGAGAGAGAGATAAAGGGAGAGAGAACGAGAGCGATAGTGAGGGAGAGAGGAGGCGGCTGGGGCCGGGCCGCCCAGGATGTGGACGAAAAACACATCCTGGCCTCCTGGATCAATGGATTTTTCGGCTGCCAAATGCAGGGCCACGACAACAACACAGCCCAGCACAGCACAGAATAACAACAACAACAACAACAACAACATGGTTGGACAAAAACAGTGAGTAATTACAACAACCATAACAACGGCGTCGAACAGGGTCGAAAATCCCTGCCAAATTGTGCGAACGAGCTCTTAAGTGAAAATTGGATTAGACTCCTGGGGGCTCGAGTGACGCCCCCAGGAGTGGGCGTGGCAGGGCGGGTCGGGGCAGGACTGGGGCTCTTGGCCAACGCCACGAGACGAGGAGGGAACGAGGTGTGGTCGACGCTCGGCGCGAGGGCGACGGGACCGAGGGGCCGAGGGATTAAAGCTAATGTTTCAAAAATTGATTTCTGATGCCGAACCGAACGGAAGCGGGTCCGGGTCCGGGTCTGAGGGAGTAAATGAGAGAGATAGCGAAAGGGGAGGAGGAGGGGTGAGGGCGAGGAAGAGAGAGGGAGTGGAGGAGAGAATGAGAGATAGCGGGGGATGGGGACGGACAGGACGCATCAGTTGGTGCTGGTGGAAAATCAAATGAGCATCAGAGGACGACGTTGGAGCCACGGACAGGAACGAGCTCTAGAGAGGGACAGTGCGAGCGAGTTAGTGGGAGAGGGAGAGGGAGGTAGAGCGACGGAGGGGGATGGGGGGGGGGGGGGGTTGGTGCTGTGTGTGAGTTGCGAAAGTGAGAGCGCGACTAATCGCAGCTTCCGAGAGATTCGCGGCAGCAGCAGAAACCGATCTCGTTGTCGTCGTCCGTCCAGCTGTCTGTCTGTTCACCCTGCTGTCGTTTCCTCCCTTTCACTCTCTGTCCGACACTCGTCCGCCCCTCGACCGCCCCTCGACCGTCCCTCGTCCGTTCCTCGTCCGTCCCTCGTCCGTTCCTCGTCCATGCCTCGCCCGTCGCTCGCCCGTCCCTGACTTTCGTGCGTCCTTCCTATCGTCGTCCGCCGCCCATCGCGTGACCGAAATTAAGCTAATGAGACGCAAGTGTCGATTCATTTCGACCGCCCGCCACCAAACTCGGCTCGGCTCGGCTCGGCCGCCACCCACGCTCGCCCATCGTCCTCGCCTCCAGCCCCACGCCCCAAACGCCTCGATATCGGCTCGTCCTGCACCGAGCCGGAACCGGAATCGGAACAGGATTTGTTTGCCAGCTCGAGCGCGAAACGCACGGCGACGGACGAGGACGAGGGACGAGAGCTGGGAATTGGGACTGGACGTGACAGGCGTGTGTTGACCGCAGGACGGAGGCGGTGCTGTGAGGGGGCGGGGCGGGGCGGGGCGGGGCGGCGACCCAGAGGCAGCGACACGGCCGCGGCGGCTCCACGAGCGACGGGTCGGGCAGCGACGAGGGTCCTTGAAGGAGGATTTACTGTCGCTCGGCGAGGTGACTGAAATGCGTCTGTTGTGTGTCGAGTGCGGGTTGTTGTTGTTCTTATTCTTGTTGTTGTTTTTGTTGTTGTTGCTATTGTTGTTGTTGTTGTTGTTATTTTGGTTGTTGTTGTTATTTTGGATGTTGTATGTTTGGAGTCCCTGCTGTTGTCCGTGTTGTTGACATCACGCTGCGGGTTGTTGTTCATGTTGTTGTCGTCATGGCTCACGTTGTTGTCCTCACTGTCCATGTCGTTGTTGTTGTTGTCTTTCTCGTTGTTGTTGTCTTTCTCGTTGTTGTTGTCATTCTCGTTGTTGTTGTCTTTCTCGTTGTTGTAGTCCTCATCCTAGTTCGCCCTAGTCCGGCCCCGGCTGAGGCGCGTGTGTTTAAATTAATTTTTAATAAACTGATGACTGCGAGGAAACCCAGAGAGAGAGAGAGAGAGAGAGAGAGCGAGGCAACAACAGCATCGAACGCCCCAACAACAACAACAAAATTCGAGAACAACAAAGCGTCCGGCGATCAGCGACCAGCGTCGTCGACGACGACATCGGCGCAGGGATAATTTAATTTATTAATGTTCTCGCAGGATGCGCAGGACTCGCCGGGTCGATGCCGCTGCTCTGGCAGGAGAATTTCTGCGAGACAGAGAGACAAAGGGCGAGAGAGAGAGAGCGAAGGCGGAGGGAAATCAATGTTGGTATCCAAATGGGAATCGAGGCCTAGGATTTGGCCGAATTGGCTGCGACGGCAGACGTCCGAAGGGTGTCGACACGAGCCGGCCTCAGTTTAGCTGTTGTTGTTGTTCTTCTTCTTGATGTTGTTCTTGTTGTTGCTGTTGTTGTTCAACTCAAAGCTTTCTACACCACCCGACCTGTCGTTGGCTTTTGACTGAATTGAAATTAGGGAACGTTGAATGGTTTCAATTAGTTCTTCTAAGAGGATCGAAAAAGATAAATCGATTTAAAATAATTTGGAGAAAAAGGAGTAGATTTTACTCAAATTTCAATTCGTCAAAATATGGTCACGATTTTCTGTGGGAAAAATTATTTTTGGGAAGAAATTTTTGGTACTTCAGCGGCTTGAA
The DNA here is from genome assembly GCA_947389925.1 of Coelopa pilipes. Classification (NCBI taxonomy): domain Eukaryota; kingdom Metazoa; phylum Arthropoda; class Insecta; order Diptera; family Coelopidae; genus Coelopa; species Coelopa pilipes. Next base: position 6,470,148 of record OX376696.1, read on the forward strand.
ACGTGTAAAAGAACACGTAGAACGACAACAACTAAAACGACCACGACCACGTAAAGGACAACGAGTAAGACAACAACAAGTTAAGCGACGCCAACAACAAGGACTCTCGAAAAATGGACCGAAGGACCTCGAGGACCAAATGGTGCTTGAGTCTAAGCGTTCGCGCTTCGGAACACGTTTCGAGCATCGTCGCCGGGTCGCGGGGCAACAACAACAACAACGACAACAACAACAACAACAAGAACAATGTCAACGAAAACACCAAAAACAAAAAACACAACAACATCCCATCAACAAACGCCGAAGACGAGGAAGAAGGCGAAAAACCCGCCACAGGGCGATTCGGAAGAAAAAATCCTGGGCCAAAAACGCACGACTTTCGACCGAAGCCGAGGAGAGTCACGAGTCACGAGAGAAAGCGAGACAGAATGTGGGGGAGGCAGAGACAGTGAGAAGCGAGAGAGAGAGAGAGAGAGAGAGCAACGGAGAGAGAGAGAGAGGCGAGGAAGGGTGAGCGAGCGGGGCGCCCTGGGTCGACGAGAGGTCCTTCGAAATTCTGGCCTGGCCCTTCCTGCGATGCCGTAGAAGAGAGAAAAAAAAACACCAACAACAACAACGACGACAACGACGACGAAGAAGACAACAACAGCAACTAGAACAACAACTATTTCGACAACAACAACGACCCAGCAGCGACGCCGATGATGACGACGGCGTCGTCCACGCAGTGAAGGGGCCGAGATGGACGAGATGGCTGTGAAAACAACAATAACAGAGTAGCAACAACAATTGGGACAACAACAACAACAATTAGTGATGTGGCAACAAATAGCGGAGCTACAACAACAACAAAAACAACAACAACAACAACAGCGACAACGTTTGAAGTGCGTGCGCCCGGTCAACACTTTTCAAGGATGCTTCAGAACTTCTATGCAAATGTTGTTGTATTTGTTGTTGTTGTTGTTGTAGTTGTTGCTGCTATTTTTGATGTTGGTAGAATTGTTGTAGTTGTTATTGCTGCACTTGTCACTTTTGTAGTTGTCATTGTTGCTCTTGTTATTGTTGCATTTGCAATGGCTATGTTGTTGTTGTTTTTGTCCTGCTCCCGTTTAATTGTTGTTTTCCATCAGACGAATTTTTCGTTCGCCTTCTGCAGCGCATCAATTGTTGTTGTTGTTGTTGTTGTTTTTCGCAATTTTTCCTACACGAAATTTTGTTGTTTTTCGCAATTTTTGCTGTCCTGAATTTTTGTTTTTTTCCCCCACAATTTTTTTCCATGGCTCGTTGTTGCCGTTGATTTGTTGTTGTTGTAGAGCTTCAATAGAATCCTCGCTGTGAGGGATTTTGTGACGTGGACAAGGACGTGTTTTTTTTTAGTTTTTTTTCGCCCTCGTCTTCGTCGTCGTTTTGAATTCTGGTCGCGAAAATGTTTTTGAAGAGATTTTTTCTGTCGGCCCCGTGGTTTTCATTGGAAATCGTTCTATTTTTTCAGAATTTGTTTTTGATTTTTTTTTTTTTATATTTTTTGCGATTTTCTCAAATGTTTCTGTAGGTATTTTTTTATGGTTTCGGTTTCGCGTCCACTGTTTTGATTCGCCTCGTTCTTGGCGTTGTTTTTGTGCCTCGCAGTGGTTTTCTCTAAGTCTCTCTAACTGTGGGCTTCTCTCACTCTCTCTCTCTCTCTCTCTCTCTCTCTGTGCGTATAGCTCCTTCTCTCTTTCTTCCTCTCTCTGCCTCTGTCTCGCTGTTGCTCTCGCGGCCAACATCCTCCAAAACGAATTTTAATTACGGAGAAAACTCGTTATGTTTGCCTTGTCCGACATGTTGTTGTTGGTGCTCTTGTTGTTGTTGTTGCTTATGTTGTGGGTTTTATGGTAATCCCATTGTTGTTGTTCTTTCACCATATTCATGTCGATGTTTTTTTTTAGTCATTGTTGTTGTTGTTGTCATCGTTGTTATTGCATTGTTTTCCAACCGAGCGTTTAGAAATATTTTCGTGTTTTCGAAATTGCAGTCGAAACTGGCTGCCCGCCTACACGTTGTATGTTTGTTGTTGTTTTTGTTGTTGTTGTTGTGATTGTCGCTGTTGTTTTCGCGACTGTCTTTTTGTTGTAGTGGTTGTTTTTGCATCATGGTCTCGACCTTTTTTCATCCCCGGCGCCGATGTTTTTGAGTGGATTTTGGATTTTTCTTTTGTTCTCGCTCCCTCTTCCCTCTTCTCGAACACACGACCAGTGTCTCGTTGTTGTGCCTTTGCAGAACGGCGATTTCCAATATTCGCGTCCGCTTACAATATTTAGAGTTGATTTCGTGCGGAAAGGAAGGGCGGAGTGTTTTCTTTTAACCCTAGTTACAATATTTGTTTTTGGGCATTTTGTAACCAGTTTCAGTACCTTTTTTAATATTTTCAAATATTTTGATTTCATAATTTTCAAATGTTGATAAATTCTGTAATTCAATGACTTTTTCAAAATACTCATGGGTTTGAGTTTGCGAAACTTTCAAAATATTTAATCTTAATTGCAATTATTAACATTGTTTTAATGATGTTCAGCATGATTATCAAGTGAAAAAATAGGCAAAAAAATTTATATTTAGGGCAAAACAGCAAAATTTGTCAATCCAAGAATTTGGCAAATCCAAAAACTTTAATGGACCAAGTCAGAGAAATTAAAAAGAATAACTTTAGTAACACAAAAAGAACGCAGTAAATGAGACAACGCAAACGAAAAACGTTAAAATGAACAATATTACAAAAAATGATCAACAAAAAATCCACAACAAAAAGGTTTACAAAAAAAAGCATTCTAAATATAGCAAAATCTACGCCAAAAGCCCTTCTGGCAATAATAGAGAGAAACATGTCGACTCCCGAGCCGAACGAACCACGAACTGACTGAACTCGCTCGCGGGTCCTCGAGGCAAATTTTGGCAATTTCCACACGTCAACACGCGCCGTAGGCCGAGCGCGAGGGCAGGGCGTCGTCAGGGCACGTTTTATTAGTTTCCATAAATTTAATTTGCATCCACAGGAAGAAGGAGCCAAAGAAAAATGCATGAACAAATCTATATAAAGAAATATCGCCAAAAGGAAAGGGGACAAAAAGGCGCGGGCGCGAAAAAGAACAATAAAAAACTCCAGCCGGAAGTGACGACATTTGTCGCCGACGACGCGACCCAACAAGTTGTTTTTCTTTAATTTCCCGTCGTCCCCGGCGAGGGGCGAGGGGGGAGGGTGTGGTGGAAAGAAGGCAAAATATGTTGCATACACTTAGGCGGCTGGCGCGGGGATTCGCGCGAAATTTTCGCGCCCGGGGACGAATATTTTTTGGCCTCCCCAGACGCCGATGAAGAGACGGCGGCGACACCGACCCCAGCACACACACACACCCACACCCACACACAAACAAACAGAGACGATCCCCCACGCCCGCCCACTGTTTGACGCCCGCAAGTATGCAGGGCTTTTGGTGTCTTTGACATTCTCCTTTTTCACCCTGATTGCTGATAATATTTGCGATGATGTGAAGTTATTCTTATTTCCACCGGGACGCATTTTGCCCCCCGCTCCCGCTCCCCCTCCCTCGTTCTCTGCCCCTCCTCCACCCCCCTCAGCGCCCGTCGTGCACCTGGCGGTGGGCGCGAGGCGTGAGTTAATTTCTGAGACACATGTAAGCGGCTTCCTCGGCGGCGGGTGTCGGCGCGGCTGTGTGAGTGTGTGTTCGTGTGTGGGCGTGTGCGAGTCCCGTAAATATTCATGAGTTCCTGCGATTGTCGGTCGTCGTCGTAAGCACGAGAAACCCCAAGAGAAAGTGAGAGAGAGCGAGAGACCCGATGACACGTTGCTGGAGCGAGAGAAATTAAATAAAAAGACGTCGTCGTTTTGCCTCTTGGGCATGTTTGCCTCCGCCTCTCTCTCTCTCTCTCTCTCTCACCCCTTTCTGCCTCCTGCCGCCTGCCGCCTGGGTTTGGGCAATTTTGAAACCTTCCAACTCCCTTGACTTGTCCAATCGCTGGAATGTTGGATCGAGTTCAGCAACGAAATTCGATCCACCATGCAGCGATTCTCGTTCCTCCGGGCGTTCGCGTTTCCCCCGGTCTCTGGCGTAAATTTCGTCGCAATCCACTCTGGGCACGTGATCATCCTCCACTCGAGGTTGGGTCCACGATTTGGATCCCGCGAATCCACTCCCGCAGGCCCATCTCGGAGGATGTGGTTGTGTGACTCGTCTGGCTTCGTCTTAGGCAAGTGATTCAGTTATTTGTCGCCTTTACCCTCGACCTTTGTCTCGTCTCCTCCTAAGAGTCTCATTGTCTGGACTGTCCTTGTCGTCCAGTTTCCCTTGACCTCCCTTCTACTCCACTGGTTTTTCTCCGCCAACCCACGCGCCCTCGCCCGCGGCCCTGGAACCTCATGGAGCCTCATGGAACCTCCTTTGGTGTGGAACCTCTCTGCAGGACCAACTCGACTCCCACCCTTCGCACCTTGAGCTTCTTCAGTCGGCCACTCCATACCCTCCAATAATTTCACGCTTTCTCCCATCTCCGTCCATCCTTCTATCTCCGACTCTTCTCCTCTCCCTGGCTCCCTTTTGGCCACCCCAACCCTCTCACCCTGTCCATCGCTCGGATCTCGCCCCTCTCCGCCTGACTCCTGACAAAACTCTTGTTGTCCCTGCTCGTTCCTGCTCTTCTGCCACTCGGTGTCCTCTTCTGCCTCCCTCTATCTCTCTCTCTCTTTCTGCCTCCCCTGGGGGTTCCTGGGCCGCTGCTTCGCTCGCCCTGTGGCTCGTTAATTTAATCAACTTGGGAAGGACATTTATTACCCGCCATTAAGCCACCTCTCACGCCCACCCGAGGGACCCTTCCGACGCCCCCCTCCCCCCTCTCGCTCCCTCTTGTCGCCGGCCACGCAACATTGTTCATAAATTCATTCCCCGCACTCCGTTCCATTTCCATTTCCTTTCTATTGCTTTGTTTTGCTCTTGCATTGTTTTCCTTCCTGTTTTATCTGTTGTTTGTTGGTGTTTTTTTTACTATTTTTTGCTTCATTGTTTTTTGTGGTTGTTTTTAGTATTTTTTCTTTATTTATTTCTTCTTTCTTTAGCTTCGTTTGTTTTAGTTTGTTTTTTTCCCGGTCATTTCATTGTTTCCTTATTTATTTATTTGTTTGTGTTTATGTTTTTTTGTTTTTTGTACATTTCATTTGATTTATTTATTTTATTTGATTTTTTTCTATTTCACTATATTTTTTATTCATTCGCTTTTGGCTTCACGTGCCAGTTTTGTTATAAACATTGCTTTTTATTTTGCTAATTATTTAGTTTCTCGTTTTCTTTCATTTGTTTGGATCCAATTTTGCATGTTTTTTTGTGTGATTCTTTAAACTGCTTTTTTACAATTTTTTCTCTTTTTGTTTTCTTTTTCCAACTGCTTTTTGTTCACATTTTCCCCATTTTTACCGCTTTCCCTCTAGTGTTCTTCCTCTTTCGTTTTGTTTTTCCCACCTTTTCTCTCAACTCACTTTGAATTTGCGTTTCCCTGTCTCGCTCGGTCGCTTTCTGTCCCCGATCCCCCTGTGTCTCTCGTTGGTCGTTTCTCTCTCTCTCTCTCTCCCTCTGTCTGCCCCCCATCCTAGCTCTGTCCCGCTCGCCGCCCACTCATGCTATGCTCAGGCCAGGCGAGTCTCGGTCGGTCCCCAGAAATTCCTGCGAATGTCCTGTGGGTGCCTCGGCTCGTCCGTCTCTTTCTGTTTGTGCAGCGGACATTTTGCTGCCAGGATAACGTCGTTTTCGCGCTTGACTTTGTTCTTGTTCTTGTTGTCCATGTTGTTGCTGTTTCTGATCCTGTTGTTGCTCTCGTTCTCCCCACCACCACGACGACGACCATAAGACAATGCCCGAGGTTATCCGACCTGTCTGCGCTGCGACCGAAACCATAATTTTCGGTCGGGAGCGGGACGTCCCACCATTGGCCGCACACACACACCCCCACACAGACGGCACACACACCACTGCAAATGTGCCCAAAACAACAGCGTCCCGAAAAGTGGGCAAATTATTGCGGGGAAATCGGCCGGTCCACCCTTCGGACCCGGCCAAGGGGTCGAAAATCGTCGCTCATTTATCTTCGTGTTTGTGCGAATCGGTCTCTGTCTGTCTGTGTGTGTGTGAATTTGTTTTCGATTCCTCTCCTCGTTTGCATTCTTCATTAAAATCTCTCATTATTTCCCTTTTCCCTTCAGTTCGATTCGATTCGGTTTGTGTTTGTTTTGTTTTTGATTTTATTCTTTCCCCTCTTTCTCCGCTCTCAATCACGTTTTTCTTAAGCCTTTCGCCTGCCGTCTCCACACGGTGTGTCCTCTTCAGCTTCCCATCGCCCTCTCTCTCTCTCGCTCCCTCCCTCCCTCTGCTTCCTGCATCTCCTGCCCTCTGGGCTGGCGGCCCCTCTTCATGGCGTTTCCTGCTCGCTCTTCTGACTCCGTTAATTGGATATTTTTCTTCAATTTGTCTCATTGTTTATTTATTTCACTTCGTCCTTCCTTCACCTCGCCCTCTCGTCCTCCGGTTCCTCAGGAGTTCCTCCTGTTTGCTTTGCTCTCAATGTTTTTGTAATTATTTCTCCTCTTCTTGTCTTTCTCTTTGTCTTTGTCTTTATATTTGCTTTGTGTTTCCTTGTTCGAATTTTCTTTCTCGATTTTCACTTTGTTTCACTCATTTATTTTTCATTTCGTTTCATTTTTCATCCCATTTCGATTCGATGCGATTGTCTTTAAATAATTAATCGATGCCGTCTCATTTGCCTCTCTCTCTCTCGCTCTCGTCGCAATTTCCTTAATTTGATTTTATTTTTCTTTCGATTGTTTCTTGCATTATTTGTTTTAATATTTATTTGTTTTTGTCCATCGTCGTTTTTTACTTTACGTTGCTTTTGCGTTCATTTCACGTTCATTTTACGTTATTTTTTACATCATTTTTTACATTATTTTCTCCTCCTCTCTCTCTTTTATTGACATCGTCGATTCCTCACACACACACATACGCACACCCATGCTCGTAAAAACATTACCTCGCACGCACCCAGCGCGACCGGCCGACTCGCTGTACCGTTGCTCGCCACCGGAAGCGGAAACGGAAACGGAATCGGAATCGTCTCGTCTCTGTACACTTCCGTAAACATACAAAAATAATTATTGTCTCGGAACCGAGGAGCCGAAGAAAACGAAGAGTGCAGGAAACAACAGCAGCAGCAGCAACAACAACATCAATGCGAGAAACGACAATAAAAAGGGTCGGCGAAAATTCTTTTGTTTCATGCCAACCCTCTGCCGCTGTGTCCACCCTTCTCACTCTGCCCACCCTTCTCACCATCTCTCTCTCTCTTTCACACTCACTCCTTCCCCCATTCATCCGTCTCCCCGGTGACCTCTCTTCACCCCTGGCTGGGGTCTCGGTGGAATCGTGTTTGAGACTTCTTGGCATCGCAGTTGTCCATGTTGTTGTCGTTGGGATGGGGTCAACCGGCACCGCTCCTGATCCCACAGGCGGCCCCGTCCTCGGCTTCGCCCCGTTTACGCCCCAACTCGACGGCCCTTTTGTCATTTCCTTCCAACCTACCTTCCCGCCAACCCTGCCATCACCTCCTTCTGCGCGGCGCTACCTTTCGCTTGTGTAGCTCTTTCTTTCTCGGACTCTGCCTCTGCCCATCTCTCTCTTTCTCTGCCTACTGCCGTCTCGTCCCGTCCCTCTCCCACTCCGCACTGTGTCTCTGGCGAAAAGGAAGACGCCAAAGGGTCAGAGTCCGCTGGTAGCAGCTGGCGTCCGGTTCTGCCTCATTCCTTCCTTCCTTTCGTACGTCTTCTTCCCGCTTCCACTCCCCTCTCTCCCTCTCTCTCTCTTTGCACTTCCTTTGTCTCTCTCCCCCGTCCTCCGCGGCCTCTCGACCTGCTGTCCGTCCGTCCGTCCTTCCTTCCTTCCTGGGTGTTAATTCATTACCCTGCAGTTTATCACATACTTTCAAACACATTAACATTATCATAGCCATTGTTGTTATTGTTGTTGGTGTTGTTTTTGTTCTCATCGTTATTGTTGTTAACATGGTGCTTTTATTGTTGTTGTTGTTGCTCTTTGTCCCCATCGGTGGCTTCTGTTGTTGTTGCTGTTGTTGCTCCTGCTACCGCTTTGCCCACGTTGTTTGTCTTTGTTTCCGTCGTTGCCCCAAGAGTGTTTTTTATATGAGTGGATGAGTGGGTTATGGTTGTTGTTGTAGTTGTTGCTGTCGTTGTTGTCATCGTTCGTGTAGTTGTTGCAGTTATTATTCTCCTAGCTGTCATCAGGCTGGCGATGGAGGTGTGACCGGAATGGGGCGAAGTAGTAAATTAACGTATTTATTATTGTTAGTCTCACTGCTGTTGTTGTTTTTGTTATCGCTCTTGTTCTTCTTATTGTTGTTATTCTTGTTGTGGTTTTTGTAGTGTTACCTTATATTGTTGCTTTAATTTGCAGTTGTTTTGTTTTGTTGATCTTTTTGCTTTTTTCTATCTGTTGTTGCATCTGTTGTAAAATGTCTTGTCAGTGGAAATTTACGCAGACTTTCTTCTGTTGTTGGTGGCCATCGAATTGGTGGGGAATTGTGAACGGCGTGGTAAATTCCCAGAATTCACCTTTATGTTTGTGAAGTGTTCTATGCAGACCTTTCAAAGAATTTTAAATTGAAAGGGAAGTTAAACTGGATCAAGAGGGAAATTAGAAAATAATGTGAAGGAAAAAAGGCCGAGCTACAATTGGAAGGCAATTGGATGGCTGTTGGACATAACTTCTCTAAACCCTTCGTGGTGGGTAGAAGTCAATTTCTAACTCCGAGTCTCATACGGTATTCCTCCACCGCACTTAAGCCATCCGCACTAGAACTCCTCACTCTCCTGTCCCCAGCCTACCAGGGAATAAACACATGGTTAAAAATTCGCACCCCGCCTCCCATTTCGACCACTAGACACATTATAAATGTTCCCGGTTCCCTCCAACACACCAACACACGGCGCACTAAAAGCCCATCAAGTCCCTAAATCGTCCAGCCTCCGACCTCTGTCACTTCAGCCGTCCCACCCCGCCAGGCGGATATCTCTGGGATTTTTAAAGCCTGCCGAACTTTATGAAAGGACTTACGTATTCGGACCCTTGTCAAAACGAACCTCCAACACATGCTGGCTGAGGGCGGACGAACGAGGGACAGTAGGAAAGGGCGTGAGCAAAGGAGCAGGCAGCAGGCGGGCGGGGGGCCGGACCAACGCAAACACTACGAGCCGAACTGCCGCAAATTGGCAAATGTATGCGAGGGCGAACCCTAAAACGGTGAACCACTTCATTAAATGATTAATTAACTAAATCATTCACCCGACCGACGCCAAAGCCGCCTTCGCTTTCGTCCCTGCGTCCCTGCGTCCCGTGGGCGCTCCATCATCCACCACTCATTCGGCAGGATCGTTCAAAAGAATTGCTAATTTCGTATTTATTACGGTGAGCAGAACACAATGGGTGGATTTGGCAAAAAAGAAAAGGAAAAAGTCGAGTCGAGTAGAGTCGAGTTTTAGGCATGCGGACTTGATGTAAGAGCAGGAACTACAAAACTAATTGGCTGTCATTTGTGATTTAATGAACGTAGTCGTCCTCCACTCATCGTCTGCCCCAACAACAGGACCGACTCCGTGCCGATTTTGGGGAGTTTCGCCTTAAATTCACTCACTGAATGGCGGAAAGTTTGTGTTATAATAAACTTTTTAATTGAATTCATCGTCGGAAATCTCGGAGATCCTTTAAAGTGCCAGGGCCGGTGCCATCACTTGCTGTCAGGATGTAGAGAGTCGTTTGGGGCGGAAAATACATTTACACCTCTCAAAAGTGCGCTTTAATTTCGAACTAAAACCAGTTCTGCCTCGCTCTGCGGATACTTCGTTAATACCAGAAACTTTTGCCGCTCATTTACACTCGCCTTACTTGAAGCTTTCTAAAACTTTTTATAACTTCCATTTGTTCCCTTCACCTCTCTCCTTGCTTACTCTCCATTGCCTTTCTCGATCTTTTTACTCGCGCGTTAAGTCCAAAAATCACAATCATGTCAAGGTGCCAAAAAGTATGCTTTAAAGCGCGCTTCCCTCACAAACTCTCGCTCTCTCCGTTTTTCTCTATCTTATTCCCATTTTCTATCTTTTTCTCTCTCTCTGTATCTCTCTCTCTCTCTCTAACTGAGTCTCTCTTTGCATCTGGCTCGCTTCAGCTCGTTTGGATCCTCAATCAGAAATGCAAAAATTGCAGCGCTTCCTCGCAGTTCAGTTGCTAGCTTTCGTTGTAGTTGCTAGCTCTGGCAGTAGTTGTTGCTATTGGTTCGCCAAGTAGCTGTTGGTGATTCTCCCCGTTGTTGTTGGGCTTCCTACCAAACGTTGTTGCTCCTCCTAGCTGTTGTTGGGGACTTTCCCAGCACTTGTTGTTGCCTCTCGAAGCACTCGTTGTTGTTTCCGTTGGCCGTGTCGGTTTTTGTTTCCAAAACGAACTCGGTCTTCGCCCTCTGCCTTCCCCTCTTCCACGAACGCATATCGTAAAATAAATTTTAACTTTCCCATTTTCTCCTCTCTTTTCCACGGGTTTGGTTTCGTTCGGTCGCTTGGACTTCGCCGTCGTCCTCTTTGGCGTTATCGTCGCTTGTGAGTGACGACCCAAGTTTGTTATGCCAAGAGATGCGTTCGTTAAGTGCAGTTTAGCTGAGGGAGGAACATAGAGAGAGAGAGAGAGAGAGAGAAAGGGGAGAAAAGGTGGCGAATAGAAGAAGAAGGAGAGAGAAGGAAACCAGACTGTAGAAGCAGAATAAGATGGAAGAAGAAAGGGTTGGTTGAAGGGATGTTGGATTGATCTAAAGTAGGCAGGTAGGATGAAGTGGGAGCAAGAGACGCGTAAGGTGAAGTTGAAGTAGAGAATCCATGGGCATTAGGAGACAGAACCAATGGTTGTTGTTGTCAGGAGATTCTCCCAGCTCCGGAGCACTCGGGCCAATGAACGAAGCCGTGGAAGAATTTGGGCAGAAGGTAGAGGAGCGACGAGGGATGCGGATCACTTTCAGAGGGAATAAGAGAGAACTAGGAAGATGATGTCAGAAAGAGGCAGTAAGACAGACAGAGAGCGAAAGGGAAAGATAGAGTGTGGCGGTCATCGGTGACGGTAACGCAAACAGACAAGATGCAAAAATAACCATGGACGAATAATGGAAGTCAGATGAGAAGAAAAGCGAGGGGGCCAAGCGGTAGTCAAACAGAAAGGGAAAGAGAGTGATGGGAACATCGTGACTTGGGTAGCAGAAGCTGCAGCGGTCGAACGTCGACGAATAAATTTACTTCAGTAAATGTTTTAAAGAAAATATGAAAGTTTTCGTTCGATGCCGCCTCGGTCGTCCCGAGGTTCAGCAAGAAGAAAAGGATTCCCTGGCAAGAGGAGGCGGCAGTGCTGCGTACTGGGTCAGGACAGCGACCAGGTCGACTGACGGCGATGGCGAAGCTCGTTGCTCTTCCGACTTTCTGGCATTATGGACAGATAACGATGGACAGAGGGACAGGCAGGCTGACGGACAGATGGGCAGACAGACAGGTGGGTGGACGGACGGACGGAGGGTGGACTGGAGGTGGACTGAAGTGCATGTCAGAGGGAACGAAGACGATGGAGAAGATGGTGATGGTGGTTGTTGCTGTTCTGTTGTTGTCCGGTCCTCAGTGTTTCGGACGAATGACGCCTCGAGATGCTGGTTCGACTTGCCTTCGACCGAGCTTAGTTAGTGAGCGAGTTCGGCCGGCGATGAGGGTGAGAGGGAGGGAGACAGGTAGCGAGCGAGAGGGACGAGTGTGGGGGGAAAGAGATGGGAGCTGCAGGTTGGCTGCTGGGGAAGGAGAGGTTGGGGAGATGTAAGAAAGTCAAGCAGGGGTAGCGAAGGCAGGCGATCGTGGTGCAGATTTCAAGTTGGGGGACCTCAGTCTGTGTGTGTGTGCGTGGTTTGCGTGTATGTGTCTGCGTGTCTGTGTGCGTCTGACTAACTTCCCATTTTGAAACTTTAAAAACTTTTCAAACCTGGCAGCAGCAGGAGCTCTGAAAATAGTTAGAAAACTGCCAGCGACCAATAAAAGAAAAGAGAAACTAAAGGAAAGAGAAGGGTTGTTGCAACAAGAGTCACCGAGTGAGCGAGCGAAAGCGTTAGCGAGCCGAGTGAGATGGGGAGAAGGTGAGCCTTCTGCAAAAGCTCAAGCCAAGGAAAGAAAGCATGAAGTGAAGGATGGTGTGAGTGGGATGGAGATCGGCTGAGCTTGAGCACGGCAGCAACGAGGCAGCAAAGTTCAGCCTAATGACGTTACCTTTAACGTAACGAAACATTGCGTAAAGTTGCTTTACGTCAAGATGCGTCAGTGTGAAGGGTTTTAGGAGAATGGGGGCAGAAGAGAAAGAGAGCAGCGGAGAGAGCAGGGTCTCAAAAGGGCATCCGGTAGAAGTACAGGAGACGCAGCGAAGTTCAACGAAGTGGACGAAGGAAAATGTTGGACCCAGTATAGGAATGAACGGAAAAGGGTTTGAAACTGTGGGCAGAAATCGACAAAGAAAAGAGAGAACCCAAAAAGAGGGCAGTCGAAAGGGAAATACGGGGATGGAAAGGACTAGCTATTAAGTACTAGCTATTAATTACTGTTGTACTTCATATTTTCGACTATTTTTTCATCGTCTTGCTATTGTCCTCCTCTGTTTCTGCTTTGCTAGACTTTTGATTGATATCCGTGTCCCGCCGAAGTAAGCGAAATTTTGTTTTCCATTTTCGTTCCTCTTCTTATTCATTGCTGCAGGTGACTTCTTTGTGCCTTTTTCAACTTCCGCTACTCTTCATCTTCTGTTCTGTTCTCTTCATGTTCTGTTCTTGTTCATCATATCTGTTTCATCATCTCGTATCATCTTTTTTAACCGCTTCTCATCTTCGAGTACTTCTCATTCTCAACTTCTTATCTCCTCTTAAATAACGTTTCTCTTCTCTGATCTTCTCTAATCGCCTCTTCTCTGATCTTCTCTAATCGCCTCTTCTCTTATCTTTTCTCTAGTCTTCTTTTATCGTTCCATTTCTCCTTCTTACTCGCTTCTTTTCCATTCTTCTCAACTCAAATAATTTATCTCCTTCATCTCATCTTCCTAACGTCGTCTTAATCCTTCCCCTTTTCTTCAAGTGTTTTTTTTTTGGTTTTTTTCTTTTCTTCCTTTTATTCTTGTTTCTTTCCCTTCCTCCCCTTTTCTTTTCTCTCTCTCTCTCCCTCTCTCTCTCCCTTTCCCCGTGTGGCCTCTCCAAAACTCGGTCTTTTCATCGTCCACGAGTCGTTTTGCTCCTTGCTACGGAAGCACGTGGAAATTCAATTAGTTGTTTACGCTTGCTCTACACGGGTGTGTGTGTCTCGGCTGTGTGTAGGTGTGGGTGTGTCTGTGTGTTAGGCGAGTCTGTGTATGTGTGGGCGTCTCTCGCTCTCCCCTTGACCCTCCCTGGATTTGCGTGCATCGTGAACTCCCAGTCGGAAACGCGCTTCCTTCCGTTTTAATAGATCATTATCAGAGCTCATCATTAGATTATCGTCGTCAGACGCAACCACCGAAAAATTCAACTTTTGCCTCACCTTCCCTGTATCGAAAATTGCAGACATTTTATAATTAAAATGATGAAAATTAATTTTGAAAAAAATTAAAAAATGCAATTTAATTACTAAATAAAACTTTCTTAAAACAAGTCCTCACCAAGAGATGTTAATCCATCCTTCGGCCAATGGCAAGAACTTGATTTCCTCTGTAAGTCGACCAGCAACGGGTGACTCAGAGGCAAATGACTTCCTCATCGAAAGTCTCCAAAATGTTAGAGTAAGAGAGAAGAGCTTCAACTGTAATTTCCCAAGAGCGCACAACAGAGAGATTGGAAGGTTATCCCGGTATTTTTGCACATCGCTGCTGGGAGGAACTGTTAAGAAATACGTTTTCTTTTAAAAACCCTCAGACCAAATATTTTGAATTCTGATATTTTGTTCGTATACTTGTAAACTCGTCGTGATTATATTAATGTTTGATTATTCACATATTTTTTATATGTTACATTTTTGTCAAGTTTTTTTGTTACTTGATTATGAAGTCGAATGTAAATTTCAGACATTTTATTTTTTTATCTACTTCGGTAATTTGTCATATTATTTCTTAGGTTGGTATTTAAGGAATCCCTTCTCACAATCCGTATCGATTATAGTCTCAATATTCTTTCTATGACCGAATTAATTTTCTATAAACCCAACATTCTTCTTAAGATTTCCTGCCCACATTTCTCCCGACCTCTGACACTAGGAAACTTTTGAGTCTCAAGAAACAGTTTCTCCAACTCTCTCTCTCTCTTTCTCTCTCTCCCCATTCTTGAAAATATTCCTCTCTTAATTAAGCTTCCGAGTTCCAACGCTCTCTCTTTACCACCGATGGAAGCGCACATTTTCCCATTGCGATTCCAGCTTGAGAAATTCCTTCACTTCCCATGGATCCAGCAGAGCTTCACCGCTCTCTCTCTCTCTCTCTATCAAAATATTCGTTCTCTCTCAAAAAATTGACTCCAACGCAAAATGTTCCCTTTGGAAATGTCGGCTTCTGAAATTTCCTCAACATTCGTTTGGCCGAACGACTCGCGCTCTCTCTCTCTCTCTCTCTCTCAGTTTGGCTCTCTCGCAGCATCCACATGGAGCGGCCACGAACCCGAAGGAAAATTTCCCTCTCCCAGCGCAGGCTCCCATGCGATTTCCCACCGCCTTCCAGTGAGGCGAGAAATTTCCCCACGTCCTCGGCTCGCGTTGACGTGAGAGCCGTCGTCGTTGGGTTTCGCGTCTCTCGTGGGCGATGTGGACGACGAGGACGTGGACGCGGACGACGAGTAGGACGATGATGATGAGAGCACGGCGCCGAGAGTGAGTGAGTGAGTGAGAGACGAAGGCCAAGGCGGTTCGGGAGAATTTCCCCGCATACGAGACACGAGATATCGAGAAAAATCAGTTACGTTGATAACGCGCTGCGCTTACGTTGGTTCCACGGAGCGGGTCCGGTTCGAGCATCGCCGGCAACCAGTGTTGACTTTCACGTGCGGATGCGGCGTCCGAACTGCACCGGGTCCACGTCACGTTACGTTACCATTCCTCACCTTACCTTGCTTACGTTCCATTGCATTACATTACGTTCGATCACTTTGCTTTGCCATAGATCGAATTGCGTCGGTTCACGTCGATTTCATGAATTTGGCAAATTGTAAAAGTCCTCGAACCGCGATGTTGTGGCGACTTTACGTTATTTACACCTAGAGCCGGTCGCCGTTACTGCGTCGAGAACTTCACGTTACGTTATCGAGTTGCCGGCACTCGCCTTCAGTCGGTCCTTTTCGACACTTTGCATGGACTTCCGATTGTTGCCGGCCTAAAGAAATTCGCGCTTTCAATACAATTTGCTCCTAGCTCGTCGACTCGACTCGTATTTCGATTGAATTCCCGCGGTGCCGTCGCCGAGTGCTGCATACTTTTGGGCTCCGGGCGTGATTTAAGCCGTGTTGTTTCAACATCACGAGTTCACGATCGGTCGACCAATCGTCAAGTGATCGAGATGTTGACGGAGTTGATCCATTGTGAAGTGAAATTCAATAATTCAATTGCATCGAGTTGCTGAGGCTGAGCAACAGGAATAGGTGAGTGGGAAGTTTTTCACTTAAAACTCATAATAAGCATCGAGGGATGTGGTGTTAGAACAGATTTTCCCTAAAAATTCTAATAATTGAAATTTCGAAGTAATTTAAAATATAAATAAAATTATTCAATTTATTTAAATTAAGCAAACAGTTTAAATATTATTACTGATTCATATAATTATTCAAATTCAAATTATTCAAAAAATTTATAAATTCAAAATAATTAATTCAAATTAAAAAAATAATTAAAAAAATGTAAAAAAATCAAAAAACTCAAATTATGTAAATAATTCAAATAATTTTAACACTGAAAACAACTGAAATAATTGAATTAATACAAATGATTCTAATAACTCAATTAAATCAAATAATTTGAAAAATTCATCAAATTAGAATAGATCAAACAATTCAATTAATTTAAAGGATTGAAATAATTCAAATGGTTCAATAATTTAAATTATGGAAATCATTCAAGTAATTAATGTGATCCCAACAATTTAAATTGACATCAAAGGTCAAATAATAAAAATAAATCAAAGCGTTCAATTGCATAATTCACTTTAAGCTTATGATTTATGTCAATCAAATAATTCATACAATACAAATAATGCAAATTATTCAATTCAAATATCGAATGATTCAAAAAATTTCAATATTGTTAATAAATTAAATTACTTAAAGTCATCATATCATTCAAAACATTATTCAAATATTTGAAATAACTCAAAAAATTCCAATGTTTTAATATTTAAAAGAATTCTTATTATTCAAAGAGTTGTAGGAATAAGAAAACCTACTTTTTTCCACCAGAATTATGCGTAGGGATTCACGAAGAAGTGAAGCTCGTTTCTCTTCCTCAAATTTCTCGAGACAGCGCCGCAGTCCGCCTGACAACCGAATCCCAAATATGCACATGGGGATTTGGTTTCCCGAGCCATCGAAACGTTTTCATTACAAGAACCCCTCAGGGGCCATGGTTCATGGGTTCTCGACCTCTCAATCCCGGGATCAACCGCAACCCTTTCGCCTTCGACATGTGTCACAGAGACCCGACACGACACGGCACAACCTCGCCCGACCCCGGCCATCCACGGGGCCTTGGTGACGAACCTGCCTCGTTTACGGCTGACGAATTGCCTCCGGGCTCGGCCGAGCCGTTGGCAATCGGTGGCCGGTGCCGAGGCCCGGGTTGGGCGAGGCCCAAAGTATGCAAAATAACTTAATTAACGCCATTAATTGCAATTAATCGTGTAGAAAAGCATTTCATTTCATTTCCCTCCCGCTCTCCCCAGTCGGCCCCCGCTCCTCGGGGGCTCTTTGTCTCCCTCCCTCTTCCTCTCCCTCTCTCTGTCTCTCTCTAAGTGGCGTCACACATTTGCGATGTTTTTCAAACTTAATTATTTCAACACCCTTCGTTCGCCCTGCCCTGATCCGCTTTCACAGTCTCTCTCCCGCTCTTCTCACTTCCTCTCTCTTCCTGTCTCTCTGCCTCTCTCCCTCGTTGACTCGGGGTTTTTCTCGTTTCTTTTGCCGGCCTCTTTCCTCCGCTCGGCACGCAAAAACACGGGACTCGGGCCTCGGGAACAAAGTTAAATGAGCCTAATTAAAGGCTCATCTCGCGCGTTGTCCTTCCGCATCCGGGCGCCTCCCGTTGGCTCTATTTATAAGCCGCCACCCCTCTCTTTCTCTGTCTATCGCTCCACCCTCCTTC
The DNA here is from genome assembly GCA_947389925.1 of Coelopa pilipes. Classification (NCBI taxonomy): domain Eukaryota; kingdom Metazoa; phylum Arthropoda; class Insecta; order Diptera; family Coelopidae; genus Coelopa; species Coelopa pilipes. The sequence continues at coordinate 6,487,615 of OX376696.1, forward strand.
TTTCCCCGCCCCTTTCCCACGCTTTGTCGCTGGCTCTCAGTCTCTCGTGTTCGTTTGGAGTTTGTGGAATTTGAGAGCTCGTTGGCGGGGCGGCGGAGACGGGAAGTACAACAACTGCAACAACAACAGCACCACCATTTACGGCAACAATAACAAGAACAAGAACAACTACAAGAACAAGTACAACTACAACTACAACTTTGGCTTTATTTAAGCCAATTTCGAGTTAAACTTTCATTCAGAATCCTAAATTTTTTCCTCTCGCTCATGGTTGTTGTTGCTTCAGCTGAAATCGAGGCAGGATTTGTTGGCTGTTAAAAAGTTGAACACCATGAAAAACTTTCGCACACACACCAGCACACTCACACACACACATGTAGAGAGATTGAAGCGGACACACATCGCCAGGGGAACGAGAGCTCATGGGAGAATCCTTTGGCTGGCGGCAAAACGAAAGATCGTCCTTTGGTTGCCTGATTGGTTGTTCTTGTTGTTGTTGTTGTTGTTGTTGTTGTTGTTCCCTTTGCACCCACAGAGAGCGAATTTAATGAGACGTTCGCGTGTGGGTGTGAGTGGTTATTTCTGGGCCTGTGTTTGTTTGTTTGTATACGCAAATGTTTTAGTGTCAATTTATTTTCCGTTGACCCAAATTTTCACTTGGCCCTTCAGTCGTCCCGTTCCTCAACATGCCACACGCACACAACTACACATGCACGTTGAAATATCATGGAAATAAATAAATCCTCGACCCCGGCCCGCTCGACCCTTTCGCTCGCTGACGTCCCTCCGCCCTCGCCGAGCGGGACCTTGAGTTTATTTATAATTATTTGCCTGCTCCGGACGTCCGGGCGGCGGCCGCGTCGCGCCTCCGAGCGGGCTGCGAAACTCGTATGGAACTTGCAAATTATAATTCCTCCTCTCGCTGGGGGTGTCTGTGGGTGTGCGTGCCATGTGTACGCGTGTGTGTTGGGGTGCCTCGTTTATTTGTTTGACTGCGCAGAAAGGACTTTCTCCATTATTCATGCGACTTCGTCTCCGCCGCGTCCGCCTCCGACTCGTGCTCGTCCAGGATCCTCCTGCGCTCCATCTAATCTCTCCTCTGCTTCTTCTAGTTACAGCTTAGTCCTTCCGTTTGTCCCTGCCCTCCCCTCCCCTCCCCTGGCGCCTTAATTGGCCCCCTTTAAAGGGTCCTCTTAAAGCCCTCGTCTGCCTCGTCGGTGGCCTTGGCGACATTTGCGATGAATTCATTCGTCCTCGCCTCGATTATCGAACTCACAACGCACTCACACACACACACACACACACACGTCACTCTCTCAGTCACTCCCTCAGTGCCTCACTCTCTCTCTCGCTCACTTGCTCCCTCACTCACTCGCTCGTTCCCGCGTGTGCCGAGGATTTCGCATTCATTCAATTTTTCTGAGCGGAGCGAAAGCAAAACAGAAGCCAGTGGGAGGAGGGTGAGCAGAGGAGAGAAAGTGAGAGAGCGAGAAAGAGAGCGAAAGAGAGAGAGAGAGAGAGGGGAAATCAAATTTCTTGAAAATTGACTCAACGCAGGCAATGACGACAACAACTGCGACAAAAACAACGTCACCAACGATAACAACAAGCACCAAACACCGGAAGAGCAGAGACAGGGAGAAAATAGAGTCAGGCGGTGGAGTCGGCAGAGGAGGAGCCGAGGAGTCCCTGCGGCCAGGACGAGCCTCGGGAACGAGGGGACAGCAGGGAGGGCGGCGAGGACGAGTCCGACGATAGAACGGCAAATGGAAAAAATGTTGTCTCTGCGTTATTATAAAAATCAGCACCATCCGAGCGACCCGGCGTCGTCCTGCGGAGATCCTCGTGGCGGCAGGCGAGACGAGAGCGGCGGACGAAAATAGCACGGGACAAAGGACAGAGGCTGGAACAAGGCTGGGTAGAGGGGTCGAAGAGCCGACGAGTGAGGAATGAGGAATGAGACGTTGGTAGGAATTCGGTGGAGTGGAGAGCAAGTGGCGAAGCTGGGGAAGATGTGGGCAAATCGACAGCGGGAGGGAGGGAAACGGATGCCAGGAGGAGGAGGACGATGAAGGAGGACGAGGACGCTGAAGGATGGCAGAAGGACCACGAGCCACGACAACGAAACGACAAGACAAGACAAGAAGATCCCAATGAGGAAGACAAGGCAGTGGCAGAGGTTGAGCGAATTAGTGGGATGATGTGGATGAGGATGAGGATGAGGACGAGGAGCAGCAGGCGGAGGATGAGCTGCAGGACGACGGGCACGGAGGGAGGGAGACGAGGACCAGAGGAAATTCCGAGACTCCCAGAGCAGGGCCAGCGAAGCCGAAGCAGATGAAGAGGCGAAGTAGGAGGTGAAGGGCAGGCGGAGCGAGAAAAGCTGTTGAGGAAGAGGGAGGAGAAAATTCGGGAATGCAAAGGAGTAGAAAAGGGCGGAGGAGGAGTGGTAAAGGAGGAGGACGAGGACCTTCGCCGAAATCGCGAGGAAACACATGCAAACAAGAATGCTTTTCCTCCATGAGGACGACGAGGGAAACGCGGCGAAACTGAATGGAACGGACCGGAAGGGAGGGCGAAGAGGCACCGGAAGCGGGAGAGAGACAGAGCGAGAGAGAGACACAGAGCGAGGGCGAGAGACAGACAGCGAGGAAGCAGCTGGGAAAACGCACTCGGAAGGACTTGACGGCGGGCGGCACCCGGAGCCGGTCGAGCGGCCCGCGAGGCCGGGTGGCCGGGAGTCGATGACAACAATAAGGACGAGGACGACAGAGGAGGCGTCGTCGCCAGGGGGCGTGGGGAAATTTCTCAGCGAAATTGCTTGTAACCGAAAAATTCTACTTCTGGCAAATTTTTCTCCTCCTCCGTTTTCGTCTCGTTTTTCTCTGAGTTTTTCCTTTTTTGAACTTTTGCCTCTCGTTGATTTTTGTCAAAGGACTTTATTTTCCTCACCCTGCCTCCCTCCCTCCCACTCACGCACTCCCTCGCGCTCGGCGCATTTTTTCGAAGGAAGTTTTCGCCGCCATCGTCGTCGTCGTCGCCGTCGTCGCTTTGTCAACAATTCCTTTAGGTTCGCGCTCCCAGCCATTGTCAGCATCCGAGTCAGCGACAGCCTCGATGGCGGCCGGCGGCTGTCGGTGCCGACCCGGGCGTTGACGTCGTGACTGTTCGCCGCCACTTCCGGTGGCTGCCAGCGGAACTTCCTGTCAGCCGCTGCCGCTTCTGCTGTTTGTAAAGTTCGTCGGCGACATGGCGTTGAATTGAATTAAAATTTGGTTAAATTTTCTCGAACTCTGCGACTTCCTCGCCCCGTTTCGCGTCCCTCGTCTCCCTCTCTCTGTCGCCATCACGGTTGACCTCCATCTCGCTCCTCAAGTTCCGGGAGCTCGTCCTTTACTCTCGCTGATTGCGAGATCCTGACTGCGATTTGAACTCCTGTCGTGGCCTCGATTTGCGTGCGTCCTTCGCGAGGTCTTCCCTCCCGTTTCCACTTACGTTCGCCTCTCTCTCCCCCCACCCCTTTCCCACGTTCCCTACCTTCGCCTTCTCGCTCACCTCCCACGCCCTCTCCTTTTCCCTTCTGCTCCTCAGACGCAGGATGAGATTCAGAGTTTTTTGTGTTCTTTCTTTAAGGAAGAATCGCTTTGAGGACGATCTTGAACTCTGCTGGGAGTTGCCAGATTTTCGCAAAGTCGGTTCTGAGCGTCTTCGCGATATTGCTAGAGAGAAGAGGATGATGTAGAGTGGATTTCTATTGACATCAAAAATGCATTACTATTTTATGTGATTTGTTTGTCCGATTGACTTTCTATATTTTTGTAATTTTATTATGACGGACTTTGATTTTTTTTATCAAGTATTTTGCATTCAGCTTCAAGAATATCACATATTTAAAGCAAAAATAATTTAATAAAAGGTTATTTCAATAAAAACTTAACTTCAAGACCGATTGCGATTTCAGCCCGATTTTTTTCACCTGTTTTTGTTTTCCATCGATTTCGCCGAATTTGTCGCTGCATACTTTCAGCCTTCTCGGGAAATTCGAATTTCCCTGAATCGCCGCCGGTCGTCCACACGTCGAGTGAGGTTTTCGCACTCAATCGGCCAATATTGACTCGTGCTACGGGCTCACCTGACAAGGGGAGCACGTAATTGGCTTCCGCAGGACTTGCAGTTGGTTTCGCCGAGGCGAAAGCGCCCGGAAGCATGCAACACCTGCTGCCGGCGGAATTAAGGGAACACCCTGGCAGCAATAACAAGAACAAGAACAACAACCAACCAACGTCATTGACACTCACACATTGGCGGCGGCGTCGTGAAGACGCAAATCGCTGTAATTAGACGAACAAACAATAGACAAAGGCTGTTGCATGCTTCCAGGCGCCGCCCTAGCGCCACCCGAACACGCGAGCCGGGCCAAGGGAGAGCGCAAGAGCAGAACAACAGGAAGCATGTGTGTGGGAGGGAGAGGGAGAAGAATCGAGGCAGCAGGCAAAGCCGGAAAAACAGGGAAAACAAGAAACAAACAACAACAAAAAAAACCAACTGCATCCTTCACAAAAACCCACTCTGCCACTCAAACTCCTACACGGCAAGCACTCGTCTTCTTCTCCTTCTCCTTCTCCACCTCCTCCTCCTCCTCCTCCTTTTCCCCTTCCTCAACTCCTCCTCGTCGTCCTGTCGCCATCGCTCGTGCCGCTCACGTGATGTGCTCGGCTCGCACGTTCGAGGCTCAAATGAAGCTGCTTTTTAAGAATTTATAAGATGAGCAAACAAAGCCACTGCAGCCGCAGCTGCAGGTTGTTCTTCTTCTTCTTCTTCTTCCTCTTCACCGCCCTCCTCTGCTGGCTCACCTTCTCTCGTTGTTGTTGCTGTGCAAACAAGTGCCTGCACTCGCTGGCTCTGTGCTAATTGCCGCAGTTAACGTGTTTACATGCGCACGTGATTCGTTTCCGTTGGCGCTTTCCGCCTTTCGACTCGGCATTCGCGTGGTGGACGCGTGGCCTCGCCGCGATATCCTGCGGCTCCTGCATATGTGATCAAACTTCCGCGGACCTCCCTCTGTTTTTGTTCGTCTGCTTCCTTCGATTTCCTTCGCCGACTCGGAGCTCTTTTTTCGCTCCCTCCGGCCCTTGACATTCAATTGCCTCGTCCGTCGGTTGTTTGTTTCTCTTCTCGCCCTAATTGCTGCGGCGCCCGGCTCTTCGTTCGGCCTCCCTTTGTCCGGCAATCGCTTATTCCATACTCGCCAAGAGTCCTCGAAGGAGTCCCGGGTCTCGAGTGGTCGGCTCGCAGACAGTCAGACGTCCAAAGCGGCTTAGCAAACTTTTTTCCCGTCTCGCATTTGTGTATTTTTATGTTTCTTTGTTTTTTTTTTTGTTTTGTTTTTTCTTCATATTCATCTTTTTTTTGTTGACTGCTTTCGGCCAGGGCAACAACTTCAGACACTCGCTCTCTCGCTCTGCTTCCATCGACGTCCCGACTCCTCGTTTTCTTGTTTTCGTCTCGCCGGCGTCCTTCAGTCTCGTCTGCTGCCTCTCGCTTCTCTCTCGCGCGGCTTCGTTGTTTTCACCGCTCCCATCTTTCAGCCGGCTCCAACAAATCAATGCAAACTTTCTGGAAATCCTTCACTGAAGCGTTTTTTCTTCACCTTCACCTTCAATAAAAATCTAAATTCAACTTAAGAGCTTGAGGAAATTCATGAAATTTGTCCAAAAGGTAATTAAATTTAATTCTTGTGACTGCTTTTTCTTTCCAAACAGCGCCTAAGAGTAAGCAGGAGTAGGCAACACCGGTTTAGTTTTATTTGCAAGACCAACAGAAATCCACACTCGGCCCCGGAGGTGAAAAATTTCGCGAATAAATTGAGGGTGCGTGAGGTGGAAAAATAAATATCGCGGAGCCATAAATTTGGCGCGGCCTAAAAGTATGCAATGCCTTGTAACCACGTTTGGTTTGCTCCCATTGGTTTATTTATTTGTTCCCCTTTCATCGTGAGGCGAAACGATTGCTTCGGCTCCTGTTTATGACGTTGACAGTGTTTTGTTGATGCAGATGGCAACGGTTATGTGGTGTTGTTATTTTTGTTGTTGCTATTGTGTTATTGTTTTTATTACACCTGCTGCAATTGAGGTGAGGTGCCTGAATGAGGGTTGTGGTATCGAAGGCCGGGTGATTGACTAGGATGTGAAGGAGAAGCTATGTGGCAAGGAGAAAGGGATATGTACATGAAAATAACTGCGAAAAAGTATACAAATAATGCGAAGGAATAACATAGAAATTTAGATGGCAAGATCAGAATTTATGTAACCATAATTTCGTTGACCACAATTTCTTTTCATTTACCCTTTTTCCCTTCCTGAGCTCGAACACTTATTCTTAATTTATTAATTCCACGCTAATTGGCGCAAAGCGAAGCAAATGAGAGCAACAACAACAACAACAAAAATAAAAAAGTCGAAAAAATAAAGTCCTGCAATCGAATTCGAGGAGTGGCGAAAGAGCGAAAGGGAGGCGACGACAGGACGCGATCAAATTAAATGAATTTAAATTCGTTTTTAATGAATTTTCTGCGACGAGAGAGGGACAAAGAGAGAGGAGGGATGTGAGCGAATGAACACGGGTTGAAGAGCGAAAAAAAAACGGGGGCTTTCTGGGGGCCGTGAAAGGACACTCCATTTAAAGGCTGGTTTTTTGTAACGTATCGTGGCAATTTTCCAGCCAAATGCAGCGCAGGCCGGGCGCCGTGGGCCAAGAGGGAAGAGGCGGAAATAAAGACCTCAGCAGGATGTCAGCGAGGTGGACCTGCAGAGAGAGAGAGAGAGAGAGGGCAAAAAAATCGCAACATATCCTGGCGCCCATGAGCGCGATTTTAACGCTTGCGTTCGCCTCGTGTGCATGTCGTGCTCCATGTCCTGAGAATCGCGGCGTCCTGTCGATCGGCCTCCTGCTCCACCAACCTCCAGCTCCTCCAACCCCCCCTCTCTTCCACTGCTCTTCGTCCGATTCTCCGCCGGTCGGTAGGTGTCGGGATATCGCGTGCATTTTGTCAACAAAATGCCGACCGGGACAAAACGAGGCGGGGCGGCGGCCGGCGAGCTGAGGAGCCAGAGTTCGGCAGGACAATGGGCCAGTGGTGGCAGGGGACGGCGAGGAAGCCGGTGGACGGCAAATGGAGGATTACAGGGAGGTCGCTGGCGGGCTGGAGGCGGCCGCTGGGGTCGGAACCGGGCCGGGATTCTGGGAGTCGGCGAGGACGAGGCAAGAATCCTGGGAATGCCGCGAAAAAAGCGCGGCGAGCAAATCAGCGCGCACTTTACGCCAATTTACCGGCGAAAAAATGCCCACGAAAATTCTGCGAAAACGAAAAAACAAACGAAAAACACAGACGAGACCAAAGGCCGAGGAGTCCAATGAAAAAAGACGGGAATTTGCAAAAAATAAAACACATCAACCAGAGAAAATGAAGAATGAAAATCAAGAGAGAGATTTTACAGTAATCTAGGCAACAAACAGTCAAAATAAGAAGAACAATTTTTACAGTATTAAAGGCAGGAAAATACAAAACAAACACATGACTTTAGTCAAAAGACAAAAAAATTAACAGACACAGAAAGTAGACCGAATAAAATAGTGAAAAATTAAATAATCAAAATGACATATAAAAACAATTATTAAAGAAAAATTAACAGTGACGTGTGAAATGCAAAGAAAGACCACAACGACCGAATAATGAGAATTTTAAGCCAGAGACGTTGTTGGCAGGACATTGAACAATGCTGGCTTCCGGTTGAGGTGGAAGACAACGGAATTGGGTTCCCGTGGCACCAACGGTAACGGTGATTATTCGGCGGTGTCGAAAACCGATCCCGGCGACCGGCGACAAATCTACAAACACAACACAACACAACAAAAAACAAATGAACAAGCCACAAAAAACTCCCGCCTCTCGGTCTCCCACCCACACTAACACACAGTGGTTCGGGTGGAAAAATCTTCTTGAGAGTTCCACCTTCTCACTCCCTCCCTCTCTATCTCTCTCTCCGGATCCCTCTTCATTCTTTTTGTCATCTTATCTCCCCATTGTAACGTTCTTTAATTGCTCATGTGATGCCGTCGGTGGCTGAGCGTGCCTTTTGTGTGAGTGGGAGTGTGTAGGGGTAACATGAGTCCACACACACACCCACACACCCATGGGCAGCCTTAATTAAAGTGTAATGTAAGCCGACACTCAGGACCTCGATGAGGACGCGGACGAGGACGAGGAGGTCGAAGATCAGGAAATTTCATTCGCGCTGGAAAATTGCGAAAAAAGTCAAATAAATTGGAAAACAATTTTTTCTCTCTCTCTCTCACTGTTTTCAGCCCCAACACCAACACCAACCCCTCTCTTCCCCCTCCCCCAAGTCCCCTTTTTCACACCCTCGATCTCGTGTTTTCGTTATTTCTTTCCGCCGTCTCATGTTCATTTGCATGGCCGAAAGGGAGCGCTTGTAATTGACACAGTTTCCATCTTGCTCCCCATCCTCTCTCTCTCTCTCTCTCTCACTCTCTCCCTTCCCGCCGTCTGCCGTTGCTGCTCCGTCTCCGTTTTCAAAGGTTTGCCTTCACGTGCGACGTGGCAAAGGATAAAGCGAGGGAGGACGAGAAGGAGCCTCGGAAGCTTCATTAATTTTTTAGATTTTCAAACTCGATTCCGACCGTCATTTTTCATATTTTTCAAAACAAACCATTACAAAAATTCTATGAACATCAATCACAATCACGCCGGGAAAACCAACAACACCGTCGCGACCCCAACAAGTGCAGCAACAACATAATCGGCCTAATTTTCCTCGTCCAATTAAACCTCGCCTGGCCGAGTTTCACCTCTCATAAAATTCAATTCAACGTCTCGAGTTCGCCTCCTGCGCCCCTCCTCGTCTCCTGTCGTGCTTCCTTAAATCGGGTTCCTTTCCTGTTTGCTCTATCTTTCGAATTCGTTTATCTTCACCTAACTCTAAGCGGCTTTGCGATTCATTTGCATTGGGAAAACTCCTCTTATTGCCGTCTCTTTCTATCGCTTACACGAGTCGTGACCGACCCCTGGGGCGTCGGTGGATGGGGTCGAAAAATCCAATCGATAGGCGCGTGAAGTCCGTGATTTTTATTTCTATTTTTTTCCTCGCCACCTCCGTCACTTGTTCGATTGTGATTTGCTGCAGCGCCCAAAAGTAGGCATTCAAATCTTCTTCAACTTTTTCCCGACTCACGTTTCAGGTGATTTTTTCGCCGCGGGCGGTCGAGGCGAGGCTCGTCGAACCTCATTAGCAGGACGCTAATCGTGGGCGGCGGGCGGAAGCGGCCGAGTTGGAGTCGGGAGGCCGCGCTTCGATGGGCTTCGATTCACTTTTGGAATGAGAGGACGAAAGGGAGCGAGCGAGAGAGCATGAGACGGGAGAGAAAGGAACCGCTGCTGTGCTTGACCTCGATTCGCGCCGCGATCCTGCCTCGGTCGTGGCCGTTCAATGGAATCGATTTCTTCGAACTTTTCCTTTTGTGCTCCCCGAGCTTTTCGCCTCATTCTCCCCACTGTTGCTCCTTGTGGTCCTTGGAGGAGAGAGGCGATTTCGCATTCTGCCTGAAAGTATGCATTATTTCTACTCGATTCTTCAGAAGAAAAACGTTTTCGCCGAACTGTGTCAATGCGATTTCTACGAACAATGCAATAATAACAAAAGCCATTGCCACAACAGCGAAATACTACAACAACAGCAAACTACTGCAACAACAGCGAACACCAACAACAACAACACCGCTGCAAAAGCATCCATCAACTTCAAAAACAAAACTAAAAATCCACATGACACAATTTCGCAAACCAAAGGGGGGAAGCGAATGATAGAAAGAAAGAAAGAGAGAGGAGAGGGGTATGAGTGAAACAACTTCACCATCATCGGGTTCGGGAAAAGAAACAACATTGTTGTTGCTTGCTTTTCTCTCCTGAAAGTATGCAACGCTTTTCCCTCCTCCCTTCGCACTTTGTCTCTGTTCCGATGCAAATTTTCAATGTAATGAGAGCGAAAATTTAGATCCTCGACACCAGCGCACACGTGTGCGTATGTAGGAGTGTTTTGTGTGTTTGTTTGTGTGTGCTTCACTTCAACTCTCCCTCGCGGAACTGGGTTAACAATGCGCGCATTGCCTTCGACTCGGGCAACAGCAACAGAAGCAGCAACAACAACTGCAGCGGCAACATCGAAAGCTGCGGAAATCAAGTGTTGCTTGAATTTGCATACGTGGGCACAAAAACACAAACGAAATCACAAACACACTCACACTCACATGTCTACGCTATCATAACGAGGCACACAAATACACAGAAGTTCACACATTGGAAGCAGGCGAAACATTTCCTAACAACCTGCAACTGCTTCGGCGAATATTCTGGGATGGAATTTCCAGTTTCTATTTCGCATTTCGTGAATTTGTATCGCGATCTCGAATTTCGCAGATTTTTTGCATTTTTCTCGTCCTGATTTGCGATGTATATGTTCCTTCTTTCCTCATTCAATTCTAATTTTTTTCCATATTTCGCTCTCATTTGGTGAATTTTTTTATATTTTATTTCAAATTTCCCACCTGAGTTCATTTTATTTCCTGCATCCTTGAAGTGATGGAGGACGAAATAAATTCAAATGCGTAAAAGGAAGGTGCTTGAAATCATTTGGCGTTCTCACGACTTGCCGTGAGGATCCTGACGGTTGTTGCAAGGAATTCTTTTTGTTGTAGCCACCATGGGATTCGCAAGGATATTTGTTTTGAATCAAGGTTCACCTCTAGTTAATTATCTTTGGCAGTTCTTTATTCTTGCTCATAGATTTTTCAATTTTCTTTTTTTTGTCGTTAAATTATAACTAATGTTCTTCTTAGGATCAGAATTAAAGTCATGAGTGGAAATTTGGCTATTTTTTATTTTAAACATTTTTGGCTTCCCCTTTTTTCCTTCTTAAGTCTTCTTGTTGTGTTCCTCTTTAACATTTGTCTCCGTCCGTCGACTCCATTTATTTTCCTCCCATCAAAGGGATCCAGGAAGCCCCAAATTGAGCAACGATAAAAGGCCGCAATCAATAATTAATTAACAATTCACTTTGCGACACGTCGCCGGACGATGGCGACGTGTGTCCGAAGGACCTCTTGCAACGAAAGCGACGACAGGAATGCGACATGAGGATGGCAATAAAATGATACAGATATAAAATACATTTGGAAATAAAAAATTCTCAAATACTTTCGGGTTCGGGTTCGGCGGATCCTGAGCTAAATCATGGGGGATTTAACTTGCGACGACAGGTGAAACCACGAGAAAAAAGTAAAACGATGAATTTATTCCTCTTCTACGGGGACACAAAGAGAAATATTTTTATTTTACAATAATTTACACAGTAAAAAACAAAAAGCCATCGTTTCAATTTCTAAACTCAACATCAGTGCCATGAAAAACTACGTGAATGAAACGTCAGGAATGACGTCAAAGGACTCAAGTGCGGTCACCGCAACTTTGCAACCTTGAGTTTCCGAACGCAATGGGAATCACTTTGGAAATTCCGAATCAGTTTCCAGTTCCGATGTCCACCTCGAAGCCTCAACTCGTCGGGCTCCAACGATCGGGGTCCTCTCCGAAGGTGGTCGAATCCTTATCGATACTCGAGTCCTGCTCACCATTTGAATCGCCCGTCACAATTTGCATCCCTCGGTTCGAATCGTTGAATACTCGAATGCTCGAGGACATCAACGTCTCCTCCATGGCGGTGCCCATAAAAGCGGATGAGCGTCGAGTGAGCCAAATGGCCGCAAAGGGTTTTACATGCGATGGTCATGGCGATGGCGATGGCGATGGCGACGGCGATGGCGACCGCACGGGACCCCGGAGAATGGGAGGGGCGTGGGAAGAGACCGATGAAGGGGATGGGCAGGATGAAGGCCAGGACCAGGGTGACGAACGAACAGGATGCGAACGAGATGAGACGACTTTTTTATGATGCAAATTTGGGATTTAACTCCAGGCGGGGGCCGGACTACGGACGAGGGAGTTGGAGACGAAAGAGGGACGAAGAGAGAGATCAGAGACAAGAGAGATCGAGTGAAGGCGGAAGGACGGATGGAATGGGGTCAAGAGGACAATTTGGGCGCAGGGCTCACGAAGTGGAAACCTATGAGAAAATGAGAGGAAGAAAGGGACAGGGCGATGAGGGGCCTGCGGCGACCACAGATTGCGAGGGGGCTCCGTGGATGGATGGGTGGTGGCTTCGGATGGTGGGATGGAGTCGTGTGATAGCGAGGTATTGTGTTAAAATTGAATTGGATTGAAATGAATTGGTTCGTTGTGCCCTCGGCCCAGTGGCCAGCGCCATGTTCTTGTTGTTGTTGTTGTTGTTGTATTCCTCCTCCGCTCCACTCGACGTACATCAATTTGGACACGGGCAACAACAAGGCGAGGACAACGAAATGACCATCGGACGACAACAGCTGCTGCTCCGAAATCACTCCAGAGGATTTTCCTTTGAGACGGCCACCGGATGCGACCCATCGGCCAACGGCCAACGGCCATCGACCATGGCCACGGCTCCGTCCACGGCTCCGATGCAGCGGCGTCCGGTCGAGCGGCGTCGGCGTCGGCGTCGCCCTCCATTTGCGACATGAATTTATTTCAATCACATTGAAAGGGTCGCCAAGCGCCGCTAACCGCCAACGGTCGACAGGGCGTGAGCGAGGCCCAGGGAGACGGAGACGGGAGATAAAGCAGCAACAATTTATGGCCTTTTAAAGACTTTTTGTTGTTTCGTTTTCATTCCCACTGTCGTCGGTCTCGTCCTCGCCCTCGCCCTCCTCCTCCTTCTCACCCTCGCCCGCGTTCTCTCCCTCGCCGCTGAGTTGTGGATTCAGTCAATTTTTAAATTGAATTTCAAGTCAATGCGAAAAATATTGACGACAAAATGTTGTCAACAGCAGCAGCTGCCGGGTGGATGTCGTCGTGATCTTCAACCTCATTCTGGTTGTTGTTGTTGTTGTTTCTGTTGTTGTTGTTGTTGTCGTCGCTGCACAATTGAGATAAAGCTCAATTTTCGACATTTTATTCTTTATTGTGCCTGGCTCCAGTCACATGGCGCTCATGCCCCGGGGAGCAGGGCAGGGGTTAAGATGCGGACAGAGGGGTGAGAGGTGAGGGGTGAGGGAGCGGGGGGTTGGGTGCGCTTGGGGAAGGTCAATCCTATTAGCAACAAAGGGTTAATACACTACTTCCCTGGGGGCCCAGCGAGACGAGGAGGGCGACTGCAGCGGATTCTCGGGATCGCCAGGCACGCGCGGACCTGCAGGTGGCATGGGCGAGAGAGAGAGAGAGAGAGAGAGAGAGGGAGACAGAGCGGATGTCAGGCAGACTGAAGGGGGGAGCGAGTGGGAGCCGTGTGAGAGGCAGCGTAGTGAAGCCGGTTGGAGGGAATCAATAAGCTTATTAGAGGATTATGCGCCCGTTTTATTATTTAACATCGTTGTAAGCCCAGGCGGCCAAAGTGACGCGAGAGAGATGGCATGAGAGGGCAGGGGCTCCGTCGAATGGGAGTGAAAGGGGGAGAAGAGGCAGCGAGAGCTGGAGGACGGTCACCGGGAGAGGGGAATTCTTGAAACGGAAAGGATCTGAAATGGAGGCAATGCATGGAAGAAGGCAGGAGAAAAGAATTGGCAAGAATTGAGCGAGCAGGGAGTGAATGAGGGAGAACTGGGAGAGATGAGAGTGTGAAAAGGAGGGACGATTGAGCTGGGGACGATTGAGCCAGAGAAGTTTAAGCCAGAGACGATTGAGTTGGGGCAGATCGAGGCAGGCAGATTGCGGCGGAGACCTTCAAAGTCGAGTCGCTTTCCAATGACTGTAGCGAACCCCCCGATTGAGGAGGAGACGCCCTGAAGCCGCAGAGATCGCGTGGCATCCGGGCCGAAAGAGACAGAGGACAGCGACAGAGACGTCCAGAGACGGGACGGGAGAAGCTCCAAGGGATGAGGATCGGGGGGAATGAGAGGAAACAACTCTGAGTGACTGGGCTTGGGGAAGGAACAAATTGGGGATTAGGAATCGAGGGACAGTAAACAGAGAGTGACGGAGGGACAGAGAGGGAGAGACAGAGAGGGTGAAAGAGGAAAATAAAGCTGGTGAAGAGATCACAAGGTGGGGCAGGAGGTTCAGATGAAGGTCGTCGATGAAGGAGTGGATGAGGAGTTGAAGCACAATCGGGAGGGTGCAGCAGGTCCTGAGGTTCTTGTTATTTTAAATTAGGGTTTGAACTTAATGAATTTAATGTTATATATTTGTGAAATAATTAAATTGCAAAAATGTTCTTACCTTAGTTGTAGGAATATTTGTAGCGCTGACATATTCAAATATTAAAAAAAAGAATCCAAAATTCTTCATTTCTGTTTATGTACAAATTTATATATATATTTTTTTTTCATTTCATAAAACAAACATATTGATGTTCTACAATTGTAAATTTCATATATAATTCATATTTTTTATATATTTATTATTTTTTTAGATTGTCAGTATATGAAAGCTTAAAATATTAATGTTAATCTTATATATATTATATGTATTTTTAAATTTTGTTGTATTTTTGAATATTAGCACAATATCAAAGAATATAAATACATATTTTTTTCATACACTTTTGCAAAATGTCCAAAGGAATCTTATCAGGATTCATTTAATCAATTCATGAACAATTCCAACAAACTCATTTGATTGATTTCTTGTCATTACTTCATCCTTCTGCTCCTCAAATAAAATCCCGGCCACGTTGGATCGTTAATTAAACGAAAGGACTTTACGTGTTCGGAAAACCCCACAAAGGGACTTCTTCTTCTTCCCCCAACACCCATTAATCTCCATCCGATCTGCGTCATCGGTCTTTTGACTGAATTTCCAGCTTCCAGTTTTGTCCCTTTCACTGGCCATCAGTTCGCCCGTCCCTCTCCCTCACCCTGACCGTCCTTCCGCTCCATCGCTTTGTCTCTCTCTCGCTCTCTCGGTTCCTCTCTCTGTCGACAGTATTTATTATAATTAATCCTTATCACCTCCCAGCACTTTGCAAAAATAACACAAAACTTTTCACTTCACTTCATCTCGAACCCTTCCACACAACTACATTTCGTTCTCGACATCCTGCTCCTGTTCTTCTTCTTCTTTTCAACCCCCTCGAGCCGTCCCTCCTCCCTCCCACACTGTGATAATCTCCTTGACTCCTTCTGCATCCTTCCGTCCATTCTTTTCTCTTTATAAATTGTCATCATTTTCCTTGGCCACACTTGGCGGCGATGGTGCGAAAGTGGAAACGGGCGAATAAGAGCGACAAAAAGTGAGTTCGAGTGAGAGAGAGAGAGAAAGGGAGAGGTGGTTGAGGGGAGGGCGAAAGTGAAAGGCAGCTTCGGGGTTGGGGAAAAGTTTCTGATCCCTAAGTGGTTTTCAATAGTTAATTTAAGTTTACGAGCCCAAATGTTGTCTAATCGTGCTCGCCAGAGTTGCCACCATATCCTTTGCACCCTGACCAGCCATTCGCACAAGCTCTCCCTCTCTACCTCTCTACCTCTCTCCCTCTCTCTCTTGGTCGGCCACACAATATTTGTGTGTCCTTTAATCTCTCTGTCCCTCCAGTGACAACAGCTCTAAAGCTTTTCTCGCCTCGTGCCTCGTGCCTCGGGTCGCCATCGGTGGATTGAGGCTTTGCTGCGTCCTCCTCTTCTTCTTCTTCTTCTTCCTCCTCTTCCCCTTCTCCGTCGCCTTCTGTGTGGCGTCCACTGATTTGTTTACATTAGGAAGCCTTTTAAAGGAAGCCGACGCCGTCGTCGTCGTCGTCAGGCTCTCGAAGGATCGAAGGAATCTATTTTAAACTCCTGCGTGACGGCCAAATGAACAGATAACCATGGACGAGGAGTCGAGAAGAAGAAGAGTGGATAGACGAAGAAAAAGGAGAAGAAGAAGAAGAAGAAGGAGAAGGAGAGGAAGGATGCGACGGCCGGACGTGGTGATGAACGGGGGAGATTCCGCTTTGACCTTTAAAGTGTCGATGATTGGGTTTTAATTAAAGGCCTCGTACGATGAGGTCGAATCGGGTCGAGTCGGACGAAGGATTAAACGAGATCCTGTGGAGGCGGCGAGCAAATGGCGAGGGAGATGACGAGAGGGGAACGTGAGTGAGAACGTGAGGAAAAAATTCCCAGGATGACGAGGACGAAAACGAGAGGACGGAGAAAGGATACAATTTTCGATTACGAAAGTTCGTTGGTTCGAAAGAGGATTTCGAGTGAATTGAGTTTCAAGGTCTCGATCTCGAACCTCATCACGAGCCCTGAGTGGAAAACCCTCAGTCATAATTAACTGGGAGCTCGATGTTCAGTGGTTGATCCTCGGTCCTTCTTCAAGGACCTTCTGGAGAAGCGACCGAAGGGGAGGCCAGGCGACTGGACGACGAGGACATTTTATAATGATATGCTTTTGTGACGTTTAATTAGGTCCTGAATATTTCAGTGAATTTCCGGGAAATTTCGGATCAATACAGCGGCAACGACAACAACGACAACAACAACAACGACAACCCTGACTCTAGTAATTAGTAGGACAGAACTAATTACAACAACACTTCTTATAGGACTTCCCCAATGCCCACAATAACACAACAACAATAACAGAAAATAGGATTATTTCAACTAGATTTCAATGCAATTCAATTAGAATTCCATTTAAATCATTAATAATGAAGGCGACGTCGCCATCGCCATCACCATCGCAATGACGACAAAGGCTGCACAAAGTCAAGTAATCCTTATTGATCAGATGTCGCAGGACACGAAGGACCCGGCCGGACGAGATTAGGTCGAGCACCAGGACTCAGAGAAGGCGAAAAACAATAAACGAACTCGACGTGATGGAGAGGAAGCGACTGAAGACTGAAAAGATGAAGATGAAAAGACGAAAACAATGTGGACGGAAGTCGGAGACATCGACAGCGCCCGAGACAGACTCACGCGAATCACGCGAAACTTCTCCGAATCTGGACACAAAAGAGCGAGAGGGCGTGGGGATGAAAGGAAGACGTCGATGTAGGAGGAAGTCGAAAGAAGTTGGGAGCCAGCGGAGAGGAGTTCATGATAACGACGGAAGGACGACGAGTTTTTGGGTCCAGGATTTATTTGGAGAGTTGCGGAGATTTCGAAACTCGCAATTATGATTACTACAAGAAGTTATCGAAGATCAGGCAAAGGTGTTTTACTAACTTTTCAAAAAACAATGAATTATAGCAATTTAGAAAAGATTGATGACTTCTTCTGGGGAAGTCGAGACGAGAAGTCGTTGGGGACGATCAAGATGATGAATCCATGAAGAAAACTAAGATGCAGACAAGGTCGTTGTCTGTGATATTTTTTAAATTGATGTCTTTCACAATATCTTTATTGATCTACCGCAATGTTCGTGGCGAATTCAAACGAATTGTCTCAGAGAGGCCGCTGATGATGATAACAATGTCTGAAACTGTCCAGGACGCCACTAATAATGTCAAGGATAATGCTAATGAGACGGCCAACACGACAGGCACGGCCTCGACGAGAACCCACGAAAGAGAGAATTTCAAAAATGATTACAATAATTTTGACATTAATGCCGATGACCAGGGATTGAACAGCAACAACGACCGTTCCTCATTGTCTTCAACGAACGAGGTCTGAGTTGCGGATGCCAGACAGAGACCGAGCAATAGGGCAAAAGGGACAGGGCGAAGAACAGCGAGCGACGGGGACGACAAAAAGGAGCAGCAGTCGAAGGAAAATTAATGATGACTCGACAATAAAGAGGAAATCATTTCGGCCCGACGAGGGCAAACCAGTAAGAGAGACAGAGACTGAGACAGAGGCAGAGAGAGAGAGAGAGATAGAGGGAGGGTGAGGGAGAGAAATCGAAAAAGTTCGCCGAAGACAAAAAATGTAATTTTGCCCAACTATTGAGCGAAATTAATGGAGCGGAAATGTTGAGGGCAAGTTTTCAGTTTGTAAAACATTTTTTTTACATATTTCACCGAGGAAACGCAACAACAACGAGTGCGACAAGAACAACAATAACAGGTTCGAAGGAGCTCAAAGTTGAAAATAATCATAAATCAAAAATTTCAACTTGAACTTCGCCCACGGCCGGCGAAGGCGACAAAAGTTTGCGGTTGACAACTAAATATGGGGTCCCGCTATGCGTGTGTGTGTGTGTGTGTGTGTGTGTGTGTGTGTGGAATCAATTTTCTCTATAAACAACAACAACAACTTTAAACACACGTGTCGCCAACAACTTTCAACGGCGTCTCGAGTTGAAGGAAAATTGATTCTTCTTTCAAATTTCCCTTTTTATATTTTTTCATCGTTGTCTCTTCGTTGTGGTGTTAGAGTGTTTCGTCCAAATATTTATCAACTTTCAATGTTTTGTTCCTTTTGATATTTTTTACTTCCTTTTCGTTTATGCATTGTTATGTTTGTTTATTTTTTTATTCATTTCTTTAGTGTTGTTCGACCTGCAAGTGTGTGTGCCGAAGTTGGTTTTGGAGCGCTCCGAGCTCTCCGTCCTCAGGTCACCTCCAGCCAATGTCCTGTTGCATCCTCTCCCATCTTCGCTCCATCGCCCTCGTAAATCATCCTCGATGGCGTCTTTTTCGGACTTCGCGACGTGCCTTGAGTGAAAGGCCACTCAGTTAGAGTGAAGTGCTCGAGGTTGTTTCACCCAAAATATCGCGGAGCGAGGACTAGAAGTCTTTTAAGTTAGAACAGATTTAAATTAAAGCACTGCCGATGGTTTCATTTCAAAGACTTGATTGATTTCTAAGAGCAGTTGGTTGAATGGGTTTCCATTAGGGAAGTCTCAAAGAAATTTTATTTTATTTTATATTAATTTTAATTTTGTTCTTGAGAAGATTTGAGTGATTTTGAAGAACATTTTACTATAATTTTAATGTCTTCCCAACAAACAAGTATTTACTAAAATATTTACTGAATGCAAATTTAAATTTATTTTTTTTTTTTTTCTAACGTTTTCAACTTTACTGATTTCATTAAATTTGTGAAGAATTCAACATTTTCCCATAAAATCTACTAAGTCAACGCTTCCTTTTTCTACTTTCAGCAATTCTCCAGCTCTGGCGAAACCGGATTTTTCCAAAGACCTCTCCGCAAAGTGAGTAAGGGCAAACTTTAGTTTAGCAGTGAAAATGGAGTGAAAATGGAAATTCTTCCCGAAGTCCTGCGACCTCGGAGGGGGCAACTTCGACTAATTGAATGGCAATGAGTTTCCATTTTCCTTCCGTTCACACACACACATCCAAAGTGACAATCGCCGAATCGTGTCGCACTCGATTTCCTGTCGGACATGTTGTTTCGCCCTCTCGACCCACTTCCGGGCGACAGAACGTAAATCTTTTCACTGCGCCTCGAAATAAATCAGAGCAACTTTGCCTCCAACGACGACAATGACGACGACAGCAATGACGACGCCGACGACGAGTCCGGCGAAAGAGCAAAGTTTCGTCCAAGTTCTTTCCCTCCGTCACGCCTCCTCACCTCATCGGCCTCATCCTGGCTCATCCTCCTCTGGTGTGCCCTTCGAAGGACACGGCGTTCGCTCCTGCGATTGTTTGAATTTTCGCAAGTTCTGGACGCGTCATCGCGACGTCGCCGGGGCCGTGGGCCGTGGGTCCTGGGCCGGCGGAAATAAGTTGTTCGATCTCGATCCTTAGACCGTATTTTTCTCTCTTCCTCTCGCTCTCGCTCCCTCTCTGGTGATCTCTCTAGCCCTGCCTCTCAGTTGTTGCCTCGCCGACCTTGGTCTCAGGCCGGCCTTTTGTCCGTCGTCCGGGACCCTCAGAATCCGCAGACTTCCTCAGTTGCTATTGTCCTGTGTTTTCTTCGTCTCTTTCTTTTCACATTCACCACCTCCGCCTCCTCCTCCTCCTCGTCATCCTCCTCACTGTCTTCTCGGCAACTTGTTTTGTATCAATTTTCAGAATTTTTCTCAACGTTTTTTCTCTGTTCTGATTTTTTTCCACATTCTACATCTGCTTATTGTTTATACTTGTTGTTGTCATATGTATTTGTGTTGCTTTTTCTTGTTGCGTTTGTGTTTGTGTTTGTTGTTTTTGTGTGCCTTTGCCTCTCGTCGATTTCCCCATATATTTTTGTAAATCTCATCACTTTGTTGTGAAAGTTTCGCTAATGCGAGTTTGAATTTATTTTCCTTCGCCGCGTGTCGATGTATTCGTGTTACCAAAACACGCACACACACACACACACACACACACGCCAGACACTATTTGTGTTTCTTGTTTGTGTTGTAAAAAGTTTTCCCAGATTTTTTTTCGCTCCTGACAATGGTTGAAGGAGGAGGACGATTGGCGAACGTCTTCGTGTTCAGAAAGTCTGCAGGCAACAACAACAACAACTACAACAACTACAATACCAACAAATAGAAAAGGAAAAGTGGAAATTACAACAACAACAACAATGTGGAAAATCGACGAAATCCAACAGCAACAAATGTGAACGAGAAATATACAAAAAAAAAAAACGTTTGCCCATAAACAACAAGAAAAACAACAGCAACAACAACTTCATCATCTGCTTTCACCCATTAACAACAAGTAGAAACGACAACAACAACAAGAACATCCTTTACAACAACAACAACATAAACTACTCATGTTATGGGAAAAGTTTTGATTTGTCCCTTGTTGTTATTGTAGGGCAATGGAGCTGTTGTTGTTGGTGCTGCTCCTCGAGTTGTTGTCAACGCTGTTGTTGTTCTTTTAA
Source organism: Coelopa pilipes (assembly GCA_947389925.1). NCBI lineage: Eukaryota > Metazoa > Arthropoda > Insecta > Diptera > Coelopidae > Coelopa > Coelopa pilipes. The sequence continues at coordinate 6,508,477 of OX376696.1, forward strand.
TTTAGTTGCCCTCCCTAGTACTGTTGTTGTTGGTATTATTTTTGTTTTTGTTGCTCGAAAGGTTTTTGTTCTGTGTTAATATTATTCGTTTCTCCAGTGTTGCTGTCTTTGTCTGTCCTCTTGTTATCGTCTGTTGTCTGTTGTCTGCTGCCACTGATGCTATTGTTGTTGTTGTTACTTATCCTTGTTGTTTTCTCCGTTGTTATTGCTCCAATTAGTTGTGTTGTTGCGCTCGCATTAAGTGAAATTAAAGTTTCCGCTTTCGAGCAAAGCTTAAGTTTTAATTGAAAGCTCCGACGCAGCAGCTGCGCCGAAGCTTTGCCTTTTAATTAAATGTTCAGCGAACTTCGGAGTCGGAGCCAGGGCGGAGCGGGGGGCAAGGGCGAGAGGTGAGGGGTCGGGCAGGTCACAGCGACGGGACGGGACGGGTCAGGCCGGCAGGTTGAAGTGCGGCTTGAGTGATGTCTTGCGATGAGATGTTTTTTAGGTATTTTTTCAATTGGTTCTTTAGTTCTGATTTGATCGAATTCCATCCGTATTGTTTAATCGTAATTTATGTAAGTATATTTATTCAATACAAATTTATTCTCCCAAATTGTTCAAAATAAATCAGCGGTTAAACGACACAAAAGAAAATTGAGACAAACGAAAATAAGAAGTTGATAATTACAGCAATGTTATTTAATTTTGTACAAAATTCTTTTAATTGAGTGAATTAGCGGAATTTTTAATTCTTTGTTGCTAATTTTTTGCATTCATTTTGCTTTTTAAAAATGACACTTAGTAACATCTTCTATTATTTTTTAGAAATTTCTAGATGTTTGAAATTTATTTTTCTGTTTGTATAATTTCTTTGCACTAAATACGTTTCATCTCAATTCCTCCGATAATTAATGTTGTCTATAATGATAAGAATTACTTGTTCCTTTCTTGATTCCCCCGTTTCTTCGCTGGAGCTCCTCCTCCTTTATCGCTCATTTGTAGACACTTCCCCGCGACCCGGCGGCGTCCCGGGACCCCGCCCTCGATGCCGCCCCAGATGGCGGGAGGTTCGCTTAAAGTGCTTCCTTCCGGACGCCTGTCTTCGAGGCAGACGTTTGGCCAATTCGTCCTTCCGGCTACGCCCGCAAGGAGACAAACCTAATACGCACCCATAAGGATATACAACACACACAGACGCACACTCACACAGACCCACACACACAGCCAGACACCTACAGACACGCGTCTACGCCCACATTGAGCGACTGCAACACCCACCACAGACTCCAGCAACTCACGCACATTCGGCCGGATTCTCAGAGCCAAATTTTCTCAGACGAATTCTCTCAGCCGAATTCTCACAGCCAGATTCACACAGACAGATTCCCACATCCAGATAGAGATTCACACACACAAATTCAGAAAGTCTGGGTTTGGGCCTTTCACATGTATTGGCTTTCAATGCAAATGTCCTCGAGACATCGCGACGCGGGGCCAACAACAACAATTTCAACAACAACAGGACAGAGTACACAAAAAATAAATAAATGATAAACCAAAGAAACAGAGATTCTTTCAAGGAGCAACAACAACAACACCGAAAGGAAACCGGAACCAAACGCAAAAACAAGCCGAAAAGAAGGAGAGCTGGGGGGGTGGGGATCGGGAAAAGGGAGGGAGGGCAAGAGGGGGGGGAGGAGAGGAGGAGGGAACAGTACAAGAGTCAGAGACTACGAGATAAGAAGGACAACAACAACGAACAACAATGGAAATGGAACAACGAATTTAATAACAACAACAAGAGGCAACACGAGCGACTCCCAAGCACTCGGCGTCGCCAGGGGGTGTCGTGGGGGGCGGTGGGCGGTGGGCGTGGTCGGCGTCAGGTTACAAAGGGCGACGACGACGACGACGACGGCGACGAGACCTGCCGTCGCCGTCGCCAGCCACTGTCAAACATTTAAGGAAGCCATAAACAAGTAATTGAAGTTAAAAATCTTCCCACAGTGGGGCGGGAGAGCGACAGAGGGAGGGAGAGGCCAGAGCCAGAACTCGAGAAAGACGACCGGGAGGGGGGGAGAGGGGGGGGGGGAGGGTGATGGAGCCCGTCGAAGAGGAGGAGGCGCTGATGTCGGCTGATAGAGAACAGATGGAAGGGAACAAAAACACAAACAAAGAAAATTAATGGCAACAAATGAAAAATGATAAGCACTCGCACACACCCAGCCACAACACGGGGCTCATGCGAGACACACACACACACACACACACACACACGCTCACACGTCGTCCTCGGAGATCGCGCTCGTGCTCCCCGAGGTATGCAAAAGTTTCGCTCGTCGAGTGCGAGGGTGAGGACGAGCTCGAGCTCGCTTTAATAGGCGGCAGCTAATAATGTTGCCAACACCAACGGCAACAACAACAGCATCCACAACGACAATCGCTTCCTCTTCTTCTTCATTCAGGCTCTGGTTGCTGCTGCTGTTGTTGTTGTTGCCTATTTGACTTATTCTTCGCGCTCGTCGGCGAGGACAAAGTTTTTCGCTCTCTCAGCTCAGCAAAAGTCTCCAGACAATCTTTTTTCGTTCCCTTGTTACGTTTTATTTTGGTCCTTGTTTTGTCTTCGACTCAGTTGGTGTTGGCACACACACACGCGCACACACACACAGAGGCTCATACATGTGTGCACATTTGGCTACTGCGGAGTTTGCGCTGCAGAGATTAACTTTAATTAGACCCATGAAAGTGATTTATTCGCCTGATTTTTGGGAGCCACCGAAAGAAAGAGAGAGATGGGAGCTCACTGCAGGAGCCCGGATGCTGGAGGGACAGTAGGAGTGAGGGAGAGGGCAGAATCTGCTGCGCATTAACCTTAGTCGATGGCAGACGTTGGAATCGGGGGAATTCGGGAAGTTTCTAGGAAAGAGCTAGGAAAATCCAGGGAATCTAAAAAACTCGAGAGGTCCTCGCTGAGCGACAGAGAGAGGGAAATTGGAGCATTTTGGACAGACGAAAGGACCGAAATTGGTATAAAATTTAGAAATCAAATTCCATGGACTTCTATGGATGTTGATCGAGACTGAAAAGTAAATTGATTTGGGTGTTTAATGACGCAATTCGAAGCGATTTGTGATGAAAATTAAACGAAATACTTAACTAGAAATTTGACTGAAAAATTTAAATGAAAATTAGACTGAAATATTAAATGAAAATTGTAATTGAACTTAAAATTTTAACTGCAATTTTAATTAAAAACTTAACTGAACATTTAACTGAAAGTTTAACCATAAATTTAACTGAAATTTTAACTAAAAATTTATTTGAAAATGTTATTCAAAATTTGACTTCAAAACTAACTTAAAACGTAATGAAAATTTACCTTAAATTTGAATGGAACATTTTAATGAAAATTTTGCTGAAAAGTCTAACTCTGATAATTTAGTGCTGGGTTCCAAAAGACTGGACTGATGAACTGAACGGATCGATCGATCAACTCCCGAAAAGGAAACACGTTAGCAAAGCCTACAGAGGAAGTCGAGCTCGAAGACAAATGAAAGCCGGAAGAGGCGGGAGTCGGGTGAACAAAACGGAAGATGTCGAGGGCTGGGGGAGCCTGGGGAAGAGCGCGATGTTGGCGATGAGGGCCGAGGGCCGAGGGTGGCAGGCGCGATGTGGGGGAGGCGGCTGCAGGGTGCCAGCCTAAACAAACGCGCTGCTCCGGAAATTAAGACTTGGTTCTAAATTTGCACACGCGGCCTCTGCGAGGGCAACGCGAGGGCGCTCGGGGCGTATGCGTAATGGCTTTTGTTGTTGCAAAACAATTACAACAATCAGACCGGAACACAAATGGAGCCCAGGCCTCGCCCGAACTCTGAGGTAAAAATAATTTCAATCTTTCGTTCCCCCAAAATTATTTTGAAAAATGAAATATATAAAAAAGAATTTTAGCAATTCATATATTTTAAAAAATTGTTTTATAGTAAATTAAACTCTCCTTCCTTCTTCTTAGTTCGCAATGTCGTGAAATCCAATTTGACTTCAGCAACTTTTCTTGACTTTGTCTGCACGAGTCTTCGTTTTTTTGTCGATTTTCTCTCACAGTCTCGAGTTTCTTCTCGACGTCCTTCCACTTCATCCATCACTGCGATCCCTTTCTCTTCATCCGGTTCTCCTATTCACAAGTCTATCGCTGTCCTCTCTTCTCGTCGCTGGTCATAAACGTGTTTACGACAATTTATTGTCCTTCAAATTTTGATCCATCCTCATTTGGCAGGCTCCACCGCCATCCTTCGATCGCCCAATCTTCGTCGTCGTTTTCTTCATTTCTTCATTTCACCATCCTCAAATCGCTTTCTCGTCCTCTCCTGTTCATCCTCCATTCCCACACTTCTCTCCCATCCCGCTATTGATTCCCATCCCAACCTCAATTCTCTGGTCCTTTCCCCTGACATCCATTGCCTTTTCTCCATCAGTTTTTCCCATCGTCTTTTCGGCTTCTTCCGCGGTCTCCTCAACCTCATTTTTCACCATCATCCATCGTCATTGCCGTCGCCGAAACTGAAGAAGTTGTGCTCAAATGGCTCCCAGTGTCGTCCTTTGTCCTGCGACGCCGTCGAGTCCGCAACCGCCAGCCCCAAAATCTCGTCCTCCCCCGCTCACCCCTCGTGCCCTTTCGACGCTCCTCCTTGAGGCGCCGAACTTTCGCCTCATCCCCTCCTGGACGCGTCCATCGACGTCCGGTCGTCGCAGTTTGATCGTCTCCAGTTTGATCGTCTCCTGAGCCCAGTTGCCGGGAGTTCGGATGTCGCATGTCTTCGTCCTTCCCACTTCCTCGTCATCGTCGTCGTCATCATCATCATCGTCCTCGTCTCCGTGTTCTTGGACAACGCCTTCGTCTCCCTCGTCATCGCCATCGTCGGCCGAGTCCGGCGCTTGTCCTTTTAAACAAATACGCGATAAGCAGCTCGCTCGATTCGTCTTCTTTCGCCTGCTCCGGAGTCTTCCTGCTGATGGTTTTTCTGTTTTTCTTCTTTTTGTCTGAGAGTCTCGTCCTGCAGGACGAATTCCTTCGCTGCCCGGTGTCGGTCCCCGGCTCAGGAAACGTTATTTATGTCCACCTTTCGCTCATATTTCCTGCAACGGTGACCACATCCGCTTCCTCTGCCGGTTCCTACGGTCGGCTCCTCGGCGTGATGCCTGTCCCGGGGCCTGTCCCTGGCCGGAGTCCTGTTCGCGGCCCGATCGTCCTCGAATCCTCCTCTGCCTCTCGCAAGGGGATTCTGTTCTGCTCGCGGTTAAAGTCCTTCTCAGACTCGAAATCGGAATCGGACTCCTCGCTCTTCCTTCCTTCCGCTCATCCTTCCTTCCTTCCTGAACGTTCGCCACTTTGCGTGCGGCGGACCGGGAAAGCAAGAGAGAGAGAGAGAGAGGGAGAAGCCTTATCAGCGGCGCTTAAGGATATGCTAAGGATATCAGAACGTGGCATCGATTGCAGTTAAGATTTTATCGGTTTTCTCTTTTGCTCGCTGCTTGTGAGGATTTTTTTGTGTCGCCGGTCGTTGGTCGCTGGTCGTTGGACGGGAGGCAGAAGTGGTGGTTGTTGTTGTTGGATTTAATGCCGTTCCTTTGGCCGTTTTCGTCCTCCTCCCCAACCTCGTCGATGGCAGCGGGTGGAAGGAAATACTTTGGAAAGTTGCTTTTGACAGAGTCCACTTGTCATCTCTCTCAAGTCAGTCACTCCGTCAGCCAGCGATACCTTCTTGCTCTCCCCCCTCTCCCTCTCTCTCTCGCTCGCTATCTCTCTTTCTTCTTGTCCCCCCTACTCACTCTCTCTCCCTCTGTCAGCGCGTCAAAGTGAGTGGATCTGAATTATAAATTGCTACGAGTCGAAGACAAATTGTCTGGCATTTTTGTTGTAGCGATAGAGTATTTGTAGTTGTTCTTGTTGTTGTTCTTATTCTTTTAGTTGTTGTTTTTGTTGTTGTTATTGCTGCTTTTGTTGTTCCTGTTACTCCTGAATATAACATTGTCATTGTTGTGTTTGTACCAAAAGCGAAACCGCCATCGACTCCGGTTTTATTTCCAAGGGAACTTTATTTTTACTTTTCGTATTTATTTTATTTACTACTTGTTCTGGTTGTTCCACACTGGTTGTTTACTTTTGGAATAGTGAAAACTGTCTTAAATCTTTATTTCTTTTTATTTCATTTGAACCTTGGTCCAATTTTTTGGTTTTCAGTCAACGAAAATAATTAAATATTCGACTTTTTTAATTTGAATGAAAATGTTTCCCATGAATTAATATCCTCAGAAATAAATATAAAAAAATAAACGATTAAATCCTTATTAATTTCAGTCGAATGAAAAAAGGAATAATCTACAAATTCAGCTGTATCGATAAATTTAACTTGAAATGATTTCCATAGATTAAAAGATCTCAAAATTATATGAAAATTAATAAATAATATAATTTTATTAATGGCAGTCCATCCAAAAAAGTAATAAATTGTATTCAAAAATGCAACCTCTTTTTATTCGAAAAGCATTTGAAGGCTTCTCACGAATGTAAAGTCACAAAAATAATAAAAAAAATTATTTGTAAAATTTAACTGATTTTAGTAAATAAAAATAGAATTTTGAAATTCAGACTTATTTTGATTTAAAGTGCTTTCATGAATAAAATAATATCAAAATTATATGAAAAAATAAAAAAAATACAATTTTATCAATTTCAGAAAATCAAAATAAAATTCAAATATTAAAAATTTAAAAATTCCTGGATTAAAAATCTCAGGCATAATTAAAAAATACTAAAATATAATAGTAAAATATTAATATACAATAAATATAAAAATGTAAGCTGTTTTGATTTAAAATCCTTTCCACGAATTCAAATATCCTCAAAAAGGTATACAAAAATAATAAATATTAATAAATAACATTAAGTCAATAGAAAAGAAAAAATAAAAAATTCAGCTAAAAATTCAAATCTGACTGAAATGCTTTCCATGGATTAAAACAACACAAAATTAAAATAATATAATAAATTATACAATTTTCGATATTTCAGTAAATCTTCAGATTAAAATTTAAAGCTTTTTTAATTTGACTTAAAATGCCTTCCATGCATAAAAATCACAAACATATAAAAGTCGAAAAACAAGAAATTGCTATGAAAATAGAGAGTTTATCTCGAAAATTTAAATCCCTCACCGTCCTGTCGCAACCTCTTTGGAAAACCACCACAACCCCAAGGACCTGCTGGTGGAATTGTTGGTTGAATCGAAATTTTCCCCAACTGCCCGAAACCACCACGCATTCGCCCTGTTGTTCGCAATCACACAAATCCGCTTTGAAAACTTCTATTTACCGAAAACCGAGTCTTCTCAGTTTTGCGAGTTGTCGCAACTCACTTTTAAAGATAGCGCGGGAGAGAGGGAAGAAGAGAGAAAGAGAGTTTGAGGATGGTTGGAGAAAAACTGTTTGCATCTGTGGAGCGAGCAAATGTCAATCACACGCAGAGAGAGTGAGAGAGAGAGGAGGAAAAAAACCTCGCTTGTTTCCCTCGTAGCTGGCCCCGGGTCAAGGCGGTCAGGGGGTGGGGTCAACAATTGGCCGGGAGGGTCGGGGTCGGGGTCGGGGTGGGGGGTAAATGCGAGACGAGATTTGGCTCTAAGATCGGAGTTGACAAAGTTTTAAGTCCTTTGTTTACTGACGTCCTCCCGACCAATTGCGTCTCGTCCGGTCCGGACTTTGTCGAGCATTAAAAAATCTTTAAGAACACATCAGCATTAGCAGCGATTACCAGAACAATCTAAATGAGACGTCTCGCCAGGAGCCGGGCTTTCGAGAGAGGGAGAGCGAGGCAGAGACTGGGGAAAGACAGGCGGAGGGAACGAGGCCTGGGGAAGGTTGAGGGAAAGAAGATGGAGCGAAGGGAGGATCCTTGTTGCAAGGCGCAAAGAGCGAGCACCAGACAGCAGCGGGAGTCAGCCAGACGGACGGTGGACAGACCAACAGAGAGACAGAAGGACGGAGAAGAGACTCGCAGAAGGACAGAATCCGCAGAGGGTCGAAAGGAAGGAAGGAAGCCGCACGGACGAGGGGTCGCAGGACTCGTGCTCGGAGGACGAGCATATGTTGGACTTATAAACATCAGTCAGGATTAGAGGCGAACTTTGTTGCTGCGGTTGTTGTTGTTGTTGCTCCTTCTATTCTGAATTTGCTTCTGCTTTTGCTCCTCCATCGACTTCTGGCTCCTCTTAGTGTTGTTCTTTTTCTTATTGCTGCGGTTGTTCCACGTGGTGTTGTTGTTGTTGTTGTCACTGACATCCGGCCGACTGTGGCAGGCGGCGACCGTGTACAGCAAGGACATGCCGCCAGCATATCCTTTTCTTCTCCCTTTGTTCTTCACCAACAGCTTCTTCGTCGCTCCGTCACTCGTTCCGTTCCTTCTTCTCCACTTCTTCCACTTCCCCTTCCCCTTGGTGCTTGTTACTTCTGCCATTGTTGTTGTGATTTCTTTCCCTGTTGCCCTACTGTCCGACTACTTGTTGTTGCCGCTATTTCTATTTCGTATGCCGTTGATTTCTTGTTCCACATCTCTCGTTGTCAGCTGGCCTTCTGCTGATGCATGTGCGTCTGTGCGTCTGCGTGTATGTGGGTGTGTTTGTGCGAGGCACCACCAGCATCGTCGCCAACATGACAACAACAAGAACGAAACATCGCCAACATCCCAGCTCCATGCTCTGCAGATCCTTGTTGTGTGGCAAGTTAAGTCCACTTAATACTGGGACACATAAACATGTCCTACACGCATACGTCGACGTCGACGTGGACGTGGACGTCGACACAGACTCACACACGCCCACACCAATACATCAGCATCTTCTTCGACTCGCACACACATACACACACCTACAGATATTTTATGAACACGTACGAGCCGTGTTGGCCTGACGAAGGCACCCTGGTTCGTTGACCAGGCCACGGGAAGACTCGCGTTGGAGTCTTGGAGTCGACCCCTGGACTCGTCGGACTCAGAGTCGACCCCTGGACTCGTCAGACTCAGAGTCGACCCCTGGACTCGTCGACTCCTCCTCGACTTCCGGCTCTGGCCGGACTCGAGTCGTGCACTCGGATTCGCTCGTCATGTCCTCGCGCCTCGAGCCGACTTGAGCCTTCTTGTCTCAGTCTCAGGTCGAAATATGCATGGAAGAAACGAAATGAATTGAAAGGCCGAGGTCGAAGGACGAACTGGTCGAACAGACGGAAGGAGGCGGTGATGGAGCTGAGAGGCAAGAGGCAAGAGCATAAGATTGCTATGGCTATGGCTGAGTACGAATGCGGAGCATGACAGGACGAGTTGAACCAAGGGAGCTCCGGAGGCCGAATCGAGTCTCGGGGAACTCGAGATGGCCCGGCGGTCCACGGAGCTGGACACTAGGGCCAGATGAGACCAGATGAGTGTGGGAGCAGGACGAGCTCGGGGAGGAAGGATGGAGGGAAAAAGACGGAAGACACAGTTTGTCTTCGGTTTGGCTGAAGGACGAGATCCGAGTGAAAAATGCATGATTTCTTCTTTTTGGGGATTTCCTATTGTTTTCTTCCTCTATTTGGAGTCTCTGCTTACTGGGGTCTCGTTCTTTCCGCTTTCTTTGCTCTCGTTTGAATTTCATTTGTTCACTCACGCATGTGGACGACGTCATTGTCGAGGCGAGGTTTGTTTCGAGTTTTGTTGTCGTTGCCAAGCGTATTTTGTTGTTGTTATCGCAGCTGTTATTGACATGGCTGGGGGTGTTGTTGTTGTTGTTGTTTTCCCCACTGTCATGTGGAGAACCAGGACAACATCTGGTCTTCTCCAGCGAATAATTTTGAATAATTTCCAAAATATTGTCCAAACAGGAAGGGGAACAAAAAGAGTCCCAAACAAAAGGACTAGAGAAATTCAAACAAAAAAAAAATTAGGAGAAAAAAACATGAAAAGAAAATAAATTAAAAGGATTGAAAAACGTATTTGTAAATTTCCGAAAGTATTTGCATGTGAAATATGGAAAATATTCCAGGAAACCTTCATGCGGAAAATCGAAATAAAATCTGCACTTGTCTTGTAGGGAAATTCGTACGAAGAGCAGGCAGAGGAGGGAAAATTGTGGAAGGAAATATTATGAAAATAAGTGTATTTAGTTTTCAATATGAGGAAGTAGAATGTAAAAATAAGAATGGAAATTCCTTCGCCAAGAGGACGGTGGAGGAAGGCCTGAAAAATCGCCAACTGACACCGCCGGCTGGTGGACAGACGGCCGGATGACGAGCGGCGGAGCCGAACGGAACAGCCTACAGTGGGCCGGATGCAGAAACGACCACCGCCCAGCCCCCCCTGCACTCGGAGGAGGGCGAAGTAAAGGCTAAAGCAGAGTGAAATGAAATGAAATGAAATGGGTGTGAAACGAAAACGATGTAAATTTCACACCATCATCGAGGTGCTCAAATTTAATGGTGTGTTTTTGTTGTTGTGGTTGTTGTTGTGGTGAGAGCTCACTTAGGCTTGCTCGAGTCCGAGTCCGAGTCCGGGTCCGAGTCCGTGTCTGTGTGTGAATGTCCGCTGCATTTGTTTGCTATTGGGTGGGCACTGTGTGAGTGTGTGTGTGTGCGTGTGTTGAGCATGTGTTGGTTTGTGCTTGTGTTCGTCTGCCAGTCCGCGCGGTGGGAAATTTATTTAGTGTGAATGCGGAGAAGTTTTGCATTAGAGCATTTCCGCTGGAAATAAAATTAATGCCGACAACTGAAGTGTTGGCGAAACAATTTAACGCTAATGCGTCTGCCGAGTGGCCGGTGGAGCCTGGCGAAGAGAGCAGAGAGGAGACAGGAGGATAGTGGGAGAGATGGAGAGAGAGAGAACTATGCAAGAATGATGAGGATTTTTCGATGTCTTTCTTTTCGTGGACTTCTCTTGGTAGAATTTCACATGGAACTTCATCATCACTTTCTCCATTTCTACAGAATTTAAATTCTGTTCTTTATTTATAGATGTTTCTGTCGATTTCTTTCATTTAAAACTTGGGTCTTCTTCATTTTAAATTGTTTATATTTTATTTTGCTCAATATTTTTATTTGCTATTTATTTCCATTCAATAGGCCTTGCATTTTTCTCTACTTTTTTTCTCATTTATCCTTTTTGTTTCCCATCAAAGTCTTAAATTTTTCTCGTTGATTTCCGGTTTCCCGCTCTTCTAAAGACTTCCTTTTCCTATCAAGTTTTTCGAGATTTCTCCATTGTTTTCGGTTTTTGCACATTTCCAAAGCCCATGGATCCCCAAGAGCTCCAATCAGTTTTCCCTGCAGCACTTCGCCCAATGACTCTGGCGGCGATTCTCTCAGTTCAGACTCATCCAGGACCCTCTCCCTGGCATTCCCCTCCCTTCCTTTCTGCATCTGGCTCGCTCGTCCTTTTCGTGTTATTGGTTTTTTCCCCCCTCTGCCGCCCCTCTTCAATCGCTGCATCGAGCCCGGACTGGGCTTTGATTGAATCGTTGACAGTCCGTCACGGGCGACTAATTGAAATTGAATGCAGTGCAGCTGTTGCGATTGTTGTGTGGTGGTTTTTGTTGTAATTGCTGTTGTTGTCGTTGTCATCATTGCTATTCGTTGCCTTGGCGAATTTTGCTGCAATTTCTGAGGAAATCGTTCTTCTTCTGCTCTGGTAGTTGTTGTAATTCTCGTCCTTGGCATCCGCCCATGGGACAATGGTTTGTAAACAATTTGAGCACATTCGCCGATGCTTCTTCCGGCACATAGAAATGCACACCAACACTCGCACACTTATCGGCCATCGCACTCTTTTCGACGCCCACACCCCCATGGACACAGATCAGCAGTTTCGTTTCGTTCTCCCATTCGAATCCAAACAAAGGATATTTGTGTTCATTTGGGAGGACGAGTTGTCGGCTGGGCAAGGGCAAGGACCGGAGGGAGGGCAATGTCAGGACCAGAGGGCTGTGAGGAAGGCGGCGAGGAGGACGGAGAGAGAAGGGCGGCAATCGATGGGAGACAAACCGAAGGAAGGATCTCTGAGGGAGAAGTCTGCGGAGGGTCCTGCAAGGATCCATCTGGTCACTCTGTCAGGTCGCCATCAGTAGTCGTCCTCTAACGCTCTCACGAGTTTCCGCCTTCGCCGACCTCTTCCATCACTTCCTTTCTGCACCGGCGTCTTTTTCTCTCCATTTCCCTCTCATTATTCGCTCTGTTATTGACGAATGCATCCGCCACCGTGTCCAGGGGCTCCTCGCTCTTGTCTCTCTCTCTTTTATTTCTCCTTCCTCGCTCTTCCTTCGTCGCTCTTCCTCCTCTTGCTTATGATCGCCTTTTCCGCCGGGCAGACAGTGCGAGAATTCATATGAATCGAGGTAGACGATGATGGCGTGAGAGAGCGAGAGAGGGAGAGCGCGAATTATCGGCTGTGTGAGGAAGAAGGAGAAGGAGAGACGCCAACGGATCCTTCGCGAGCTCGTCGTCCGCGCCCTCTCTCGACGCAATTACGCCTGAGGAGCTCAAGACGTTTCCTCTGCTACTCGGCGCTCATTTTCCACTTAGCACGTCCATGTGTGCGTCTGTGTGTGTGTGAGAGGGAGAGAGAGAGAGAGAATGTCTACGTGTGTGTGTATTCGTGCTTTTGTCTGTCTTCGCCTGCTGGCCTGGAAGTTCTCCATCCTTCAGCGAATTCGTCTATTCGCAGTCTGTCAGCGTGTCTGCAGGGAAGATTCTCTATTTTCTTTGTTTGTCTGTGTGCAGCAGTCTGCGTGGGTGTATTTGTGTGAGTTCCTCCTTGTCAAATGCGGTCTGCCCGTCTCGCTTTTTGTAGTTCCTGACTCCTTCATATTTGGTGCAAATTTCTGTCTCTTCATTCGTCTTGCAATCTCCTGAACTTCATGTGTCTTTTTGTCTGCCAGTCAGTCTCCCAATCCTTTGTCTCTTTCACTCAATCTCCTCTTTGGAGGTTTCTTTCTTCATTGTAACTGCTTCTCTTTCTCCAGACTTCCCCCTTCCATTTCCCTTTTTCCTCCAAATTCTTTTTTGTCCAATCCATTTTTCATCCAATCCGTTTTTCGTCCAATCCCTTTTTCGTCCAATCCCTTTTTCTTCTAATCCAATCCCTTCTCGAATTTTTTTCTTTCAATTTTTCTCTCATTTTCCTTCGCCACCACATCCTTCTCTCACTCACTCCCCCCTCTCTCTCTCTCTCTCGCTCTTGTGTCCGCGGCAACACATGTTTTTGTTGATTTTTCATCTATTCCATGGAAATGGATTCCGCCGCAGCGACCGCTGGCTCCACCAACTTCATCGCCGTAGCCTTCGCCCTCGGCTCCCCCCCCTCCCTATATAGCCGTCTCTTTCTAACCCCCCCCCCACTCAGTGCACTCGGCTCCCTTAAGTGCGGAACAAATGAATTTCCTTTGAAGTTTGAAGTTTCGGCAGTGTTTTTTCCTTCTCGCTCGCTTCCTTGGGTTTTCCCATTCGTTCACGCCACACTCTCTCTCTCTTGCTCCTCTCCTCTCTCTCTCGGTGCTCTCCCTCCCTCGGTCTCCCCCTCCTCCCGGCCTCGCCTGATTGTGTCTGTGCCCGAGTGTTGAAACATATGCTGAATTTGCCTGAGGTTATGTTTTCATTTCGTTTGCTGCGCTCCCAGTCCTCTGTCTCTCCTCCCCTTCTCTGTGCTCGTGTCTCCGTCTCCCTCCCTCTGTCTCCGTCCGACTCCTGGCTCCCTGCCGTCCTAGGCCCCTCCTCCGGGCCTCCCCGCCCCGACTGCCGTTTCCATTTCGCCGTCCGCCGTGCAGCGACAGCCAGCAACAAGCGGGTCCTGCCTCCCATCCGTCCATCCCCACCCTTCGCCTTTCTCTCGTCCCTCTTCCTTCCCTCCTGTTTTTTTCCCTCCCTTCTCTCTCTGTGTCCTCTTCCGCCCGCCCCCAACCCCCCCCCTCGGCGGTCCTCGAACTTTGTTGCAGCCTGCGTGAAATTAAAACGTTTTCTGCAACTCATGCATCGTTGCCGGTGCTGCCAGACCTCGTTATTGCTGCCGACACAGTTCCTTTCTCTACCTCCTTCATCCACATCCCTCCTTCCTCCCCTCCACCTCCTCTGCCTCACCTGCGCCGCCTCCGTTAATGATATTTTAATTTGATTTTTCGCCCTGCTGCAACTCGCAAAGTTTTCAAGTTTCCTGCAAGAAAACACAAATGGGATCGTCTCGCTCGTGCGTCTGTCATCCCTCTCTCTTGGTCTACGTGTCGTCCGTCTGTCCGTCCGTCTGTCCGTCCGTCCGTCCGTCCGTCCGTCCGTCTGTCCGTCTGTCTGTCCGTCTGTGATGATTGCTCGCATCGACAGATGTCTTTGGGTTTGCAGGCGCCCGCTCGTAATTGGAAGCGGCGGCAAGCGAGCGATTGTTTTTCACTCACTCATTTAACAATTAGTGAAGTTTCATTCGGATGTGAGAGAAGGGAGAGGAGAAGAGCGCGGTTGTGAACGGGAGAGAGAGAGAGCGACAGCGTTAAACGGGGCGTACGTTTGAGAAATCAAGGACATTCCTCTGTGTTTTCCATTCCAACAGCGATGTTCAACATTTAATAAGAGTAATTTTTTAAGCAATTATTAAGCCAATTGTCATAAAGCGAAAGGGGAAATTAAATAAGAAGCATTCAATAAAGATTAAGAAGGAAAAATGTGAAAAAATATTTGCTCCCTTTCGCCGGCCACCCCGACAACGAGGGGCAACGAAATTCGCGCTCCACGTTTTCAACCCCCGAACAGATGTTCCTATTGAAACCTCACTTCGACGCCCCCAACCCCCGCCCACTGCCTGCCGTCGTAGCCGGTAATCGACGCCTAAGAAACTCCCCATCACGAGCCCTCGAACGCAATTCAATTTCAGTCACGACCCAAAAACGTCCCCGCGGACTCCGGGCGATCAATTCTAATCTCCTCCACGGTCTGCGGAGTTGCCACATGCTGCCGACGGCGAGGGCGAGGGCGAGGGCGGGGGCGCGGGAGGGAGGACAATAACAATTGCAGTGGTAAAACGACCACTTGGAGATAAATTTCGTTAATAGCTCGCGCTCGTGGCGAGGAAAACATCTTCGGGCATTTGAATAAAAAATTTAAAACACCTTCGAGCGGCCGCTCCAGCTCCAGCTCCAGCTTCCCAGCTCGAACCCATGCAGTCTTATCGCTCTCTGGTGTCTCTTTCGCTCTCCCTCTCGCTCTCCCTCTCTCTCTTTCTCGCTATCCCTACCTGCTGGTCCCACCGGCCGCCCCACCTGAGTGCATTTCGTGCAACTGCTTTGCAATTCAATACCGAGCTTCAGTGGCAGCACCGAAGGTATCACTCAAGCGTTGCCACCGTTGGCGGTCTGGGGACTCGCCATCCCCCTGCTCAGCAACAACAACAACAACAATCACCCCGGCAACAACACTAAGAGCGAGCTGATCCCAGCTGGGAGGAAACAACAAACTGATAGCAACAAAAGTTAAAGTCAACCGGGGAATTTATACAATTTCAAACTTCAAGCCCTCAGACTACACGATCCCCAGTCTCCGGCTCGACCTCTTTTGTCTCCCTCACTCCCCCCGTCTCTCTCTCTCTCTCTCTCTCTCCGTCTGTCTCTCTGTCTCGCTCATTCTGGCTCCTTCACTCCGTCTTTTGGGTTCGCTCGTCTGCTGTTTGTTGCTATCTGCGGCAATTTATGCAGAATAAAATGCAAACGGGATGTGGGATAAAATTCCCAAAATAAAAGTTATTTTATAATTTTAGAGATTTAATTTAATTTCTTCTTCTTCTTCTTCTTCTCTTTTGGCTTTCTCTTCCTCCTCTCGGCTTTAAATTTTGGCTTTACCACGATGTTTTCCCAAATACACTTTTTATCGCAGTTTCTCATGGCATTTGGGTGAATTTGTCTTTTTATATTTTATTTTTTATATTATTTCTATTTGCTCTTTGTTTTTAAATTATTTTTGAGTATTCCTCTTGTTTCTACATATTCGGCTTTACTTTGTGTTTTATTATCGGTCTTTTCCTTTCCTTGCTTGCTTTTTACACTCGTCGCCCTCTCCGGGTCGCACCAGCTGCAGTCGGAGTATTTGGCGAGTTGCTCTTGTTCTTCCTCCCCTCTTCAACGACTTCCCCGAGGAAAAACCGAAGTGGATGGCAACACTGTTGTGGAAATTGAAACATTCTCCGGAAGTCAGCGACGAAGGCGCTCGATGCTAATATGCCGGGCCAGGCACGGCACGGCGGCGTTCAGCCAACTACCTGCGGCGTCGAGCTCGCCTTATTCGATATCCCGGCGTTATCCTGGGGCAAAAACCAAATCTCTCTCCCTCCGCCCTCCGTCGCTCGTCCTTCGCCGCCCCCGCCGCACGCTCTCGGCTCGGTCGCTCCCTCGGGCTCGGCGCTCACCTCGTCCGGCAGTCGCTGCGGACTGCGTGTTTGGATTGCTGTCGCTATTCCGGCTGTTCTCCATCTTCTTCTTCTTTTTCTTCTTCCTCCTGTTGTTGTTGTTGTTGTTGTGGCCAGATTTTTGCATTTTTCACCCCGCCCCCTTCCTTGCTTATTCCTTTGTTTTTCCCAGCATCTTTTTTCCTTCCTTCTCGCTTTCTTTTTGTTTCTCCCGGCTTCCCCTGTGTTTTTATTTTTTCTCGTTTTTCCCCGGTTGTTTTTCGCCCCCTCCCATCTCTTTCGCACCCTATTCGCCCCCGTTGTTGGGCTTTTTATGCGACATAAGGGGTTAATGGATTCGCCTGGCTCAGGCCTACCACGGCCGAGCAGACGTGTCTCGTGGACGCGTTGTTGTTTTTGTCGGAGGTGGTCGTTGGGAGGTAGGGGATGCTGTTGTTGTTGTTGTTGTTGTTGTTGTTATCGTGCCCCCGTAGCCCGGCGCCCAAATGAGCTGCTGCTGCTCCGGCTCCTGCTGCCGTCGTTGATGCTGACGATAATGATTATCATAATATCGCTGCTGATGGTCTTTTAAAGGTTGTCAGCATTGTTGCTGTCTCCCTCGCTCACTCCCCTCTCCCTCCCGCTCTGGCAGCCAACTAAGGTCGAGTCGAGTCGAGGCTGGCTCAGAGGTTGTTAATGAAGTACGTGTGGAGCTGATTTGCGGCCGAGAATCAGGAGTTGTAGTTGCCGTTGCCGTGGTGTGCGTGTTTGTGGGTGCGTGTGTGTGAGTTAGGGATTTGGCAACATTATTCTCGCTTCTTCTTCTCCTCCTCTTTTTGTAGTAGTGGAAGATGCTGCTGTTGTAGTGAAGGATTTACTTTCAGTAGTCAATGATTTTTTTTGTTTGCGCAGAATGAATTTTTTTAGCATGCAAAGATTTTTTGTAATAGTCAAAGGCCTTGGTTTTGTAGTTGTTGTGGTATCAGGATGATTTTTTTGTTGTTGTTGTCCTTTTTCAGGCCTAGTTTCCAGTTTTGCCTGATCACGTCTTCTAATGAAGCAGCAGCTGCTCGTTGTCACTTTTTCTCCAATTTCCTTCTAGTATTCTTATAATGAAAATTGCTTTTCATGAACAACTTTTTTCTCTTAATTTTCTTTCCACGTTTCTCCTCCCAACCGAGTTTAGTTTTGCTTTATTGCACCATCTGCGGGCATTTTGGGGGTGCTGGGAAGACAATGTTAAAATGGTTTTTCCCCAAAGTTTCCTCTTGCTTGGAACAGGAGTAGGCCTGACAAAGGAGGAGCAGCTTGTGTTCAACTTAAGGCCTTAATGCAGTTTTAAGAAAGTTCCGATTTCACTGCGAAGTGAAGGCTGTTTCCTTGCCTTAAAATTTGAGTGTTCTTTTTTTGTGTTTTTTCGTTTATTTTTTATACATTTTGTTCACACATTTTTATTCTGTTCATATATATTTGTTTTTTATCACATATTTCGAGATTATTCAAATGTCCCGTTTTTACGTATTTTGTTCACATATTTTTGTGCTTTCTTCCTGTATTCCGTTCCCATATTTCATTCTCATCTGAATCCTCGCTCGATCCGCTAAACCTCCGCCAAATCCCCGAACTGGGCGCGTTCAGCAGGCGAAAGTAGGAGGAGCCAACACTCGTGGGCGGCAAATGCAATGAGGCAGATGGCGGGAGCGGGCGACGGCAGCGATTGATGCGAGCAGCAGCTGCAGCGATCGAGTGCACAATGCACACGACACACACACACACACACACACACACACACACGCGGAAGCACACGCACACATCGACGCCGTGAAATCTCCCCAACTTCGGCGAGAACTCAATGAGGTGGAGACGGCGTAGCGCGGTGAATGATTTGAGCGAACACGCGTTTTGCGGCTTAATTAAATGCCACGCACACACACACACCCGCAACCCCCGCACACAGCCTCAGCGCGGCCACGCCCTCGGCGGTAGGCGGAGCCAGACGAACCTTTGACTCAGCAAATAAATTAAAAGCGATTTGTATTGTTTACCGCTGACGCAGGAAGAGCGAGCGAGCGAGTGAGTGAGCGAGAGACGGCAACGGCGTTAGGGAGAGAGAGGCGAATGCAAAGTGACTTGCAGGTGTATGTGTGCGTGTGCGTGTGCGTGTGTGTGTGCAGCGTGTCTGTGTGGCATCGAAAATATCTGAACTACTTGAAGAAGCTTCTCCGCAGTTTAATTGATTGAATTCTGTGTCTGAAATTGGTTTCATTTCGTTAACAACCTCGCTCCCTCTCTCACACACTCTCTCTCTCTCTCTCTCTCTCTCTCTCTCTCTGCCTCCCTTTCTCTCACGGCCACGGCGTCCTGGTCCTGGTCCTGCTGCTCGAGCGGAGGAGCTGCTGCCTCAGCCCGGCCTGAGCTCGGTAAACTTAATCAGTTCGAAGGATGCCGCTTCAACTGCAGGCGGCGCCTTCGAAGGGCACAAACAGAGGAAGAGGGAGCGAGAGGGGGGAGGGAGGAGGCAATAGAGAGCAGGCGCGATAGCTAGACAGATAGCTAGAGACCGTGAGGAGCGCCAGAGCAGGCGAGGGCGAGTCGGCTTGAGGAAAAATGTGAGTAGTTGACGAATTCCGGCAGGAGGCATTTCAAAGTTTACAAAGTGCCAATGTGTCGGCATCTCTACACAGGTGCGAGTGTGTGAGTGGGTGTGTGTATGTGTGTGGAGGGCAGGTGTTGGGCAAGAGGGCAGTGGGAGGTAGGTAGGGAGTTTAGGGAGGATTCGCCGATGGGTGGTCGCTGAAACTTCTCGCAGGTTTTTAGTCTGAACGAATTTATTTGATTTATTAGTTGACGAGGAAGACGAAGATCTGAAGACCTGAGGCGGCGGTGCTGCTGTTGTTCTTGTTGTTGTTGTTGTTGTTGTTGGGTATTCCCGCGGTTGGCGGGATGGGGCTGATGGCGATTGAGTGGTGGCAGCTGGGCGCGGTCGGGCGCTTCTGCTCGCCGGCAACGGGGCCAATTAAGGGAGTGATTTATTCGCCGCCTTAATTAAAAACCACTCGCACGTCCTGGCGAGCGGAGCCGGGCGGAGACGCGGAGAGAGGGGGTGGGAGTCGATTTAAATGAGTGAAGGTTGGCGAGATTCAGCTCGAGTTGGGTGAAATTTGAACATTAGGAATGAAGATGGATTCCTCTGGGCACGAATTCGCTTACCTGGAGATCCCCTTGCTGGCTCTCTCTCTCACTCTCTCCTTTCACTGCATTGCAGCTGCATTAATTTCACTTTTCGTCCGCAACACTCACTCGCAATTCACGCCCTGATGGCCACGTCGGCGCCCCTTCCACTGGCACTCGAGAGCTACGAGCGAGACAAAGTGTTTTCGAAGCATAAATTGAAAACTTTCCCGATGGCGCGGAGAGGCCGACGAGCGAAGGGGGAGAAGTTGCTTCGTGTTTTTCAATTAGAGCAAAAATATGAAAACAACATTCGCTTGCAACGAAACTTTCCACACCCACCATGAGGCGAACGAGAGATAGCGAGGGGCAGCGACAGCGGCAGCGACAGTGAGAGTGAGAGGGATAGGGAGAGACCTGTAGTGAATGGGAAATGCAGTGCAATTGAAACATTGAAATTAAACGAGCGAATTCCCCAAAACGAAAACAATTTCCCCGAATCCGAATCCGAATGCGAATGCGAGTCCGCAACATGGAATTATTTCGGAAAATAATGAAGCGGCTTCTTCGGCTCAATTAGAGAGATCAAAGGACGAGGCGATGGGGGGTGGGGAGGCGAAGGCGAAGGCGAAGGCGACGCGCCGTGGGAGGAGGACGAGGACGACGACGACCGGGAAGCAATAGAAGGAAAGAAAGTGGAGCGAGAAGAGCAGCGGCAGCGAGTGGGGAAAGTTTCGGTGAATGGAAGCTCAAGTTTTCGGGGGAAATTCTCTGGACCCGGTTGACGCACGTTTAACAGCACGCCACGTTTTATAATCACAGAGCATTAGCCTTTGATCCCTTTTTCCTGCAGCAAATTAACTAAAAAGCTTTGACTCCCACCCACGACCGACCACCGACGACCGAAGACTCTATGATGAGAATGGGAATGAGGAGAGCGATCTAAGAAGCAACCGGTAAAGAAGAGAGAGGAGAGGCAGAGGGAGAGTGAGAGTGAGAGAGAGGTGGAAAAAGATAGGGAGAAAAGTTTTCAGAAAAATAATTTAACTCAAATTGAGTGCGAGCATGCTCTGACTTTTAAGCATGATTCGTTTTGAGGTTTTTCCCTCCCCTCTTCCTCTCTCTCTCTAGTTCGTCGAAACTCGTCATAGCAAACTAGGAGAGAAGAGGAGAAAAATAAATCCAAAACGCAGATGAAAAAGCGGTGCAAGACGTGGCTGGAAAACGGCTGAGGCAGGGCAGGATGAAAGGTGAACGGAACTAAGGTGAGGGAGAAGCAGGACGAACACGTGAAGGGGTGGGAGGGGGTAGGGGGAGGGGGGGGGAATGGACCGAGGGAGATGGAGAGAACGAGAGCACGCGCGCGTGAAAAAGAATCCAGAGACGAGACTTCGCCCGGAACTTCCTGCTGTCGTGTCGTGTCTTTTGGATCCTTTCCTTGGCCCCAACTCCTTGTTGGGTTCTGCTGCTGCAGTCATAGATGTTGTTCTACTTCTTCTTCTTCTTCTTCTTGCTATGGTTGTTGTTGCTGTTGCTGTTGTTGTTCCTGCCGTGGTGCCGTTTCATGGCTCGCTAGCTTTCTTATATATCTCCTCAGCTCCTTTCCTCCTCTCTTCTCCTTTTACATTGATTGGCCCCTCCTTCGTGGGCCTTTCTCCGTTTCCTCGTTCGGAGGCCTCGGCAGAGCAACGCGTTGGAGAGAGACGGGTAGCTAGTAGTTGTGGTGAGGGTTCTGTACGTTATTTCATTCTATTTTAAACCTCGATTGATCGAATGAGCTCCTCAATCTGTCCGCCAGGCCGTTCCTGTGTCCAGGGTGGATCGGGCTGCAAAAATCTATGTTCGAGGTGGATTTCAGGGTGTTTTGGTTCTTTTGTATTTTTCTCTTTTTTTCTTAAACTTTTTTCTTCTCTTTTTTCTTTTCTCCATTTGCTCGAACGCTCGTGACCAGGCTGGGGATCTGGAATTGCAGGCAGTTTTGTTGAAAACACTCTTAAATGTCAACGACTTCAATCCTCTTCAGAAGAAAATATTCACTCAATTTTGTTATAATTTATTTCGTCAGTAAAAGTCCATTAATTTATTCAGAATTTACAGAGACTCGGGCAAATTAAATTATAGAATTTATTTATGTTCATAGAAATCATTCCACAAACTACTATGCTGAACAAATACAATCCATTAGGCCCCAAATAAATGTTTTTTGAAATATTCATTACATTTAACTCCGATTTCCACTTCACGTCCTATGGTCGAGAAGATCGTGAAGACCAAAAGCCGAATTATTTTATTCTTATTTTATTATGACCATACTAATTATCAGATTCCAAAAGCTCCAAATAAGACCACGATGATGACCATGGTTGTGATGACGACGGCCGTGGTGCGGATGGTGATGATGGTCTCAGTGGTGATAATGATGAAGTTGACCGAGATGGAGTAAACTTTGTCCATTTGCTCTCTCTCTCTCTCTGTCTCTCCCCCAATGCTGGTGCTTCATTATGAAATTTAGACTCACATTAGTCGGGAGGTCCGTTTGACAAATTCGAAAGGACGGTCGGAGAGTCGGCGGCAACAACAAAGGCAAACAATGGAGAGTACGGAACAACAACAACAACGAAATGCACACCACCAAACAACAACAACAATAATAATTTCAACAGTAATCGCCAAAGCATAAACTGGGATTATCTCTTCGGGCAACAACAACAACGAGAAGTGCAAATGACAACAACAGCAACAACGGTTAGGATTTAATGCAACAATCACTGAACTGGGAGCTGCAACAATAGGGGAAAGCAACAACAACAACAACAACAACAACATCGACGTTAAAACAACAACAACAACAACAACATCGACGTAACAACAACCCAATCGGTGTAATGACAAGAACAAAAAGCACTTGCAACAAAGCTGAAGCAACAGCAAGGCCAAAAACAGTGGCAGAAACTGAAAGAACTGAAAACAACAACAATACGAGAACAAGCAACAACAATTCAACAGGAACAATGACGACAGCAACACTTCCACAACAACAACAAGAACAACAGCAGCATTAAGTACAACAAAGAACTTGGGCAAAAGTAAGAAAATGCTTTTCCTATTTCTTTCCGACTTCGCCGACTTCCTCCGCCTTCCCTGGTCGGTCTCGCTCCTCCCCCGTCTGTCCTCCTCTCCCTCTCCCTCTCCCTCTCCCCATCCCTGTCTCGCCGGCTATTTTTCACGCTGCTCGCACAGCCAAGTAAGCAAATAACTGCAGCCTCCAGCAGTCGGCGACGTCGTCCAGCGGAAAAGCGCTGTCCTTGTTATTGTCGTTCTCGTTCTCGTTCTCACTGTTGTTGTTGTTGTTAATACTATTGTTCTTCTTCTTCTTCTTCTCCTTATCGTACTTGTTTTTACTATCCGTTGTTGTTGTTTTTGTTGTCGCTGTAACCGCAGTCGGAGTCGGAGTCGGACTCGCAGTTCTCGAGCCTCGGATCCGCCGTCCCCCGAGTCCATCCGCCTTCCATCCATCTCCCCCCCCCCCCCCCTCTCTCTCTCTCTCTTACTCTTTTTCGCCGCTTCCCGCCTCCCCTGGACTCTGGTCTCTGTTGTTCGCTCTTGCAGGATAATAATTTCTTTTTAAAACTTTTCTAATTTGACATAAGAAATAAAAGGTTATGCGGAACGAGTTCTCGCTGTTGGACTCGCGAAGGAGGAAGAGGGAGAGGCGAAAGAGACAGAGAGAGAGAGAGAGCGAGCTGCAGTCAGAAGGGGAGGCTGGAAGGAAGCCTGCAGTTCCAGTTCGAGCTCGAGCTCGAGCTCGAGGGTCCAGCATGAGGAAGTAGTTGACGAAATGCAAAGTGCAAAAGTTCACTAATGGCAGTGGCAAAGGAGGGCGACTGGCGGGGAGAGCGAGAGGGAGACGAAGGGAGAGAGTCAGGGAGACAGAAAGAGAGAGAGAGAGAATTAAAAATAAAGGCTTGGCAAAGGCAGACGAAGGAGTGGCAGCGCGTACAAAGGACGTTGTTTTGAGTTTAATGACGTTGGCGGTGGTAATTTCTCGTCTTACACTAAACACATTTCGGAACTTTGAGAGCCATCAACCTTTTAGCCATTTGCACTCGGCGTTTTATATAACGAGATGTGCCAAAATTACTCTGAAATTTCGAAAGGATATTCCAGGAATTTGTTTAGCTTGAACAGTGTTTTGGAGACTTCTAGTTTGCTTACCTTGGATTGGGAACATTTTATTATTTATTATGCTTGAGAAAATTTTCTGATTTATTTTGATTGTGAAAATTTTATTATTTATTATGATTTCTTTATTTATTTTTAATTTCTATGAAACTTTCTTTCTATATCTCTAAGATTTCGAGTTGGATTAAGAAATTATCAATCAATGTTTCTTATTTTCATGAAGCTTTCTGTTGGATTAAGAACAACTGTTAATAAATATTTATTTTTATATTTTTTTTGATTGTAATTTATATTTTTCAGTTTTATGAATCCTTCTTCCGCTATCTGCCTGAATTCTCTTCTTTTCTGACGAGTTCTTTTTCACCTTTTCATTGACTCTCACTTTGCTGTGCATCTGCTCAACTCCCTCCTCCGGCTTGGCCCGAGATTAAAGCCCACAGAATAACATTGAAATTGCCTCCTTCTTCCCCCCATCTCTTCCCCTTCCCACTCTTCACCACCCCCCAACACCCCAGTCACCCACCTTTAATCCCCAGTTCACTTTTCGTCACTGTTGAAAATCCTCTCACGTTTTCAATTCCTCTATTGTTGATAACACGCCGTCACCAACTTCATCATCATCACCATGATCATGATCATGATCATGATCACCACCAGCACCAACGGCATCGACAACGTTGTCGTCATCGTTGTCGTCACCGGCATTGTCATTGTCAGCATCATCACCATTTGCCATCGGCTAATCTCGGGTTATCGATGCTGTCATCGGGATGTCAGGCGTCCATTGTAATAAATCCACTTTATATGCCCGTCAGATAATGCGTTTCTCCTCCATCGCCCCTCCTTCCTCCCCCCCCCTCCATCAACCTCTGTCGTTCTCTTTTTAGGTATTTTCTGATTTTTTCCACCGCGCTCGGTCCCACCTGCAGCCGGCCGAGTGGTCGCCGAGTGTCAGGTGCCATTGGTGAACGATGCGCCTGTAAATTGACGACGGTCGAGAGGGCGAGGGGGAGTGCGCGAGAGGGAGGGGGAGGCGGAGAGGGAGGGAGAATGGGACAGGTAGAGAAAACCATTCGAGGGGCCTCCGTGAAAAAAGTGATAGGGAATTCCTTTGTGCCGGCGGAGGCTCCATTGAGAAATTAGAACAATTTTCAAGCGACTGTAATGGACCGCGATTTCCCTCTACCTCTCTTTCCCTCTCTCTCCGCCTCTCTCTCTCTCTCTCTCTGTCTCTACCTCTCTTCATTACTCACTGTCTGTCTGGTCTGTTTTTACATCACTCGCTGAGTCGTCCTTTGTCCTTCGGCTGTCAGTCGTGCCGCGAGTCAGGCGACGTCGAGCCCCATTCACTCAATCACGCAGCCGCACCGACCGTCTGTCTGTCCATCCGACGCCTGTCTGTCCACCGTCCAGCCAACACAATGGCTGTCGACGGCCTCGGGTGTCGGTCCTCGTCATTAGGGCGAGATTGGCCTGTTCTTGGCCAAGGAAGCCGGCCCAATTGTCGTGCTCCAGCCACCCCTCGCTCCTTCCACCGTCGATAACTCAACCTCGACACCTGGTCCTGTTCATAAGTCGTCGCAATTAGGCAAAAAGCTTTTGGCTTCCACGAGAAGGCAAAGCGATCGAGGGAAATGCATGGGACGATCATCGGGAGGAGGGAACGAGAAGACGAAGGAGGCCGATGTGAGGGCGAAGAGGCCAGTGTGGATGACGAGGAGAGCGAGGAGGAGGCCCAGGTGGAGCCAGAGGAGGCCAAGGCAGAGGAGAGGGAGACCCAGGCGAAGGAGAGGGGCTGGGGAGAGGGGGAGAAATGGGCCCGGGGAGCATCTGGGAGGAAGAGGACCAGAAGCCGGCGTCTTTTAATAGGCTTTCGAGCCATTATCGCCTCGGTCGTTCTCTTCTCCGCTCCATCCAAAATGCCGGAAGTCCTTTTCACCATTCTTCCCACCGTCCTTCGACTTCGCCGTGCTTTAAATGTCTCCGTTTCGGGGCTTCCTCACATTTTGCCTTCGCTTGTTTTCCTTGTCAACGCTCGAGCTCGTCGCGGGTTCCGCAAATCGCTTAATTTCTGGCCCGAAATTTAATCTCCTGCCTGAGGAACGACGGCTGCTCGACAAGGGCGGACGGCTGAGGGACGACGCCGACTGAAGGACGAAGTCGAGCGACAAGTTTAACTGAATATCCTGTCGAGGAAATCAAAACTTAAAACCGACCCACAGCTTGTCCTTTTCACTGGTTTCGGCCACGTTTTTTGCCTTGTCCTTCGCTTCGGTGTCGTCAGCCCGAAGTCCTTGTCGTTGTTTCTTGTTGGTGTTGTTGCTTCAACCATCGTTGCTGCTGCTGGTGCTGCTGTTGACTTCGGCGACTGCTGTTAGAAATGGCGGATTTCCGGTTGCTGTCGTTGCCCCGCCCTGCGCCGACCTCGCCCGCCAATTCGTTCCTCCTCCTCCTCTTCCATATGGCCGTCGCTACTGCCGTCGTCCTGTCACGCCTGGTTGTCCTGCGCCCGCGTCGTTCGCGTCCTTCCACAGTGTTCCGTCTCCGTTTTACTGTTTGTTCTTCTTGTGCTTCCTGTTGCAACTGTTTTGCCTCGCCTCAAGAGGATCTCGGACGTCGTTTCCTCGGACCCGCCCGCTCGTCCTTCACAGCGCCACCGGTCCCGTTCCTCCAGGCCGTCCAATCTTTCGTGCTTTCCCTTCAACCGTTCGCCTCCCCAACCCTTGCCGCACGCAGCAGCTTCGTCAAGGACAACTGCGCGTTCGTCGATTCTCCCATCGCCGACCCTCCATCGAAAACACTCGCCAGGATTCGATGAGCTCGACTCCGTCATGACTAAGCCAGGAATAAATCAACGGACGAAGGACGAGGAGTGAAGAGGGAGGAGGGGGTGAAGTGAAGGCCGACCCCGGTCTCCGATGGCCGAGTGGACGACGGCGAATCCGTACCCGAGGTGCCTTCGTTTGTTTCGTTTGGTTTCGCTGGATTCCTTGGAAAAACCTCGGCATCGACTTCGATGAACTCGTAGCGTGTTTTGAAGAACAACTGAGAATTCAGAATACAATTGAATACCCATAATTTTGCGATTTTCTTATATTTTCTAGGGAAGTCTTCTATTTTTAAAATATTTTTGAATTTTTCCCCGCCCTGACACCACCAGAAATAGGGGTTTGGAAAGAACTCCCTCGCAGTATTGTTTGCATAATTAATGCGAGTGTCAACTTAGTCGCAAATGCAGCCGCCCGCATGTCCTTTTCATACTGGCGGTTTCCCCATTCTCCGCGTCCTTCCCTCCTCGACTCCTCCTCCCCCACTACTTTCTGAATTTTCGTTCGTCCTTCACTCGTCCCCTTCCCGCTCGGTTGGCTCATTTCATAGTAATTTGGTTCTGTTGTTTCCTGCTTTCCATATTTCTACAAGCTCCCTCTGCTTCTGCCAGTCTCTCGTTCTCGTTCTCTCCTTCCTCTTTCCTCGCGACTCCTCTCTCTTGCGCTCTGGGCCTCGCTCACCACCGAACGCCCTGCTTCGCTGGCAGGAAAGGCCTCGCTTCCGCCTTCCGCAGCTCATTGCTGTCATCCTGCTGACGGCCTTTCCTTGCCATCCTTTCCGTTTCTCCTCTCATCATCCTCCTCTCATCGTCCTGCCTTCAACTTTCTCCTCTCATCTCGCTCCACTTCTCGCAATCCCTCCGCTCCCCTCACCTACTGCACGCCACTGTTGCATTCTCTCCGTCCAACTGCAGTTCCTCGGGCTCCGCTCACTCCCTCTCTCTCTCTCCGCTTTTTTCTGTTCTGGTTTCTCCTTCCACCTCTCTCACTGGCGCTCCTCCTGCTCTCCTCCCCGCCGGAAGTGCAGTTTTTTAAATATCTCTGCTCATTTGGCCCCGACTTTGGCTTTGGCTCCGACTCCGATTCCGACTCCGACTCTGCGTCCAGCATTAAGTTGACACGAGAAATACGAGGCTAATGCGTTCCACGTCTCCGCTCAGCGCATCACCGCAGGTCACACACTGACACAAACACAGACCCATACAGAAGCACACCGACAACAACTGTGGTGGTCGGAAAAACAGCGACGTCCTGTTCTGGGTCTTCTTTAATTTTTTGAGATCTCTGCACTATGAAAATCAACCTCTTTTAATACAATTTACATTTTATCTATTTTTCAATTTCAAAATCTTATTTTTGAATTTTATTATAATTTTTTGGATGTTTTTTCCAATTCAATTGTTATAATTTTTCTTATACACCCAGCTTAAACTATTTACTTGAATAGTTCAATTAGTTATAACAACTTAAACAGGCTGTTAGTAATACAGAAGACAATGTGAACAAATTATAGAAATTTATTGTATTTGTAATTCTTCATTTTCCATTTATTAATACTGTATATTATTAATACTATTTACTATTTGTAATATTTGTAATACTAGTGTTTCCCTAAATTGTTTGCCTAATATTTGTTACGTTCTTGACTTTTAAACATTAAAAATTGTAAGAAAACCAGTACGCAAAAATTTCATAAAAATAACAACTATTTGAAATTATTATGTTCTGTTTTTATGTAATTTTGGGCAATGGTTTTAGTACAACATACATTTTATTTTTTTCCATTTTCCGTAAATTATTTATTTTCATATCTGCTCTGAATTTCCATGTTTCCTATAATTTTTCACAAAACTCTACTTTCCATATACTATTTTTGCCCGCTTTTTGTAAATACAATCTAACTTCGCCCTCCCCCTGTCTCGCTCGCACCGTCCCTCTTTGTTGGGGAACCGTAACAAATTGTACGTCGCACAAATCTGACAGGGAGTATTTTTGTGACAAGCGAATTTTCCGCTTGAATATTCGAAGCCACTGTTGTTGCGTCGTGTTGATTGTTCTTGCTCTATTTTTCAAAAACAAAGCAAGAATCGGGGACCTTTTGCATAAAAAGGCAGGCAAAAGATAGAAAACGAAACAGGCAGCCAGGAAGGAGCAGGAGCAGAGGAGCAATAAGTGGAAATCTGTGGGCGGCCGCCAGCGGCAGCGTCGGCGCCGGCAGGACAAGGGCGGCAATGGACACAGTCAGTAACGATAATAATAGTGACAACAACAACAACAACAACAGCAACAACTGCAACACGGCCGACAGTGGCAGCAGTAAGCTACGGTAATGCTGAGAACAACAACAACAAAAACAACAACAACAAAAGCGGCAACCCTGGCAAGTGAAAATGACATTTGCGGCCAAACGAACAGGCGACATTTTTTCTCTCTCTTCCTCTGTCTCGTTCTCTCCGCTACGGCTACCTTGGCTATTGCTCCGTCTCTCTCTCTCTGACTTCCCCTCTCCCTGTCCCCTATCCCTCTCCCTCTCTCTGTCACACTCGCAACTTCCTGCTGTCTGGGACGTCGGTTTAATGTTAACAACGGCCACCCGCAGCACCAGCAACGGCTGCAGAAGCCCGGCCAACGAGCGTTTAAGCGCATTTGAGCAGGGGCGAGAGGGAGTGGGAGAGGGGGGTGGGGGGTAGGAGAAATTACCTTGCGAAGGAGGACAGGGGTGCTCGTGGAGTTTGTTTTGTCAGTCAGTTGTCTGATTTTAAGAAATTAGCAACGAAAGAACTGCAGGCAGACGGCGAGACGACCAAGCAGAATGACGAGAAGAGAGAGAGAGATGGAGATGGAGATGGAGGCAGCGAGAGGGAGAAATGCGTGAGAGGGCGGGAGGGCGGTAGGGAGTTGAGGAAGCTGCACAAGAAGCCAGGGAGGCGAGGGCGAGCCCAGGAAGCCGACTGAACAAATCCGGAAGGAACCGGCGACTTGGGAACAACCAGTCCGGGCCAGGAAGGACGACAGCCTCGGGAGGACCTGGAGACTGCAGGAAGGACCTCGCCCGAGTGCCCAGACTCATCAAAGTTGCTAGCAAAAGGCGGACAGATCTTCACCGGACGGAAGGGAAGGGAAGGGCGAAAGCGCACGCGACAAGCGGATGAAAGGATGAAGTTGCGAATAATTATTTGACGTCTCGTGACGGGAGTTTTGCTACTTTGAGACCAGGACGATGCTGATGAGAACGAGCTGGAGGGGACGAGGAGGGTGGGGAATGAAGGGGGAGTTGGCGGTGCCAGAGAGGGGTCTCAAAGTTACTTAGGCAAAGTCTTGGTTATTTGAAAGAACTCACTTGCGGAACGACTTTCAAATTCACTCTGTGCAGGTTTCTCTACAAAACATTGAAATTTCTACAAAAGGCCATTTCTTGGCGAAGTTGAAGAGATTGGAGAATTTTAAAAAATTGTCCATTTGAAAATGTACACAGAACTTGCTTCATCAATTGGATGGAAGTCATCAACATATTCTTGTAAATATTGAAATTGCTTTTCTCTCTATTAGTAGAGAAGATTTTTATATACTTTCCCCAAACCTCTTCCACAACGTTTCTTTTGTTTTCTTCAATGCATCTGCACTTCAGCCTTGATCCGTGAATGCCTTTGTGGATTCACGAAAGTCCAGGATCTGTAACTAAATGGATGAAAGAATCGTTCGATAGGGGGAAACAAGGATGAATGGATTCTTCTACGAGTTATTTATTAACAAGCCATCGACATGCATGTCCTGGCACCTGTGCACAGGACGAAGCCACGACACGAACACCTTCCCGAGCTGGACACAAAAGCAACTACTGGACAGGACTACTGGACTACAACAACAACAACAACTACTACTACACGATACAGACTCGAATTTTTCCTCCATACTTTTCCTCCATCTGACACCGAGTCAGGGACTTTCCTCCCGCTCTCTCTCTCTTTCTCTCCTACCTTTCTCTCCCATTCGTTCGTTCCTATTCTGTGCGGATCCCTCGGCAGGGACACAAAGGACCTGATATCGGCGATTGTCCACCTGAATGGACTCTGATTTGATATAGTTTATTGCTTTTCTTATCGATGGAATCGCCATTATAATGCACACAAGTACACACAGCGTAAGCTGCACACACACATATGGACCGTCACAGAGGACGGGCAGACAGGCAGATAGACCGAGGGATGCAACCAACGACGGACTGACTGGCTGACTGACTGACGGACGGACGGACGGACGGACGGCCAGAGAGTCGGACACTTGCTCATGCAGCTCGCGACTGAAATGTTTCTGCACAATAACTTGCATTTATATTCTTCGCTTTCACTCCGACACGATCTCCCTCCCTCCCTCTCTCTATCTCTCTCTGGCCCTGCCTCTCGGTTCCCTGTTGCCGTTCTCTCTCTCTCTCTTTCGTCGCAACCCTCCTCAGCCGTCCTCCTCCTCTTCCGGCCGTGTTGGTTTTCGTGCTCGTCTCGCCCCCCGCTGGGAGTGAGACGGAGGGTGAGGGTGAGGGTGAGGGAGAGAGAAACAGAGGGCGAGGGAGAGCGAGCGTCTTCCCGTTGTATATGTGATAATTTGGAGTAAAATGCATTTCTCTCGGTTGGTCCTTCGTCCCTTAAGTCGTTTCTTCTGCCGTCCCCGCACCACGAAGTCCATTCTTTTCCCACTAACCCTCTCTCTCTCTCTCTCTCGCTCTGTCACTCCATCTCTCTTCCACAAACCCCCCTCACTCTCGCTGTCTCCCTTCCTGTAATTGTAATGCGCGTCCATTGGCAGCCAGCAGAAGCCGTGCCAGGACATGGCCAGTGTCCTTTTAAGCTGTCATTTGGCCATTCAATCCTTTAGCACTTAGTCTCTATGTGAGTGCGACTGTGCGTGTGTGTGTGTGCGACATTCCCCTCCTCCTCCCGTCCTCCTCTCGGCCTGACTCCCATCCATTTTCTCATTTTTAACTTTCGTCCTTTGGAGTTTGCGGTTTGTGTTTGTTTTTATTTCTGTTTTTTTTATAACGCAATTGAAAAATGTTTTTTCTTCCTTCTGTGTGCCCGCTATTCCCATCTCGCTCATGCATTACTTCACTGTATCGATTTCGCTGCAATCGCGGGTGCGGGTGGAGCCAGAGCCAGAGGGAAAGGGAGAGGGAGGGAGAAAGAGAAGCGCGAGGGATCCGCAATAAATGAGAAATTATTGCCGTCGTGTGCGTTTGTTGTGTAAATGAGATTCGTCCTCGTGGGCGGTGGGGGAGAAAGAGACGGGGAGAAGGCCGGAGAGCGAGGAGGGCAGAGAAAGAGAGTGGAGAAAACGAGGTAGTGGAGGGTGGCTGGGAAAGCGAGGCGGAGAAGGAAGGCTGAGAAAAGACGACAGAGAAGACGAAGCCGAGAAAACAAGGCGGACACAAGGAAACAGAAGACGGGAAGAGAAACCAAACAGAAGACAGGGAAGAGAAAATGAAGCCGAAGATAAGGAAGAGAAATCCAAACAGAAGACAGGGAAGAGAAAATATGACAGGAGACAAGTCGGAGCCCAGGAGAACAGGAGAGCGAACACAGGACGAGGCAATTTTATGACATTAAAAATAAATTATGGACAGCAATCGGGCGCAGAGAGCGAGAGAGAGAGAGAGATAGAGAGAGGGGGGACGAAAAGAAGACAGCGATTGCGGTGCAAAATGGTGGGATTTTCGCGAGGATCCCGAGGCCTGAGAGAAGAAACCGTATCCGAATAATGGGACCCGGCATTAACGAGGACCAATTAAGAAGAAGAGGGAAAACACAAGCACCAGAGGAAGCGCGGACGAAACGAGGAATCGAGGAAACGAGGACGAAAAAGGCTTCAGCCTCGAGTCACGAATTTAAATCATTAAAATGGCTTTCGCCTGCTGTACTTCAAGTGTTGTTAAAGCGATCTGTAATATTTGAAAAAACATCAATTTTCTTATGGGTTTTTTAAGTTTTTCAAATGTTTATTTTTTGAGATGCTTCACTCGATTCGCAGGAAAATCTTTTGCTCTTCCCTCCTGCCCCCTCTTCCCCTCCTTTCTCCTGAAGCAATTGGCAAATCGGTTCCCTGGACGAACATAAAATCTCCCTAAATCCTGTCTGTGCAATCGAAAATCGCCACCGATGCAACGGAATCCGACCCCTGCCCCTCGGCCTCCGGCTCCCCCGCGTCGTCCTGCGTCCTGGCCGTGCGTCCCCGGCCCTCTGGGTCGGTGTGAAGGAGGCGCAGTCGCGGCGACCTCCTGAGCTGCTGAAATGCTTCCACATGCCTCGGCTTCTTTATCGCTCTCGCACTTCCCTCCGCATCCTCCGTCCCACTCTCTCCCTCTCTCTCTCTCTCTCTCTCTCTCTCTCTCTCTCTGCCGCTCCCTTTCCCCATTTTCGATAAAATTTATCTCCAGAACCTTTGGGAAATTCAAATAATTTATCCAAGAAAAACCTCGAGCTCGAAAAAGTCTCTGAAATTTTCCAAAGTTCTTTCCGAAGCGCAGGAAGAGAGAACGTGCTGCGGGAGAACGTGAGGGGGGGGGGGGGGAGAGAGAGAGGAGGAGAGAGAGGGAGAGGGAGTGAGGTCGGAGTGAGAAAGTAGTTCGCAGCAAGGAGCTAATACTCGTGAGAGCAAAACTTAGGCATGTATGTGATGAACACATTCACACATACACTCACACCCATTTGCACGACACACTCCGGGATCAAAACACAATCACTCACACGCACACACACACACACAGGCACGCAGTAATGTTTATCCGGAGAAAACTTTTGAAATAAATTTCGGCAGAAGCTGCAGCTCGGGCTGACGAAGGCAAACATCGCGAAATTGCGCGGGGTGGGGAGGGCGAGAAATAGAGATCCTTCTCAGTGCAGCAGTTGTTGTGATATATTTAAAAAAAAAAAAAAAAACAATAATTCACTAAAAATTAGATGTAATATAGACAATTTAAGAATATAATTGTAAAAAATGTTGTGTGGTAATTATCGGTTTTTTATTCAATGTCTACATTAAAAGTTTATGCCGAAAAAATACGAATACTGAATACTTATTAATGATTTCGGATTTAGTGAAAAATAATTAAAATTATTTAAAATCCAATGAAAGCCTCGGATCTCAGCGAATGATTTTCACAAGTCCTCGTTAAATCTAGACAAATTATTTTTTCTTTAGAAACTCTTATATACATGACATTTTATGAACTACAAATACAATTTGTTTCCACAGTTTTTCTCAGGCGAAAATCCATTTTCACACATTTTCCTGCACAAGGTTGGAGAATCTTCGATTGAAAATTAATATCCATTGTTAACGTATGAATTTATTCAGAACAAATTTTTGCAATTCCCTCCGAAGTTTGAATTCAGAATTCAAGATCAAACTCCTTGAGTTTCCTCCAAAACAACCTTCCATCCATCTGTCTATTTCTGTCGCATCTGGACCCGTTACTGCTCCGGATCCCGCCATCAGGGCGATCAAAGGGATTTGCTGGGCTTACCCGGGGCTTTGCAGTGCATATTTCAGCACGAGGCTCCAACTCTGGCCTGCTCCGGGTCCTGGCTCGGCCCAGCTCCAGCTCCAGCTGCGGCCGCTGCCACCTCCAGGAATTTCCTCCATCCTCACACGTCCTCCTCATGCACGTTCGTGCTTTTGATCCACATGCAACAACAACATTCACACGCCCCGCACCCGATCCTTCTTCTCTCCTCCCTTCGCCCACCTCTCTCACTCTCTCACCCTCTCTCTCTCTCTCTCTTCCCAGCACGTCGAGCCGAAGCCTTTTCGGCTTCCTCCATCCAGCTCCGCGAATTTTTCCCCACCTTCTATCAATCATCCGGCTCTGCATCTCGCTTGTGTCTCTCTCTCCCTCTCTTTCACCACCAGGCCACGCTTTGCCCTCCCATCGCCTCGCTCCCCGCGTCAGCAGCTCTCGTCCTCGACTCCCGCCACACATCAAAGCCTCCTCCTGCGACTGCTACTTTCAATTTCTACTCATCTGCAATTCCTTCTCCGTATCCTTCGGCTCCTCCATCTACAGCTGCTCCTTGTCCTCCTTGGGATCTCCCTCCAGACCCGCCTCCAAACCTCTCTCTAGATCTTCTTCTAGAGCTCCTCCTGCCTCTTCTTCGCGTCCCCCTTTCTCCTCTTTCTGCCTCCTCGTCTTTTCCCAGGACTCGCCCACGGCTCGCGAACTTGCAACGTCTTCAGGGAATGCGCTATGAATGTCTGATGTCTGATCCCTTCGCTCTTTCTCTCTCTCTCTCTCTCTCTTTCTGCCATCCGCTCTCCTCTCTGTCTGTCCTGCTCTTCGCGTTCCCCCTACTCGCTCGCTATTCCTTTCGGCCTCCGTTCTCCAGCGCGTTTGTTGATTTCGCAGATATTTTTCGTGTTCTTCCAAGGCGACTCCTCTTCGATTTCCATAAGTGGATCGCTCTCAAATAATATTGACACTACGCGAGCTGCGCCCTCTCCCTCTCTCTCTCTCTTTGCCCCCTCCGTCTCTGTCGCTCTCACGCCCGTCGCAAGGATCCAGCGTGGTTGGCTGCGATGGGAAAAAGTCATGTAGCGTGAAAACTATTACGATTTCATGGCGGAAATTTCGTGAAGCCCGTTCTGCCTCCCTCACTCTCTCTCTCTCTCTCTCTCTCTCTCCCTCACCCTCTCTACTGCACATTTTTTCGCTCTCTCCCGCTCTCCCGTGCCTTCTCGCTGCAGCCCTTTGATGGCATCCCGATCCCAAGCCTTCCCGAGTTGGAGTTGATTTCTCGAGCTGTTATCCTTGCTAAAAGGATGTGCCAGCGGATTGGCGAGGATATGCAAGTGTGTCGAATTTTTATGCCTTTCAGCATCAACGACAACAGCAACAACAACAACAAGTGGCAGTGGCGCTTCTTCGCTCGAATTTACTGCCAAGAGCTCAGGCTGCGAAATTATGAAGTCCCAGAAAGTTTTTCATAGCTTTCGATTTCTTTACAAATTCGGAAGGAAAATAATATAAATATAACAAAAAACATCGGTTTACTTCTAAAAAGATATTTCGACATTCCGAGGCCGATCGAAGCCGTCGCCTGCAGCCAGCCATCAGTTGCTTCGACGTCTGTCTTTCAAAGGACACCTGGCGACCCCAAGTGACCATCAACACATTCCCGCTTCCCTCCCTCCCATCACCTCGCAATCTTCTCTTCAATTCTAGTTTTTTCCCAGCTTATTCACTCATTCCCTCTCTCTCGCTCCCTTTGTCTTTGCAGCTCGTTTGCGACGACCGCAGCAGGAGCTGAAAAAGTAGAAGCAAACAGAGGATTTTTCTCTCCCGCAGAAGTTGAGTGAGGTGACTCAAACAACTCCACAAAACCTGCTGAAAAAGTCAGCGACAAATGTGAGAAAAGAGTTAAAGAAACATGAATCCGAAAGGAGCTGCTGCAAGGATAATAGACGTTAAGGACTCGCAGACGTTGAACTCCATCTCGATTTCCGCAGCCAAGCAAAACAGTAAAGAGCTGCAAGGAAGAAGGCAGTGAAAACGGATGAAGTGCATTTTAGAAAAATAGCTCGGAAGCAAAATCAAGAAAAGACTAAAGAAAAAGTGAAACAAAAGATTTTGCCGCACAAATAGCAAAAAGTGTTAGACAAATATAAAGTGATTTAAAATACGCAAATTTAATGTGAATTCTTCTGAAAATATTTATAATTAATAGACCTATACTACTAAGATTTGAAAAAGTTGTCCCATGTTTTCGAGGAAGATCGAAAAAATGTGAAATTTCGAAAATCCTTAAGAATTGAATTCTACGAAACGACTGGACATTTTTGTCCCTGAAGGACTGAAAACCACAAAGAAATCAAGATGTGGCAACGTCGTCAGTATTTTTATCCCGCTGCCGTTGTGTTTCTGCTGTTTGCAGTCGTGCCAGGTGAGTGGCTTCCAATGTTTTCCTTACTATTTTTTCCACAATGGAAAAGATTTTTTGAAAGATTTTTACAATTTCGGACAAATTACATTTATTTGCATTAAATTGTTCCCTCAAAGTTCGCTATTAAATCCTGAGGTTTCGCGGATATCGCCTTAACTCGCTTGGCCCACACAGTTTTTCCTTCACCCCGTTCCCTGGGCCCGCCATTAAGCCTGAGCCTTTGCTTCTTCCGGTTCCGCATGCTCCCGGCTCATAATTCATGTCGCCGCCCGAGTTCGAGTTCGGGGGCCTCTCGTTAGCGGCTCGGCTCCGGCATAGACAGAACACAAACAGCGCATAAGCCTTGCACTAACACGGTCAGGGAGTCAGGCGCACCCACATGAGTCGGCCATAGGCGTCGGTCACACACACACACACGGGCATTAGGAGGTCGCAGGCGCATCACACACGACTACGTGTACATAAACAGGAGCGTTCGTTGACACAATCGATGGAAACGCGCTCTCGCAAAAATATGTTTTTAAAAAGTGAAGAGAATATAAAACGCGCAAGCACAAACAAAACAAATAAAAACATCAACGGAGAAAGCATGAAAAAATGTCCACAGTGAAAAATAGGCGAGGAAAAACAGGAAAACAAATTCAAGACAAGAAGAAAAAAGGTAAAAAAAAACAGGAAGAAAAAAGCGGAAAAACCCGGGAAGACAAACTCAGAAGGAATACCAAAAAAGTCATGCGAGCAAAATAAAACAAAGAAGGAAAGTGAGAAATATTAAAAAAAAAAATTACATTATAAAATAAGGAGAAAAGTGGCGAAAGATGAAAAACGTGGCGAAAGGAATGGGAGGGATCTCCATTGAAATGTCACGATTTCTGATTATAAATCAACATGTGTGCGCGGCTTCGCGCTGAAACGTGGGCTGCCGCCGCTGATCCATCCACGTTCACGCCTCACTGTGGGTGTGTGTGCTTCGTCCTTCTTCTGCGCAGCTGTGTGTGTGGCTCGGGGCCTCAACACGTTGTTTACGACTCCCGGTGACCTTCGTGTGCCGTGGACGGCCGTTATTTATGATGGCCAGGAAAACATGTCCTTCGTCCTCGCACTC
The DNA here is from genome assembly GCA_947389925.1 of Coelopa pilipes. Classification (NCBI taxonomy): domain Eukaryota; kingdom Metazoa; phylum Arthropoda; class Insecta; order Diptera; family Coelopidae; genus Coelopa; species Coelopa pilipes. The sequence continues at coordinate 6,546,097 of OX376696.1, forward strand.
ACCTCAACCCTCGCTCTCGCTCCCGGTTTTCTCCAATGCTTAGGGTAAACGTCCCCCATTTCAATATTGTGCCGAAAAACCAAATATTTTATTTGTATTGGAGAATTCACATAAATTATGTCTTCTGTTTGTTCGATTTTTTCCGGCATACTTTACTTATTTCAATGTTTGTTTTTTTTTTGTTTTTAATTGCTTCAAATGCCTTTAATTATATTGTTTGGATCATTTGTAAACATTCTTTTTTTTTGTTTTTCTATTGCTATTGTACTGGAATAAGTTTATTTATAGATTTCCTGAATTTTGACCATTTGAATCTGCAAACATTGTGTTTGTTGTTATTTTATGAGTTGCTTATTTTTTTTATTTTTTACCCTTTTTTACTGCAAATTGGAAACTAAATTTCTGTATTTACAGTCATTCCATATTTGCACAATTATTTCGGTTTTTACCTTTTTAATTGTTGCATTAATTTCTGGTTTTGTGAGCTCTATTGATTTTAATGACACGTTAAATCCCACAAAACTCCAAACGAACAAATACTTGTTCGGCCATCGGCGCGGAAAGACAGAGACAGAGACAGATGCACATCATTATGTGGGGAGAGAGCGAGAGACAGAGAGAGAGAGAGGGAGAGAGACAGAGGTCCGACGACATCCTTCGATAATTAAAACACGCTCGCTTCGCACGCTCGCGCTCGGGGTTTCACACATCAGCTCTGAAATTTATTGCCAAATGTTGAAAGCAACGGACACGCCCACTTACACAAACACACGCTCCCACGCACACACCACAGACACACACACACACACACATACTGGCGTCCCAGGGACACGCGGACTGCAGCGAGGCGAGTCAACAGTTGAATTTGAAACCCGCGCCCGCGACGTGTTCGCGTCGAGCTGAAACGTGCCCGGCCTGAGCTTCGCCTGATTTTGACTCCGCCTCTGATCCTGCGATCCTTTAAATGCGTTTCCATCCGAAATTTAATGCCAATTTTAGATTTTCGCTTCCGCTGCCGCTGCCGCTCGCTTTAATCAGATTTTAATGGCAATCAAAAGCTAGTTAAGCAGGCGGCGTTGTCCTTGCGAGGAGAGGCGCCCATTAAAATAATTGAAAACGCTCTTTAGAGGAGGATTTGCTCTTTTGCCCAAAAGCAAATTCGGAAAAGGATGGAAAAATTTCCCTGTGATTTAAGTTCGAATTAGAAGCGAATTTTAGAAAAATACCAAAAAGCACAGAAAAGCACTTGAGCACAGAATTCAATGCTCTGCAATATGAAAACATGCAAATCTTCAAATCTCTCCCAATCCAACTGATTGAATATTGAATGGCCTGAAAGTCACTCACGTCAGGACCTTCGGCGACCCCAAGTCCGGAGCCAGGCCGGAGCTCGCAATTATTGGATGGGAGGGCAGACAAAAAGGACGACGACGACCACGACCGTGATGACGATGACGACTGCGACGAGACTCGTTCGAGTCGCAGAGCCTCCGGCAACAGCGACTAGAAGCCGAGTGGCTCGAGACGGACTCCGCGCCCCGCGTCCCGCGATGCCGCCCTACGTCTGCGCTGGGCGCGCGCCAACCACCGGCCATAAAACTCTAATTAGTATTCGGCTGACGGATGAATCGTGATTACGTCGCAGGCTTCCGCCAGCCAACGCCCGGCCGACCGACCGACCGACCGCCCGCCCGCTTCCGCTTTGAATTCCGCATGCATGCGGCTCGCTCTGGGCGACTCTGACTGCGAGTGGGCGAGTGAGTAGCAGAGAGAGAGAGAGAGAGAGCGAGAGAGACACACAATCGCCACGCACCTCCGCCGGCTCACGTGAGTCACGGCCGCCCTGCCTGTGAGTCCTGCGAGTGTGATTCGGAGTGAGCTTGTGTGATTGCGATTGTGAGTGTGACTGTGTTTGTGCGTTTGTGTTTGTGCGTTTGGGGATCGAGTGGATTGCGTGTCAGTCGGGGACAATTTTTGGTCCTTCGTCCTTTCCTCGCCCTCCCCTCCCACTCGCCCTCGCCCTGGCCCTGGCCCTCGCCGTCCGCACCCGTTGCTCTGCCAACTCATATTCGTCGAATGGAATGAAAAATGGAAAACTCTGAGCTGCGTTCTCCATCTCACTCGGTCACAGCCCTCCCTCTCTCACTCTCCAATTCCCCCCCTCTCTCTCCTTTGTGTTTCCCTGGCCTGTGGTGTTTGTGTGACGTGATCAAAATTTTAAAATCATTTGTGGGACTTCCTCCAGTTGTTGTATTTGGCGAGGGCTGGCGCAGGGCGGCGGCGGAGGAGGGGCGCAAAAACGTATTTGTTTCACCGCCAAGTGGACGACATCTCGAATGAAGTGCTAAGGACGAGGTCTGGTGGCGCCTGAGGACGCCATTTCAAGGGTTTTTGCTCCTGGCTCTTTACGAGCTGCCGCCATTTGCCCGGAAACAGGGAAGGGAGTTCCAAATTGATTTAAGATAAATTAAGGAAAACAGGAGAAAAAAGAAACAAATTCAAATTTTGAAATGTCATTTAGCCAGTCTTAAAATAAATACGAATATTTAATTCGAATAAGTTCGGTATCAGATTGAAAGAAATATAAATAATTCCTTGTCAATGTCCTTAAAAACAATGTCATATTTGGCAATTTTAATAGGAATTATTTAACTTCGAAGTATTTAAACTGTGTAAAAAATGTCTGGATCAAAACAGAGACTTAAATAAATAGATCCTTGCAGGAAAGTATTCCAAGAACATTTCACCGCTTCGTTTCCACCCAATGAATACAATTTCAATCTAAATTTCTCTGAAAACTTTTAGCCCAATAAACCAGAGTTAGAGCGGGACAGCGGGGACATCATAGCGAGACGGAGATGCCAATAGTGCGGTCGAAGATTTGAATTTCTCATCGAATGCCGAAAACTTTGGAAACTCATTACAAAGAGAGAAAACAAAACTAGCGTCGAAAGAGCTTGCGATGTCATTAACAAGCACACATACGAGCACAAATACAGAGGCACACATGCACACACGCACACCAGCAACTACGTCCCACGGCGAACATGAGAGAGATGGGGCGATTGGGAGTGAGAGGCAACGAGACGCCGGCGGCGAAGCGACTCGGGAGAATAATTTGGAAACGTTAGTGGAGCGAGAAGAGCGAGCGTGACGAGGCAGAAGGACAGTGAAAGGGAGAGAGAGAGGGGGCGAGGGGGAGAGGGAGTGAGCGAGATGGCAGAGGGGAACGGACAGACAATGGAGGGGGCGAGTTGATGATGTTGAAAATTATGATGAATTTGCGAAAAGAGCAGAAACGTAAAAATGACAACCAAGCAAAAGAGAGCAACTTAAGCTCCTCATAGATGTGAGAAATTGTGTGCATGTGTGTGAGTGTTTGCGTGCTTGTGTGTTTGTGTGCGCCGGCACGAGTATGTGTTAATTTGATTTTAATTGTGGGCGTGACACAGAGAGAACTGCGATAGGGAGGCGACATGAGCATCGACGGGGCTCGGGGAATAATTAAGAGACAAGTGCAGAGAGGCAGAGAGAGGCGAGAGAGGGACGGAATGGAGTAGGGGATTTAAGAGAGTAGGAGAGAGCGGAGGGGGGGGGGGGTGGGTTGAAGTTGGGGGAACGAGGGAACGTGTAGAGCCGAGCGACAGAGCGAGCGAAGATGGCAAAAGTTCGAGAGCAATGGGAATTATTTCGGCCTCCCAGGCGGAGGATGATGAGGATGATAATGACGACGATGAAGAGGAAAATGACAGCGATGATGATGATTGAAATGACAGCGATGATGATCGCAATGAATGTGGAGAAATGGAGCAGAAATGTCATAGATGATTTCAATTATTGTTTCCCGAATATCGAAAGCAAATGAGAAAAAATGCCGAGAATTCCTCTCGATTGGAGTTGCCCAAATCAGAGAATGCTGCATGCTTTCGGGCGAAGAAACCCAGCCGGAAACCAATATTGTCTGTGGCGAAGAAATGTGAGACTTTTCGCAAATAGCATTGCATACTTTCGGGCATATTGCGATGTGTTTCCGATGCATTGCACACTTTTGGGAATTTGATAGCTCGATTTAGAATTTCTCCGGACTTGGCAAACGTTCGACAGTTCATCTCATCGCAATTCTATTGGATAATTACGAGCAACGACAGGGCGGTTGAAGAAACAAAAGTAATAAATTCACAATAGAAATACAAATAAAAATAAAATCGACCACTATGACCGACCATTCATTTGCTGGCGATCATTCATTATCCTGCTGGTCGTCCATTATCCTGCTGCCGACCATCTGCCGGCAGCATGACTCGGCCGTCATGCCGATGACTCATGGCTCCACCGACCCTCAGATGCCATTCAATGCACTCAATGTGCCGGTGTCGCTGTCGTTGTCTGTCTTGATGTCGCTGTCGCTGTCGATGTCGATGCCGTCGTCTGTCTGGATGTCTGTGTCGATGTCAGGGTCTTTGTCAGAGCCTGCACTTGTGTCGTCTCCTCGTTGCTTCCTTTCATCTTCTCCTTCACTCCATTGATGGCAAATCATTAAATGTTGCTGCCTGCTATTTATTTGATTTTCATGCTAAGGCCGGATTTTCCTCCGCACAATACGTCATTTCATCCTTCATCCTCCTCTTCGGACTTATTTTCGATTGCCCTCTTCTTCCTTGTCTTGTTCTTCACTCTCTCAATCTCAGTCTTTTTATTCTCCCGACTGCCCTTTTCTTCCTGCCCTCGATTGCCCCGTTCTTCCCTTCCATGATTGTCTTGTTTTTGCCTCTGCTGATCGTCATTTTCTTCCCTCAACACCCTTTTCACATTCCCTCAACTCCTCATTGTCCGCTCCTGCGGCCTTTCTCGCTGCCCATCGGTTGCCTTCGCCCAGGTCCCGATCCCGATCCCGAAGCCGAACTCGAGGCGGTCTGTCGTCGGAAGCAAAAACTCAACGAACTTCGAAATGACTTCCGTCATTAAAACGAGTCCCACACACATACAGAGAGAGAGAGAGAGAGAGGGGTCGAGACAGAGACAGATTCAATTGTACCAATCGCTCCAATAACATCATCAATGGCAGCAGGAAGGAATAAAGAATGGGAACAATGAGTCAAGGAGGCAACAGTGGGAATAATGAGGAAGGAGACTGCAGTGAAAAGATTGGAGAGCGACAGAGACAACCGCAGTCACAGCGAATGAGATGTAAAGAATGAGACAACAGCAAAAATCCTAAAGAATGAGACAACAACAACCGGTATGAATGAGAAACCACAACAATCAGAATGAAAAAGGAGTCGTCATGCCGTGGTCATTATCGGGAGCAGCCGCAGCCAGGACGAGACGACGCCGTCATCCTGGCTGGAAACAGTTTCGTTTCGATTCCCTCGTCGGCGGCTCCGCATGCAGACAACAGGGATGGAGATGGCGAGGCCAAGAAAACGAAACCAGAAGGGGAAGAAAACACTGAGGAAATTAAGAGAAACGCAGAAAATCGAGTAATAAAAGCAAAACATTGCAGAAAATGAGAATTCGATATTGTTTGTGCCAGAAGTCGTTGAACCGAGCGAAGGAACGATTGGAAAATTTAATGCGATTCATGGAACAGTCATCGGCAGGAGTTGGTGAAAAGTCTTGAATACTTATCGAGGATTTCGCTGAAGTTTGCTACCTGGTCTTGATTTAATTCAATTACAAACACTTTCCAGACCAAGAGTCCTTGAAGGGTCAACCTGTGAAAGTTATTGCTATATCGATAACAATTCTTGAATTTATTCCTGAAACTCTGCATTGTTTCCACGAAAGCCTAAAAGTAGACCCCAATTTGTTTTGTAAACCATTGTCGTCAATGAATTCTTTGTTTTACAAAGGCTGTTTTTGGAAAACTACATTCGTTCGACCATTGGTAGGCTAAGTTCAGTTCCTGTTGTTGTCTTTTATTGTTGGATCACTTTTTTACACTTTTGCTACTGTTGTTGTTTCCTCTCTGTCGCCATTCAATCAAAATGATAAATTGTCTCGATCGTAAAATGTGAAGCATAAACAACTCATCCAATTCAATTTGTTCTGGATAAAAACACCACCTTTAACAACACAACAACACAACAACAACAACTCGACGAATAACAACAACAAATTGTGTAAATATGAGCAGCACCAACAACACCATCGTCAAAAGGACAACACGTCCTTGTATGTGCTGTTGCCGCTGCTTAGCAAATTCATCATCTCGACCGATAAATCCTTTGGTCGTTTTTATCTCCTCGCTCCCGCCCCCAGCGTTCTTCCCTTTCGTCGGCATCCTCCCACTCTATCATGTCGCTCGGCATAAAAATCCGTCGGCCTAAAAGTAGGCAATGAAAAAATTTAATTTCCCAATTTGACACAATAAACATGGTATGACTTCATTCCTTTTCTTTTATTGTGAATTTTGCGGCAGAAAAATTGTGTTGTTGTTGTTGTTGTTTTTTGGCTGTGTGTGCGTCAGAGATTTGTTGTTGTTTTAGGAATCCAGTCGCGAAGACTTTTGTGGTCTTCTACCGATTTTGTTAACGTCGTTTTGCCCGCTTGTTGTTTTCATATTCTCCAACATTGTTGTTGTCCATTCTATTTTCATATTTTCATTTGTGTTTTGTTTTTGTTGTTGTTGTTGTCTTTTTTCATAACATTGTTGTTGTCTAGTCTGGTCTGTGAAATTTGTTGTGATTTTTCCAAGTGCCTCCAAACCACTGCACGAGTTTTACGATCAGCGTTTAGCGTTTTTATTGTCCGCATTATGTCTGGCTTCCAAAACGTCTGTCTGGCCTTCCGTACGGCATTTTCTGAGTCTGATATCCATGTATGAATATCTTGTGGTCTTCAGACATCATTTCTCGACTCGATTCATTTCATGGAATTTTTAAAAATACTTTCGTAGCTCCATCTTAGATCCATCTTAGAGCCAAACAAAGCTGAATATATTTAAAATAATTATACACATCTTAGATAAATATCTCTCTCTCTCTCTCTCTCTCTCTCTCTCTCTCTCTCTACCCCCGGTCTCCATTCCCTCTCTGTCATTGTCTTTTGTAAAATCCAGTGAATCCTTCCGCGCCCTCGATGACAGATGACAGGGAGTGAATCATGCAGAGAGAGAGAGAGAGAGAGAGGGAGGGAGGGAGACAGAGTGAAAAACAAGGCACGACGCAAGGAGAGGAGAAGAAAGAGAGATGCGAATGATAGGAGAAAGGGAGGGAAATTGCTTAAGATATTTAAATCATTTCAATTTTGCATTCAAATTAAGGACATTCGCCATTGGCCTCGTCGTCGTCGTCAAAGTCGCAGAGAGAATGATGACATAATAACAACAACAACAACAACAAAGTGAACAACAGCAACGTTAGCAACCGACACACAAGCAACAAAAACAAGAGCACCAGTAACAATAACAACAACAGCAACTCACACAAATAAAGCTTCCAATTTCCATTTCTTATTTAATGGCCGGCGTCGCTGCCGACACGATGGAGACATGTGTATTGTTGTTGCAGTTGTTGTTATTGCTCTCGTTGTTGCTGTTGTTGATCTGTTTATTGTTGTTGTTATTGATGTTTCAACATCGTTGTTGTAGTGGTGCCGGCTGCTGGTAACGGTTGACGGGTTTCGAACCCTCTGCCGTTCCCTACTCCGCGCTTCGCCTCCTCACCACCTTATCCTTCACTCTCTCTCTCTCTCTCTCTCGCTCTCTCGCTCTCTCGCTCACTCGATCTCATTCGTACTCTTGTTCTTCCCATCACTCCGCCCTCCTCCTTCCCTCGCTCTTCCGTCGTTTCCTTGCGGTTTCTCCCAGGATTCCGTCTTCATCTTCGCAGGACCCGTTCGCCATGTTCAATAGCTGTCAATGAGGACTCAGACACCCACACAGGCAGAGCCCCGGAAGGCGAGAGAGAGCGAGAGAGAGAGGGAGAGAGTCAGACCCACAGACGTTGACTAAACATTTCCGTTTATTTTATTTCGCAACTCATTGACCTCCTGCACTGTGAGCGCTCGGGCTTGACGAGGCTGCGGCCAGGGGACGTCTCGGTCTGAGAGGGGACGGCGGGCAGCGGGAGGGGGCGTCCGCGTCGGCGTCGGAGTCGGCGTCGTTGGCTGCTGGGCGTGGTCGTAAAAGCGTTTTATTGTTTAATATCTGGGTGCTTTCTGTGCGAATCGCAAATTGATGAGCGCGGCTGCGGTTGAGTCCTGCTGAGGGGCCTTTGTGGGAGTGGGGGAGGGACCCCATGGAGGAGGGAGAATGCTCCAGATTGGTGGCTTCAGAGACTGGTTGGCCGACTGTCCGATGTTCCATCCAGACAATGGAGAACCCGCTGCATGGACTGCGACAAATCTGGGTTTAGATTTCGCAATAATTTCGCAAGTGAACAAAGGCTAGTGGAAAGTTGGGGATTCACTTCATGTGGAATTTGATCCCCTTCTCTAACGACACCTCTTCGCGCCCCTCGCTTTCTTCCCTGCCTGCTTCGTCCCTTCGGCGACGCGTCCTGTCAACGCGTCCACAGTTGAGGCCTTTCGACACCTTCCGGCGACGTGTGGGGCGTGAAAACAGTTTTTAATCGACCTTGCAACAATGGTGCAAACAACAACAACTGCAACAACAACAACAACAACAACAACAACATCTTCCAGAGCAATATCCCGTCCAATACATCAAAGACAACAACAACGATGATAACTTGGACAACAGCAAAGGCATCGTGAATAAAAGCCATTCAATTGCAATCGCTGTCAAATAAACAACAAGCGTCAGCCGCCGCCAACTCACACACACACACACACACACACACACACACACAGACGCAATCAGCTAGTCACACTCCGTCACACACACCCACATGCACACGCAGACACGCTCGCGCACCCTCTGGGCCAGGCGTTGATTGATGAATGTGTCAGGAACTTATGACACAAATGGCAATAAATTATTTGCTACGCCCCGAGGCGATGCCGGCGAAGGGTCCGGGCCGGCTCCCGCTCCTGCTCGAGGTCCCGGTCCTGGTCCCGGTCCTGGTGCTGGTCGCGACGCAGGCCAACGGCGGAAACAGGATATTCCACTGCGGGGACAGTATCAGCAAACAATTTGCCAAGATTTCACACGCACACACACGGCCGCCGATTCCGCTCACCGGCAGCCCCAACGTGTGAGTGGGCGTGTGCGTGTGCGGTCCTGGGCGGCTCCTGTTGATTCGCCCCGAGACAAATTCCTTCAGCAGACGTCGTCCTTGTCGTCACCGCCGCCCCCGTCGTCCTGCTGTCGTCGTCGCCGCCGAGCTGCTGAGCGCGCTCCTCTGTAATTTGTTTCGCACGCACACAATCGCGTCGCAGGACACCCAGCTCGGCCCGGACGAGGACGAGGACTAGGACTAGGACTAGGCCGAGGCCGAGGCCGAGGGCTGTGTCGGAGCCCTCGTCTCGTTTCAATTACAACTCAATACTTTCGGCGTGTTGATGGCGCCCGATTGGGTCGACGTCCTGCGGCAGGAATCGGCGACGGATCAGCGCGGAGTTGTGGAGGGACGAAGGGACCTTTTGTGTGAGAATCTTCGGGTTTCTTAAGACGAGGTCTTCGGACGAGAAATAAACGGTTAAACTGGAAAGGAATCAATTCGGGACAATTTATGCAAGTTTCAATTAAAGCAAAGTAAGTAGGAAAATACTCAAATCGAATACGAAAACTTGTTGCAAATACGGAATTGTCTGCCCAAATTATTGAGAAACAAAAGCAAAACCAACTGAAAAACTGAATGCAAATTGAAAGGAAATGAGAACAAAATAATCAAAAAATTATGTATACGATTTGGGCGAAGCCGAAGAAAAAACTGCATTTTTAAAACTGATTTTAGAAACTGAAATTCAAAAAATTTAATAAATTTTCCACTTGTGATTCCGAAAGTATTTCCATATTTCCCTGTATCAGGTCCCATGGGGGCAGATTTCGGTTGGCCCCGAGGACGTCGACCCCAAAACGGGAGCCCCGTCGGCCGGCTCTCGGAACAACGAAAATTTCAAAGTGTTTTTGCACATGCTTCAGTTCGGGTTTTGTTATTTTTAAAAGCTGTCATTACCACACGCACACACGGGCCCAAACACAAACACACACGCACACAATGGCAATGGCAACGTACGCGGAGAACGACAACAACAATCATTACAACAACAATAATTACAACAACAATTACAACAATTATGCCAACTACAACGTCTGACAGTTCAATTAAAGATTTTGACAGTTTGAACAGCGCGAAAAGTTCGTCGAGGCCGAGGGGAAATTTTTTCTAGGAAACAACATTTCGAAAAAAAATTTTTCCTGCATAGTTTCCGTGGCGATCAATGCTCGTTTCGTCTATTTTTAGGCGTTTTCTCCGTACGCCCTTAATCCAGATCAAAAGAGCAAATTTACAATTTCAGTGTAATTTTCCTCTTTCATCGGGATTTTGAAATTTCCCAGAATTTTCCTCCGTTCAAGGAAGGGGTTTTAAATTCGTGTGTTCGCCGGAAAGTTCTCCTGCACGATCCTTTGCTTCGGCGGCATCCGCTTCCGCATCCTGCGAGAGCGGTCGCCACCGGAATTAAATTTGAATTTTTCATCAAAAACTTGCAATTTTTACGCGTTTTCGCGCACGCCTCTCATTTCGGGTGGCGTCGCTTCGGCCCTCCCGCGTCCCCCTCGTCCTGATCCGCGCCTTCCCCGTCCTTCTCCCCTCGCGTCTCGCCTTCTTCGTTCTCGCCGACAGCTCCGTCCTCGCCGCCTCGAGCTCCACTTCAGAGTTGCTCATTAAATTTTCCCCTCCTCGGTCGCTCGCACCTACTCATTCTTTGGCCATCTTCCCCCCTCTCTCTCTCTCGCCCCTCCCGTCTCGTTCTTTTTCACTGTTTCTCTCTGTCTCTCTCCCTCTCTCTCTCTCTGTCTCGCCTCGCAGTGGACGCGGCCCTTCATTCGCTCTCATAATTTTTATTTTTAATTTCGTTCGCGTCTCGCTCGCTGGTTCTTCATTTCACTTGCTGGTGTTGTAGTTGTTGTTTTTACATGACTGTGTTGTTGCAGTAGGTGTTCTCATTGTTGTTAGTGTAGTTGTTGTAGTTGTTGTTGGGTTATTGCTATTGTTGTTCTTGTTGTTGCTGCCACCGCTCGCCCTCTCCACACGTTCGCAAAATGCGTCTCTAGGCAATTAATGTGTTGTTACTGCAACCACTACAACAACAACAGTGGTTAAAATAAAATTACAAAAACAATTGAAAGGCATTAACAAGTACTGCAACAGTAACAAGAAGGAAACAGGAAAGAGGAGGAAGGCATTAAAAAAGGAAATCGTGAGGTTTCTGCTTCCTCTTCTTCTTGTTCTCCTACTTACATTTTTTTATATTTCTTTTCAGTTTTTATTTTGTTTTTTTTTTGTTCTTTAATTTCTCATTTTTTATTTTCTCTTTTGTTGTTTTATTTGCTGTTTTTGTTTTCATTTTATTGCCACGGAAATGTTTGTTGAGTTTTTATATTTCATCGTTATTGGCACTGTTGGCATTTATGTTGTGTCGTTCTCTTTCCTCTTTTTCCCATTTCTCTCATTTTCGTCGCCCTTTTGTTTTCCGCGCTTTCGTCTGAAATTGCAATTTTAATGTGCATGTAACTACAACAACAACAACAACAACAAGAACAACTGCCGGTTTACATGCGCGTGAAATTAAATTTCATAACTTTTTTCTCCTTCACATTCCTTTCCATCATCCGCAACTTCGCCTTGCTCTCCTTCTTCGGCATCATCCGCTTCATCATCGTCGCCGTGTGCATATGGTGGAAGTTCTAGTTGTTGTTGCTGTTGCTGTTGCTGTGGATGTGGCTGTTGTTATCGCCAGGATGTTCACATCCTTGCCAGAAGCAGCTCCGGCTCCATCTCCAGTTAATTAATATTAAACTTTGCCCTGTCCTCCGCCCCTTCACCTCCTTCCTTCCTTCCTTCTCCTCCTCCTCGTTCACTAAATTTGCTGAAAATTCGTCGAATCAAAGTTTCACTCCTTCTCGCCTCATCCTTCAGGTCCTCGTCCCTCGTCTCCTGACCCCGTTTTCGTCGCTATCGCAACCACTTGGCTGGCGGAAGAATTGTTGAGAATTTGTTTCGTTGTCGCCGGCGAAATCGCTTTCGAATTTGTATGGACGACGACGCGTGGAGGTCGCGAGTGTCCTTCGGCGTCCCGACGTCGTCCCGTCGTCGCCCTGTCGTCGTTTTTCCGTCGCCGTCGCTCCGCTGGTCTGCTGCGCGAATGAAATTTCCATATTTCCGTATTCATTGCCACTTCATAAACCCCGCTTCCACCTCCCGCCGATCTCCGCCGACCCCGCTCTCGTGCCCTCGTCCTCCTCGGGCCACTCAATTTGCCCCGGCGTCAGTCGTCGTCCTCGTCCTCGAGGTCCTGCCTCTTCCTCCTCCTTCTTTTCTCGTTCTCCCCAGAGCTCGCCCACACTCGCCAACGATTGCCTTCATTTTCTCATTTATCGGACTCCGTCTGCCCCTGCCTTTCCCTTTCTATCACTCTCCTACCCTCGCTCTCCCCTCTCCCGTCTCCCCACCGCCACCTCTTTCTCGTTTCCCTCGTTATCCCTTCCCGCCCCCTGCCCTCCACTCCTCTCCGATTCCTTGGCTCCCACTCGGGCCGTCATAATGAAATTCATTTTTAGCAAATTTGCAGTTGCCAATGTGTGTGCGCGTGTGTTTTGCCGGGCTTGTGAGTGTGTGTGGGTGTGGGCGGGGCTCTGTTTAACTCCCCGCCCCCTCGTTGGCCCCCGTTGCCCCCGTTGCCCGATTGGGGGTGGCCTTCGCGGGGCTTCATGCAAATTTGATACAAATTGCTAATTAAAATGCCTGCAATCCTTTTTCGAACAGTCGCCAGGACTCGTGTGTTGCGATGGTGATTCCAGTCTAATCGAGGGTTCTTGAGGGTGTCGAGGACTCGTTCGTTTGGGGAAATTAATTTCTCCTTGAGTTCTTTAATTTGCTGTAAATGAAGTGGGAGGGAGTCAAAGGAATTTTAATTGATTGCGCATTTTTCTAACACATATTAAGAGCAATTAATTTATTTATTTCATTCTATTTTTCGTTACTATTTGGAGCTGTCGTTTTTATCTTATTTTTGTTTTGTGCCAATTCTATTTGCATTTTTTTTTTTCTTTCGTTTTTCTTCGTTTTTCCTTCACCTGCCACGCCCTCAACCCCTCACTGCCCAGGCTCCATCTGTAATTTGGCAAAAAAATGCAATTGCAACTTCATCTTCCAACTCTCACCATTGCGATCCCAACTAGAGTTAGAGAAACACGGCATGAACAGCATTTCGATAAACTACAGAATTCTCACACCTGCACTACCTTGGAATTAATCTGAAAAATAAAAACTTCGTCTGCCTCTTCGTTCACTCTCTCTTTGTGGGAACGCATGGAGCCCGCTTTTGGGCGCCGAGACCCGCCCTCGTTCTGCTCACCCCATGGGATCAGGGATGAAATGGCGATTTAACTGCATTTTCGCCACACCTGCATGCAAATGCCACATTTTACGCGAGGTTCCAGAGGGCGGCCATCAATTCCTGTTCCTGGTCCTGGTCGTTCGCAGCGAAGGAAGGAAGGTGGCAGATGTGGGAGGTGTCGAGTGGTCGCCATCGGTACTGAGGCGTTGCAGTTGGAGAGCAGGGCGATGAGGGCAAGGATTAGACCGAGCGAGGAGTCGGAGGAGTTGAAAACAGGTGAGCGGGAAGTTTCAATGAGAGGGCAGCACGAACGAAAGGCAGGCAGTGTGGTTGAGAGGGCAGAGGATCGAGGGTCTAATTGAGCCCGTGCCAAGGGTGCGAAGAGGGAGCGGCGACCGACTGCTATAATTTTCTATAATTTTCCCCACTTGACGCGAGGTTGCAATTTCGCTTCCGCGGTGGACACTTTTATCGATGTAGCGGTGGAATTTTAAAACTCGAGAGCTCACTTTATGTGCGCCTGAAACGGGGTCGCGTAAATTGTCGATCAAATTGATTGCAAGGCAATTGTATAATTACCAACAATTACGAACAAGAAAGAAATCTTATTGTGTTCGTAACACAAATTGTAATCATAAAATTATATACATAAATAAATTTCCCAATACTTCGAATAATTGACTGCGGCTCGGTGCACGATTTGCACGAATTTGCTCCAAAAACATTTCTTCTCTCCAGCACTCCCTTTATGACCCACACCTTCGCTCTCCTCCACCCCCACTTTATCACATCACCCCATTCTCTCCATTCCCTCGCCTCCTTTAACGGCTCATCTGTCGCTGTCATCTGGCAGGAAACTATGTTCGCGTCTATTTTCTTTCGATTAAAATTATATTTGCTTTGAGGAAACCCATTTCTCTCACTCTCTTTTTCCCTCTCACCCTTTTCCCCACCCTGCCCCATCAGTTCAGTCCTTTCTCGTTTCCATAAAATCAGCTCCCTTTGTCTCTCGCGCCATTGTCATCGCCACCCATCCATCCTGCCTCTCTCATTACGATCTCCAGGCGGAATTTTTTCTCCTTTGACCCAGTTTATTGGCCCATAAACTCTAGGCAGACACCCGGAGCACTTGACTTCGTTTACTCCGCGCCTTCGACAAAGTTGCCGACTGTGGTTCCCGTCACCACCCAGTCATGGGTTGATTTCATGGCCCACGCCCTCAGAATTTCTCCCCACTCCATCTGAATTTTCCCCCACACCACTTCGTTGTCTTCGCCTCTCACCGCCGCGTTGGTTCCTCTCGGGCCGTGACTGATGTGATTTCCTCACCTCAATGGCCGGCTTAATTCACCCCAGGTCCGTGACTAATTGGCCCACACCGCGCCTCCGCCTGCTGCGATTCGCCACCCTCTGGCGCCACAACTTCCACAACTCCCTCCCACCGACCTGCTTCCGTCCTGTCCTTCTATCACTGCACCCCATCGTCCTTAGTCCTTTCGCTCGCCATAAAATTATTCCGCGCCTGTTTTGTTTCAATTATCGCCGACTCGCGAACAGCGTCCTGTCGTCCTGGGGTCGACCACGTCATCGTCCCGACGCCTCGTCATCGCCCTGTCACTGCAATCGGTCTCGTTCTGGCACCCGGGCCGCTCCCGCCCTCCCCTCTCCATAGTCCCTAGTCACATTTATCTCCCTCTCTCTCTCCCTCGTCCTGTCACCTCGTCGCCTGCATTAAACGCAGCGATTACTCAATGTGGCAACCCTGAAAATTGATAATCAAGTGGCGCCCAGGCACAGACTGCGACGGACGGCCAGCAGCGGGAGAGGGAGAGAGACAGAAACAGAAGGTAGTGAGCTATGCGAGAGAGAGAGATAGAGAGAGTAGTACGGCACGATCGAACAAACAGAGAGAGTGAGAGAGAGGGAGAGGGAGAAGGCGATGGTGGAAATCTGCATTTGATTAATTATTTTATGGCAGACGAAAGCGCGAGACTCGGCAGGTGGCAACGCTCCGCTCAATGGGGCGTTGAGAGGGAAATAGGGGGAGATTTGTGCGTGTGTGCGAGTGCGCTGCCATTTATTTCATTCACACCATTCGCCTAAAAGCATGCAATGCATTCAAGCAATAGCCCTGTAACTATTTTATTAAGCAGTTAAGGGTCCTTGTCGACGAGTGCAGTCGTGAACAGGAGCGAGACAGAAAAAATTCATGGGTGTGAGAGAGAGAGAGAGAGAGAGAGAGAGTGCTTTGACCCGAGTCGCTCTGTCTATTCAAGCGAATGGAATGGAATCCCGTCTGCCTGTTTGTCTATGACAGCAGTCTGTAGACTTTATGTCTGTCATTTCAGTTTATTTGCCCACTCTTCACTTCACTTCGCCACCTCCACTAGTTAACACTTCGTTCTGGGTCCCTTTCCCATCATCTCCACTTTATTCTCCTTTAACCCACCCTCCTCACGCTCACGTTGAGTTCATTCGATTGCTCAATTATCGCCAGCGATTGCAAGGACTTCGCCCAAGTTACAAAAAGTATCGTTCAAGGATTTCGTATTGAACGATGTGATATTTCTGAAATTATTCCTTTAATCTCTCGATGAGCGATCAATCTATCATCCTGGATCTACCAAACTGCCCACATTAGCTGCCAGTTATCTTCTGAATGCTCCCCGAAATCCACCTTAAAATCAATGTGAAAATCCATCCAAAAATCCACCTTCGAAGCCACCTCACAAGCCACCTTCTCCCCTCTCCACCGTCGACTTCGCTTGCATTCCTTCCGAACCCGCTGCCAACAACTCAATAACGAACCCCAATTTGTCTCCCTGCGGCAACATCTTGGCGTCGGGCTTCGAACATAAATGCCATCGGTCGGTTCGAGCGACCGCAGCAACAAATCCCCCAGGGCCCACGGACCAAACGACCCCCGTGTCCATCCTTTCTCCACTCGCCAGTGTCCTGATTTCGCCATGTCCTGGCGGGCTCGGGGGCCGACTGGGTGGCTGGCTGTGCTCGGTCCTAATTGATGTGTTAAAAATATTGCCAATTGGCAAAAATTGGAAACACGAAAAACACGGCCGGCAGCAGCGGGAGGCGCCCGTCGAGGCGGTGGCGGTGGCGGCGGACGTAGAGGAAGCCATAAAGCGTCCACGCGATAGGGACGAGGACGACAACGAGGCCGAAGCTTAGCGCGCGGAGCTTGTCGAACATAACAACGCAGCAGGACATTCGGCCCTCAGCCCGGGGTCGAGGGGTGGCCAACGGTGGAGGGAGTGAAAGCACGGAAGGACGAATTTCTTTTTTATCGCTCTTATTTGTTTGATTTCGTTTCTTCGATTTCTTTTCAAGTTCGCCCCGTGTCGTCGCGCTTCGGCGCACTTTCTCCCTCTCTCTCTCTCTCTCTCTCTCTCTCTTCGATTCGAATTCGAAATTAGAAAGCAATTAAAGTGAAGTGATTTATATATTGTTGGGAGCAGCACGAACACTTAGGAGAGTGAGATGGAATGAGAGACGGAGAGCGTGAGGGAGGAAATGAGAAAGTTTTTACGAGCCTAGAAGTATGCATGTTTATTTTGCAATGAGAAAAGTAATGAGAAATTCCAGAGCAAAAAGAAAAACGCACCGGGAGAAGGGAATTTTCAAATATTCAAAGCATACTCTTAGGCTCCAAACTAAACTCAAACTCCGTAATTCATTCGCTTCCCTCTCGCTCCTTCTTCGTGGCGCTTAAGTGCCCTCGAGTCCTTCTCTCGTTGTCTTTTTTTTAACGCTCCTTCCATCTTTTCTTCGTCCTCTAATTATCAACATCTTCTTTGGCCTGTGTTGTTTGTGTGGTTTGAGAGCCTCAAAGTAGGCTTCAGAACAATTTCCAATTTTAAATTTCCCTCTCCGTTGCTCCTCGGCTCACATCGGCCTGTCAATGTTGATGAAGATGTTGCGTTGTCTCCTCTCTCAAGTCCTTCTTCCACTTTTCTTTCCATCTCCGAAATCGGGTTTTTTTTTTGTTTGCTTCTTGTCCTTCTACTCAGTTTTGTGGCCTCTCCAGCTCTCACTTTGTCTTTTCATCTTCATCTTCTTTAAGGATATTTCACCCTCGATTCCACTCAAGTGCCCGGCTTCAAGTGATTTTATGCTGCTTTACGGTTTTTTTAGTGGTCATTTTCATTCGTTGCTTTCGGCCTTCCCTCCTTTCCTCTTTCCTTCACTCCCTATCGCCGGTTCTAGTGATCATCGTCGTTGTTGTTGTTGTCTTTTTTCCTCGCCCGTCCCCGGCCGAGGTCGTCCTTTAAAACGCTTCGCAGGATTCAGTATCCCTTTTGCATTACGCCTAAGAGCGGCGAGCTATTGAGAGTTTCCGGACGGTGATTGTTGGTGATTGAAATGTTCTCGAGGATGCGGCTTCCACCCGTGAAGCAGGGGAGGAAGAGAGAGAGAGAACGAGAGTGTAGGAAAGGATCAGGACTTTGTGGGAATTTTCATTATGTCCCGAGAACCCTCGAGTAATAGTTGTGGAAAAATGTTCGCCAGCAGCCAAGGAATGTGGTCGAGTGGTGGAGAAGAAAACAAGATTTCAATTAATTAAACCACGCAGACTGAAGAAAACCAGAGCATTTTCTTTTTTCTCCAACACTCGTTTGTGCGATTGATGGCCAAAACTACGCCATTTGTTTCGGTGAAACCAAGGAAACCATGGCTTCGTGATTTCCTTCGAAAATGACCTGATGCCTAAAAGCAGGCAATCAATTCCAAACAGTATCAATTTCGCAGTAACAATGAAAGGGATAATTTGTCTTCATTTCAAAAGCCTCAAAATATGCAAGAAATGTTGCCGCAAACTGAAGAAAGCCAGCATGAAAGAGAGAGAGAGAGAGAGAGAGAGAGAGGTAGAGCCAGATCAATGCAATTATCAATTTGTCAAGGACCACAAATACGATATCCTTGCTGTATGGTGAGGTCAACTCCGGGCCGTAAAATTGAATTTTTTATCTTCCAATAAACATTTCTGTGGAATTGTGAAAATATTAAATCAAATTAAGCATCCATTCCTGGCACAATGATTGTCCTTCGAGAGTCTCATTTGTTGTTGTTATTATTTTTGTTACGATTGTCATTCTGTCGGTCTCGTAGTTGTTGCTGTTGCCATTGTTCGGCTTCCCATTGTTGTCCTGCGTTATTTTCGGTGTCCTGGCTGCTGATGATGATGTCCTCGGAATATTATTCTATTTATGTATTGTGATTTTTAGTAGTCGCCGGTTTTGTTGTCGCTATTGTTGTTGCATTTGTTGTCGGTTCTTCACATGAAACGCAATACACTTGCATCAAAGGGATATAAATTGAATATTACGACTTTACACAACATTAAGTCAACCGATCGTAAAAGTCTAGCAAATAAAATGCAGCTTCAACTATGGAGGAGCAGCGGAAAGAGCTAGGGTGGATTGGGAGATTGAGAGAGAGCGGAAGTCAAGGGGTAGTGGCGAGAGGGAAAACATAAATTTAATGAAATCGCAAAATAATAAAAACACATACACATAAAAATGCAAATCTATTTCTAATGGCTTCTGGATTATCCGCCGGAGTAATATATGAGCATGGAATCAGGCATCCATAAGGAAGAGTCGGAGTCGCAGCGATGAAAGAGTAAATCATGATGGTGGAGGGAGAAGGAGGAGGAGAAGGAGAAGGAGCAGAGATATCCTGGCTGCTGGCACTCGGCTGACGGACGGCGTTCGTGGGTCACTGGCTCGAGTTGTTTCATTATCGACGCATGGCATGCAGCGATTGATGCGAGGATCATCTTTCGATATTTCAATATAGTTGTCGAGAAGGCGCGAGAGAGAGCGCGAGAGAGAGGCAGCAAAGTCCCACAGCAAGGAGGAAGAAGTGGAGGAAAAATTCAGATAAAAAATACAGGCGAAGTTTGCGAAGACTACGCGAGCAACAATGGAAGCGAGAGGCCGAAAGTCAACAGGGACAAAGGAGAGCAACTTATTATTAATGCAACTATTGTGAGCAGCCATAACAACAGCAACAACGAGTACTACACCGACAACAATAGTACTGCAACAACACATCGGGTAAACAAGTGCAGCGAATAAAACACTCATTAAATTTTCAAGCGCTCACCAGCAGAAGCGACGACGGCGACGACGACGACGACGAAAATTTTCCTTTTTTTCAGTTTCGTCTCCTCCTCTCTTCTGCTTCCTTCGCTTCCACTTGTTCTCTCTTTTCCTCTTCGCCCTTCGGTTCTCCAGCGTATGCCTTTGAGTGAAGGAAACTGTGGAGGAAATTTGGCGAGAGCGCCAGGAGCAGAGCGAGAGGAGCGAAATTTATGATGTGAACAATTTTCGATTAAATGCAAAAGGACTTCTGCTGCAGGTGCAACGAAGTCGAGGCCGAGGCCGAGCCCGAGCCCGTCGTCGTCAGGACGTTTCTTAAGGCAGGCGACAACAGCGACGTGCTGGGGAAACGAAAATGAAACTCCTTTGGGTGGGCGAGGAGAGGACGAGGACGAGAGGAGGACACTCGGCAGGCAACGCAATATTCATCATGTCCTTTGAGACGACTCCGACCTGCGAGTCGGAGACGGGACACCTCATGCCGTCTCCCTCTCCCCTCCCTCCCTCTGCCACTCTCTCTATGGCTCTCTCTCCACCTCCAGTCGCCTTCGTTTCGCCTCTATTATTTTCAGTAATTTTCTGTTGCTCCTCGCGGCCCACGAGAGGCCGCCGTTTGGCGCCTTCTCCACCGTCTCCACCTCTCGTCCAGCTCCTCGATCCGCCTCTCGTTTACGCTCATTTTCACGCTCTTCTTTTCTAATTAAAATGTTGCAAATAAAATGTAATGAAAATAGTTCGTTCGGTTCGTTCGTTCACTCTCGGTTCTCGTTCCTCTTGTTTTGCTCCTGTCCGTTGCCCGCCCTTTGAGCCCTGACTAGAGCCAGCCCCATAAATTGTGCAGCGCCGCGAAGGACCTGAGGAATCAGGAGTCAAAGAGCTGGAGCGAAGGAGGCGAAGCAGAGTTGGAGGAAATGGCAACGAAGTACGAGAGATGGCAACGAAGGACGACAGATGGCAATGGCGGCGGGAACGGAGGGCCAGGAGGAGGACGAGGCAAGGGACAAAGAGGAGGACGAGATCCCGGCCCTTGAACACCTGCCGAGAGTGTCCTGCGAACAACAGAAGTGGCTCCCGAGAGCGGCGCATTCGCAAGCAATGATAATGAAATTTCCCAGCAACAATGATTGCGATTACCCTGCAAGGACCCTGCGTTCAAAGGACATTTCAGTGCAATTTTTTCCTCTCCTCTTCGAGACTTTTATTTCCACTTCCCCCCATTTGTTTGCTTTCGTTTTTGCTCCTCTGTGTCGCTGGACCAGCAGAGGGCCAACAGAAAGGAAAACAAATAAAATTTAATTGCCTAGCAATGTCCTAATTAGCACCCGAGATAAACGAGTTGGAGCCAGGAGTTGGCCAAATAAACTGACAAAAACTCCCAACGCACACGGGATGGAAAGAGAGGGAGAGTGCGAGGGAGAGGGCGACCAGACCGACCACACACGGAAACCCCGGGAGTCCTCGAGGACGAGGTTATGAGCGACGAAGGTCCGCAGGTGCCGAGGACCCTCCGAAAGGCAGGGATTAAAATGAAAACAAATGACTTTTCAGTCGCCGACAACAAAATGCGGAGAACGTCGAAAGGACGCCGAGCAGCCAACACAGACCCACATGCAGGGACAACAACAACACAAAGCGATTCATGTGGAATCCCGAACTCAGGCCGTCCACACTCACAAACACACACACACACACACACACGCAGACCCCGCGACAACTGCTCTGTGTCAGGATGCGGTGGACGACCCGAAGCGTCGTGTGAGTGCGAGCAAAAGTGAATGTCAGTGTGTGAGGGTGTGCGTGAGTGTGTGTGCGAAGCCAATGAGCGACAGAAGCTCAGAGAAATTACTACAACAAGGGGAAAAATTAGAGCAACAACAAAAACAATTAGATGGGCAAAAACAACAATTGGAACTGGAAGTTCTACCAACAACAGAAGGAGCAACCGCGGCGAGAAGGAGGAGAAGAAGAACAACAAAAACAAGAACAACAAGAAC
Organism: Coelopa pilipes; assembly: GCA_947389925.1. NCBI lineage: Eukaryota > Metazoa > Arthropoda > Insecta > Diptera > Coelopidae > Coelopa > Coelopa pilipes. The sequence goes on from OX376696.1 coordinate 6,567,677, forward strand.
GATAACAACAACAATAACAATAACCGACAATCGACAATGGCGAACGGACGAACAACATGTGCAAAAGGACAATTAAAATACATGGCTTTATTATGTCGTGCCAGGACGAAAAACCTCATTACATCCTTTCGCCGCGGCAGCAACAACACGGTTCAACTTCGACGGCCTTGTTGTTGTTGGTATTACTGCTGTTGTCGTTATTGCCGTTCCTATTGTTGTTGATGGTTTTGCCGCTGTGTCGCTGGCATCGCCGATGTCGGAAGCGAGCCGTGAATCGCGCATTAAAATGTGAAAATTATTTTTATAACTCCACATGTGCCCAGCTGAAGGACTCTGGGTCGTATCCTTTTTAATTGACACGAGCGGTTGCCTCGCGGAAGTGTGAATGTGCGAGCAGGACCATCAGCGCGAGATAGAGATGGAGAACGACAGGGGAGAAATAGAGATAAGGGTCTGAAAGGTCGTGTGGCGAGATCCCGCCTGCAGTCAAGTGTGCGGAGCATGGAATAAAAGGATAATATAGCAGTAGATGGAGCCTTCCTGCCTTCCGCAGGACGAACATTTCCGCGGAAGATTAGAGGATAATTAGAGGGTGATGGAACTGGCGAAAGACAGAGAGACAGGAAGCCCTATCAACCGGCCGACTCTGGACAGAAAGAAGCTGGGCGAAACAGAGACAGAGACATGTTGAAGTCAGGAGGAAAACATTCAGTTCAGAATGATGACATGTCAAGTTGAAGATTGAAAAGAAAATTAAGGACAAAACCAAGAGATCAAGCCGTAGGCATGATCACAATTCTTAGCGCAAAATACTACAAAATAATAGGAGAAATTAAAAATGTAGAAATTTAATTCTGTTGCCTGTTGCCGAAGGTCCTCGCCACGACACGGCAGCAGGACGAGGCAAATCGCGAGACACGAAATTAAATGCCCGTCAGACGGCACTTAATTCCTCTGCAGGACTCAAGGATTTATTAATGGCAATTATACATTTTTAATAGGAACGAAAAACCCTACCTAGACCTACTCCAGGTCCTCCCTCGATCCCCGACCCCTCGCCTTCTCCTGCCCTGCCTCGCGTCTCCGCCTCGCAACAAACCGTGAAATTTCCTTAGTGAATTCAACGCTCGGTCGCTCCGGCCCCGATCGCTCCCACTCCCACTGTGCGCCGCTGTTGTTGAAGTTAATTTGGAGGAAGAATGGGGGGAGGAGGCGGGGGGGGGGGATGCGATAGAGGAAGCAAGGATGGAATTTAAGAGCCGCTAATTGAGGACTCGCGAAGGTTCTTATTGATTTATTACGCTTAATTTCGATGGGCGTTCGGGATGATAATAAAAATTTAATTACAACAAAGTGGGGAGCGGGAGCAACGACAACAACAATAACAATAACAACAACAACGACAAAAACGGTTATAACGACAACAATTACAATGTGAACAACAACAGCAAGTACACAACAACAACACCGAGTAGAACAACAACATCCAGGACGTGCTCCGTCGTCCTGGAGTCGCCAGCTGGCTCGAAGAAGACGACGTCGAGGACGATTATAATTATTATGTGAGCGACTTCGTCCTGCAGAGTTGTTGTTGTTGTTATTGTAGTTGCTGTTTCATTGGCCGCCTCTTCGTCCTCGAGCTCGTCCTCCCACATCGTCGTCGTCTTCATCGCCCCGCTCGCCACTGACAGAGCGGTGAAATTTGTCGGCTTTCAGGAGGCCATCAAAACCCAGAGGATGAAGAGATTCCAGAAGAATGTTTTCATCACAGAAATTAGAGGAAGAGCGATATTTCATAATGGCGTTTTAATTATGACGTTCTCAGGACCTTCAGGGCAGCTCACCATGGTCTCATTTGTCAAGGAGCGGTGCAAAAACCGACACCGAGATAAATGCATAGTTTTTTATGCAAAAAAAAAACCAAGTGAGATAAAAATATGATTTCGTATAAAAAAGGTCGTGGGAAGTGCAAAATTCATAATGAGCAGAGGATCCTCGGGGACCCGAGCGGCTGCCACTGCACGCTGTGGCGCACCTCAATGTGGCAGCAAGTGCACATTTTTCAAATTATAATAAAAATGAGAGTCCTCTCACAACGCCAGCGCCAACTACAACTACAACAACAACAACAGCAGCAACTGCCAGCTCCACGCCGTCAACAATAAACAAGGTGAAGCCGCTCACACAAAGTGGCCGGCCAGAGGGCCAGAGGAAGGCGGCGGGCGGCGTCGGTGCCACTTGAAAACCTCGTGCAAACAGATTTCACAGGGTTCAACAGCAACAACAACAAGGGCAACAACAACACGAGCATCGCCAACAAGAGCAGCCGGGCGAAATCTCAGCAAAGGACAACGCGAAGGCAAGCATGACGTCTCATTTAAATTAGATTTTTGAAAAGCAACAGCGCTCGCTCGCTCGGGTACCCCGACCACGCTCTCTGGTCCCCCTCACTCCCTCCAGCGCCGCCACAGCGTCCACAAGGACCCGAGGGACGGCGGGACGGCTGGGGGCGGCCGTGGGCAAACAGAAAAACCTCGTCGGCGCCGCGGAATGAAATGACGTTCGCTCGCTCCGACTCCGACGCCGGCTCCGGCCCGGCTCCCACCTCGACTCCCTCGCTCTGGCGTCCACTGAACGGCCGCGGCGCCACCGAATCGACCGCCAGACCGACCGTCGACGGCACAGCTCGGACCCGGACCAAGAGTCAGCGAGCGATGGCCACAAGCAAATGGAACGAAATATAAATGTCCACAATTAAAAGCACGGCGCGCGGCCTCAACCCCAAACCACGCCCACCACGCCCACCACGGCCACGACGGACCACCGCCTACCGCGCCTCGTGGTCGCTGAATTATGCAAAAAATGCTGGCAAGGACATCGGGGATTGTATTTGTTGTAGTGGCTCTTGTTTACGATGCTGTTGCTCTCGTTCACAATGTTGTCGACGTCCCTGTTGTTGTTTTTGTTGTTCTATTCCTTCCTACTCCGGTTGCCATGTGGGCTTGGCGAGCGTCCTCGTCGTCGGCCCCGTCCTCATGGAGATCGTCCTTTTCCGTCGTCCGTCGTCCGTCGTCCTCCGCCATTCGTTTGTTCAGGTGAAAACAAAATTATTAAGGACAATTTGCGAAATGAGCTCGTCGCCAGGACGCAGCAAACAAACAGATAGGCAGGCGAATAAACAGAGGGAGAGGGGAGAGGAGAGAGGGCCATCAGAGCGCGTCAGATAAATTGGGAGAAGGGAGGGTGAGAGGGAGAGGTTCCATTGGGAAAAAATTCTCCTCGACGCGACACGTGGAGAGTGCGTCGAATTCACACGAATCCCCAGGGGTGGAGGACATGGAAGGACATGACATGGGAGTGGGGAGGTCAGAAGGAGCGGGCGTGAGAAGAGCATCCTGTAGAGGCCTCCGAGTCCTGCCTGCCTGCCTGCCTGCCGATAAGGCCCGTGGCGTGTGGCGTATGAGGGACAGAGATTTAATATTTGCTCGGCTGAGAAACTTGTCGGAGTGGACGCGTGTTCTCAGAACGAAATTGGAGAAGCTGGAGAGCACAATGGAAAAATGTTCAGAGTTCATCCGGTGCACGAAGTTCGCCCGGAGGCTGAGGTGGCCGAGGATTAACGCAATTAGATAATTAGCTTGAAAGGAACTTCCTCTAAACTCTGAACTTCCAAAACAAACTCAAGAGAGGATCGCAAGAGGTGTGCGGCGCAGTTAGGAGGAGAGGCGAAGGTGGAGGACGTCAGACGGAGATGAATAGGAAGAAATCGCAGGATCGGAGGCGTCGCAAGGATGAACGGAGCCGGAAGAAAGAGCAGCAAGTTTTGGCTAATTTGCCTAATAACGCTTGCCAAAGGATTCTCCACATGTCCTCATGCAATGGCCGGTCGGTCACAACCAAAGAGAGAGACAAAGTGAGAGAAAGAGAGAGAGGAAGGCAAGGAAGACGAAGGGTCACAGACCACGTCGACCGAACGACAAGCCAGGGGAAATTAAAAATACTCCCGAGCCCATGTTGGCGAAGACGTGGCAGAATGGCGGAAGCTCGAGGACGAGGAGGACTGGAAGGACTCGAAGAAGATTCCTGGCTTTGAGCGAAACTTCGAGCGACGACCGCAGCCGCAAAAGCCAGTATCAGTTTTTCCTCTCTCTCTCTCTCTCTCTCTCTCTCTCTCTCTCTCCCCCACCCACTCTCACGCCCACTCCCTCTGCCTTCCGTGCTCGCTCGGAAATAAACTCGAATTTGCAACACTTTTCGAACAGGAACCGAGGCAAAAACTTTCAAGAAATGCACGGAGAGTTGACGCAAGTCGGGCGGAGGCGGCGAATCCTACTTTGTTATCCTGGCAGCGAGGATTTGGCCACTTGGCATGCGTGGGCTGCAATCGGCGAAAAGTGAAACCAAACCGAAACGAACCGAACGCAACTTCACAAGCCTCAGACACGCACACGTTCAGCTGAGCGGAGGAGCAGCGAGAGCCAAGACTTAGGCCGGGACAGCGGGGTGGGGGCGGGAAGGCGGGAAGGAAGGATGCGAGGAAGTGGGCCGCAGGACACGTGCCGCCGATATGCAACGTCCTCGCAAGTCCCGGTCCTGGCTGTTGTTCTTGGTCATGCTGGCTGTTGTTGCGTTTGTGATCCTGTTGTTCTTGTCGAAAGGGTTTCGGTTTTTGTTGCCGCTTCGGACGGTGTTTTTCCGAAAGGATAATACAGTTTATTATCTGCGCACGTTAATCCACTATTCGGCCGCACATTTCGTCCTGTTTGAGTACATGATTAAAAGTTCAAAATTCCCACACAAAGCAACCGCAGCCGTGCAGATCCTCCCTCCCTCCCGCTCGCCGCACTGCCGCGATCCCCTCCCCGCACGAGGAGAAACTCGACGCAACTTCGGCCGAACTCCGAGCGAAGTTTACGAGTTTACGTGGCTGGCGCTGGTGCACGAGAACTGATACGAATTTCAAGCGAGTTCGGCTTGCTGCAAGGACCTCGTCCTCCGAATCCCGAATCTCGAATCTCTCTCCAGCCAGACACGAATCCGCCGAGAGCGAGCGAGCGAGCGAGCGCGGAACTCATGAATAAGGCATGCAAAATAGTGACAGAATTTTTAATTGGCGCCTTAATAATTGCCGAACGACGTGACGTGGTGGGAGCGGGCCGGGAGCCGAGGAATTGGCGGAACGAAAATCGAGAAGGGGCAAAAAATTTACATTTTATGGCGGCAACTTTTCGTGACTTCTCCACATTGCTTGGCCTCCCCTCCCCCAGCCCCTCTCCCACCATCTCTCACTCACTCGGTCTCTTTTCCCTCTCTTTGTGGCGTCGTAAACTTGTGGAAACCGCTTGAAATTTTAAATGCGAGATCGTCTTAGCTGCAGGTTCGGCACCTCGTGAGAAGTTGCCGGAGTCGCGTCTGAACTACGAATATCGAAGTTTGCTCAAAATTAAATTCAATTCAAGTACCTGAAGAGGTGCTGAGTTTTTTAATTTTTCAAAATTTTTCAAGTTTTTCAAATTTTTCGAGAAATTCGATTTCTCGCAGAAATTCTCCGCTAAAAACCCATTCGTTCGGCTGAGATATTTCACGTAATTATCTCGGCGTGAATTCTTCCCGCCCACCGACTGCTAACAAGGCAATCTGGGGATTTTTCTGGTGAATTTTAATTGAAAATTAAATGCACGGCATTTCTTTAGCATCAGCAAACAATTCGCCCAGCGAGAAGGCATTCTGGAAATTCCTTTTCGCCTCTTATTCGATACTCGCCGCAGACAATTGTCTCCGCAAACATCCTTCGAGGGGAATCCTTTCCCTCCTCCAGAACAAGCAACGACGTCTGAGGGCATTTGCTGCCAAATTGCTGCGATTTGCATATTTTAACGGACGGCAATTGAAATCAATTGTTAATCGCCTTAAATTCCACTTAACAGCATTTTTCACACAACTCCAAAGCGACCCCAACACACACACTCTGCGACTCGGCTTCTGCTTCGGAGAATCATGCATAATAATTCCCAACTAACCAGGACCCTCCCCTCCAGCGAGTCCCAGTGCCGCGTCCTCCGAGCACCCGGCATCCTTCGTCCAGGACCTCGCTACGAGCCTTTTAACTTTTTCGAACGTGCACTTAAAATGAGAAAATATCGCATACATTTTATGAAGTCTGTTGTCTGAAGTCGTGCTTCCTGCTCGGGCGCCAGAGTTCGCCCCGACCTCGCTCTCTCGCTCTCTCTCTCTGCCCTCCATCCCTCGAGCCGCCTGGATCCGCCTTCGTCCGCCGGCTTCCACTTCGTCCTCATTCTTCTCCCATCCTCCTTGGTCTTCTTCACCCATCCTGCCTGTAGTCCTTGTTCTCGTCCTCGTCCTCGCTCTTGCTTTCTAACCAATTGTCTGTCGATCAGTCGTCGCTCCACTCGCTCGCTCGCTCCCCTACATGTGAGAGTGTATGGGTGCATGAGTGTATATGTATGTGTGTGTGCGACGAGTCCTTCATTATTTCCATCCTGTTGAATATTCGCTTTGGCGAGTTAACTTTCGCCTCGCTTCAGCTTCTGCTCCCACCTCTGCCGATCTGTTCTTCTGTTTTCTGCTCCTCTTTCCGTTCCTCCTTCTTTCACTCGTGATTTTGTTTTAGTACGTTTCTCTTTTTTTTCCCTCGTTCGCTTTTGACGCTCGTCCTGGTTCACGTGCTGGCCCTCGTCTTCGCACTGAAGCGCACATTATCATTTCCACATAAATGAAAATGAAAATCCTCCATCGCTCCGACCTCCTGGGCCGCCCCCCGCTGCCTGAACCGCCCCCAACAAGGACCTGAAAGACCGACGGGAGCGACTGGAGCGACGAGGGCGACGACGGCAGCCAGCAGGAGTCGGAATTAGTTTTCTCAAGTCCTCCTGGCGTGGATTCGAGTTGTTTCGTTCAGTTTTCGCATTTGTTGAAAGGTGCGGTTGAGCCGAGTCCTCTCGTTGCTGCTCCTTCCAACAACTGTTGTTCTTGCTTTTGCTCTGGCGTTTGTTGCTGCTGCTGTTTCTGTTGTCGCTTTGGTGAACTTTGCCGTAATCTGGAGTACATGAAAAATTCAGGATAATTATTAACACGGTCGGTCTCTGTCTTTGTCTCTGGCTTTGTCCGCCCTCGCTTCATTCCTTCTTTTGTGTGCGTCCTTCCAGGATATTGTGGTTTATTAGAGAGCGACCACGACCACGACCACGACGATGGCGACGACCAGGTGCTCGTCCAGGGTCGGCCTTCGTCGTCAACTGCTCCTTGCCGTTGTTGTTTCTGGCGACCTCCCATCCATTGAAGGGAGCCTCGCATAAAAGTTTCCGCTTCCTCCCGCCATTTTCTAAACTGTTGAGTTTGTTGGCCTTCCTCCTTATTCATCCATCCCTCTCGCTCTCTCCCCCTGTCTAACTGCTCACCTTAAAAGTTGCTCGCGCGCCCGTTTCCTCTATTTATTTATTTACTCGGCCAATGCATTGTCCTTTTTCCTCACCAACAGCATAATTATTATTTACTGTCCTCGTCGCCGCGTGTCCTTCGCCGCAGGTCCTCGGGGGGTCCCCGGGCTACTCCAACCTTCCCTTCCGTCCGTGTTCCTCGCCCCAACTCCATCAGCACCGGTGAATTCCGTTCGAAGAAAGTGCTCAGAGGGGAGGTCGAGGGCGGGTTCGGTTGTGGCGAAGGATGCGCCGTCGTTGCTCCATTAAGCGTGCATTAAAGCGCCACCTGCCGTTTAATGTAGTTACTTTAACAGCGCATGTGGGCTCCCCGAACCCCCAGGGGGAGAGAGAGAGAGAGGGGGAGAGAGTGAGAAAGGACGAGAAGGACCGCAGCGGGGGCGAAGGTAGCGAAATTTGATAAATGTTTGTTTTCGGGCCGAGCGAGCGGCTGTTGTTTAATGTTCTCCAAGGATGCTCCCGTCGTTCGCATCCTTTGTGCCTCCCTCTCGACTGCCTGCTCCCGACCCGTCGACGAACGAGGGCCGTGGAAATTGTTTAGAGAAATTATGGTCTTGCTGGATTTTTAAGTGTTTTTAATGATATACGTTTAGCATTTACCGAAACGTACGGCAGGGCAGCCGAACCTTCTTCGATGCCGGAAAAAGTGTATTAAGTGTGCTACACTGTCGACTTAGTTTGAAAGCAGAGAGAGAGAGAGAGAGAGAGAGAGAAAGAGTGTGTAAGGGTGTATGGGATCATATTTTGATCGATGGTTGTTGAAGGGTTTCCGGGATAATCCACAAAATCTCAAACTCCTACCACTATTTCTTGTTTGACTTCATCGAAATTATTGCCCTTTTCTCTGCCCTCTCTGCTCCCCTTGTTCCCATAGAATCCTGCGGAATCCTTGCCTTCCCTCTCCTCTTCGATCCCTACTCGCTGTACTCCAATTTGGACTCACGTCGACTTCGATTCATTCCACGTCCTGGCTTCGATTGGAAGCCAGTCCAGCTCGTCCAGGCGTCGTCGTCTTGGGGTTTCTTACGTTTCTTCCAATTGACTAGAGTCAGGCACTAGCGAAACAACAACAACAACAACAACAACAACAATAACAACAACAACACCATCAGCATCAACAGCAAAACGGCAGGAAGTCCATAAAATAAGATCTGACCGAGCGAACGGCGAAGGCACGGCGAATCCTTCCGCCTCGAATTCGCATTAATCAATCGAATTAAGCAATCGATGCCGAGCGGAACCAAACATTTACGAAAATCCTCTCCCACTCTCTCTCCATCTCTCTCTCTCTCTCTCTCTTCCCCTCTGGAAATTACTTACTTACGCTCGGCCATCAGGATATTCGATGCCGTTTGTCCGTGGGCCAGGCCCAGCCTTCCGGCTCCTTCCTGTCCGCCGCATCGTCCAGCCGCCAGTCTGTTTGTCCATCCATCCGTCCGTCCGTCCGTCTGTTCATTGGGCTGTCTGTCTGTCCGTCCGTCCGTCCGTCTGACTGATTGCAGGTAAGCTGCTCAATTGCTGACAGCGTGCGATTGCTGTGCAAATCCTATAAATTGTTTTATCTGCTTGTGGAGCCCACGTTGCCGCCGACGTAGGCTCCTCTGCCGGCTCTGACGTCGACTGAGCAACACATCCTGATGCTCCAACCGTCTGTTGTTGCTGCTGTAGCCGTTGATGCTCTAGTGGTGGTTGTTGCTGTTGTTTCGGCTTCCACAAAAGGTAAACGAACATTTGAAAATTACGTGGAATTCGCTCGTTCTCGTTCTCGTTCGCTGCCTCACACACTCAATCCTCATGCATCAAGGCCTGCGCTCGTCCTTCGTCCGGGTCCGGGTCCGTTGGGTTCGGTTCGGTTCGGTTCGGCTCGACTCGGTTCGTCCTGGCCCCGTCCATTCCACGGGAATTATTCATTGGGGTGTCATTAGTGCTCATTGCGGTTGCACGACTCGTTGTCCTCGCCGGCCGATCCACCGCAGCCGGAGTCGGAGCCGTGTTCGCTGTCGGAGGAGGCGGCTCAACAGCGAAATCCACAGGACCTCGAGGTGTGACGGGGCCTCGGGCGTGAATCGAGGCCGCCAAGAGACAGATTTGTCTCCTCCGGCCCCGTTGGGATTCCGCGGACAACAGCGATCAGATGGAGTCATCGCAATCCCGGTCGCCTCAGTTGGGAGTCGATGATTTTGTTTCGAAGAAAGTTTCACGCTTTAAATTGCCCGAGTCCTTCGAGGTTTCGCCGGTGTTGGCGGCAAAGAATGCCAATGATGGGCAGATGATGGGCACGGAACGGACCGGGCCGGGCCGGATGCCCAGCGGGAATGTAAACTGATATCCGGGACAACGAGCGCCGCAGGACTTCACGACATACGACGCGTCACACGACACGTGAGACGGGACTCGGCTGGTGGGCCGAACAGCACAAACTCCCAGACCCACACGGGGTGCGAAGATAAACTGTTGATGCTGGCCAAGAATTAAGTGCGTCGATGCTCACAGCATTAATCGCAATTTATGTCGAAACGAGGGTAAAGAAAGACGTTGCTCGTCTTTCTATCTGGTTGAAAATTATCCTGGGAGACGACTAAGGAACTGAAACTAATTTTCGAGAAAGGATTTCCTACGAACCATGTCGTGTCCTCTGAGATATCGAAATGAAATTTCGAACACGATGAAGGAAAAATATGGACGTGATTTCAGGAAAGCCATCATCCATCCTCCATCCTCCTCCATCACCACGGCTCGTCCTGATGGACAAAAGTCGAGAATACTTTGACAATTAATTTCCTCTGGCATTTCCACGAAAATCTCCGAACGAAATGTTTCACAGGCAGAGCAGGAGCGAGTGCGAGTGTGAGTGCGAGGGCGAGCCAAAGGAGAACCAAATAAAAATATGAGAAATTTTCCGAGCATTTACATATATTTTATTATCATGAATTTCGGCTTCAGAGAATTTTCACTCGCAAGATGAATGGCTGGGATTTAATGCTCCATTCGCTTGAAGGGGGGCGGAGGCAACGAGAAAGTACACAGCAGTAGGCGGAGGTGGAGGCGGAGGCGGAGGGACGGGCAAAACAAACGTCGTCCCGAAACGAAATGTACAATCATAGCAAAGATTTATGCCTTGCCTTGCTTTGGCCTGCCTACGAAGCCAATTTAACTTTGGCGGCAGGTCCTGCGAACGAGCCCGATGCCTCCCACCGCCAGCTCCACCTGCTGCGCGGCTCCTCAGACGACGCTCGATGCTAATTTCCCCCGTTCCAGCGACTCGGTGCCTGCCTAGTTCCGTGGACGGCAGGAGGATCCTGATCCTGGAAGCGAAATGAGGAAGTGACTCAAAAGAAATAAATAGTCGAATGCAAATATTGTTCCGGGACCCCTGAGCGACGGGCGGAAGGAAACATCATTTTGATGCTGCTAATAAATCTCAAAACAAATACACATCCAAATGCAAACACACACACACACACACACACAAACAAACGCGCACTTTTGGGGGCTCTCACTCACCCTGAGACAGGCTCTCACACAGACGTCAAGCGTCCTACAGAGCTTGCCAAACATATTTTATTATGAATATCTTGGGAGAACTTTCCTCTCTCTCTCTCTTTCTCTCCCTCTCTCTCACTCAATCCCCCTCCGTCTCTATGTCGGGCAAGGTGAAGGCTCGAACGGCTCCGATGGAGAGGGGACCAGGACGTCCAGGATGGCGAGCAGAGTGAGAGCAATAAAAACACTGTGCTATTTAGTGTCATTTGTGCATGTTATTGCCTGGAAGAGCACAAACAGGCCACCGACCGACCGACCGACCGACCGACCGACTGAAGGAGGCGGGATATGAATCTCGAAATAATTGCCAGCAACAGGAGACACCGAATGTCCTCGTCTGATGGCTGGTGGCCTCGTCCTCCTCCCCGTCTTCCTCCTCGTTGCATTTGCCCCGAGTCCATTCGGCTTCGATTGCCCTCTTGTCTTTGGATTCGTCGTCGGGTTCGTCTTCGGGTCTTCGTCATCGACTGTGGGTTCCTCGAGCAAAGTTCATTGATTGCTATTAAAATTTAATAATTCAACAACACTTAGGCTTCAATTGCAACGACTGCTCTTGTCGTCGTTGTCACCGGCGGAGGAATCGGTTTTGCGACAGGATTTGCTCACATCCTGAATTTATCGTCGTCGTCTTGGAATATATTCTGCATCAGGGCAATCTCTTGGCCGAGTTGAAACCTCGTTGATGGGAGTCGAAGCCACAGGCGAAGCGATGAGTCAAAGGATTCCAAGGCAATCAGATTCATTGCCATCCTACGAGGGATCTGCTGAGGATTTCCGAAGCGTCTCCGAAGCGTCTTCGAGCGGCGAATAATCGTTTGCGACTGGTGATTGCCTGGACCAAGGATGATGGACTTGACTTGAGACTTTAGACTTGAGCCAAGTCCAAGACTGTCGGTCCTCAGAGAGAGGACGATTTATTAGCTGATGTGCAGTGGGATTAAAGTCTTCGTTCTACGTCCTGCTAAGGAGAGGTTGCGAATGAAAATCATTTCCCATTGGTGGCTGGCTTTGCGATCAATTTATTTGCGCCAGTCGCTCTGGCCACTCTTCTTATTGACCTCTTCCCACTCTTCTTTTCTTGCCACTTGTTTCGTTTCCTCTTCCCTCGGATATTTCCCGGAAAAATTAACAGAACGAAGGGAAACTGCGGGAAATTAAATTAAATTACCTAAAAGACAAACCGCGCATTCCTGTGGGGAAACGCAAAAAACCCCTACAATGAGAGGAGGACGGATGGAAGGAGGATGATGGAGGGAGGGAGGATGAAGGTAGAGGGGCAGAAGGAAGAGGGAGGAAGGGCCAAGGAAAGCAGCATAATAAATTACACACACAGGAGCCCCGCCAGTGGGCGGCGTCGGCGGCTGGGGCAGGACCTGGGCCGCCCCGGGTCCCCGCGGAGCTGCAGGACCTCCCACACTGCACGGCAGAGGCCCGCCCTACAATGAACTGCTCGCTCTCTCTCTCGCTCTCCCACTCTCCCACTCTCTTTCTCTCAGTCGCTCTCCCACCTTCTCCAAAAAACCTCTCCCTCTCGCCCACAACTCAAGTGCCTGCCGCGAAGGTCGCTGGAGGAGGTCGGCAGCAGGTCAGGGAAGGGAAGGCAAGGGACGTGAAGGAAGGGGGATCGGGGATCCGTAATGGCAGCCAGGACTCGCGGCCGCTCCTGCTGTCGGTGCAGGAGGAATCCAGCGAAGGCAACGCTTGTGGATCGTGGAAGCCAACAACGTCAACAATAAATCAATATTGGCAATTTTAAATTGCCAACGACTGCCACAGGTTCCCGACGCAGGCTCCGGCGTGGGCTGCCAGGCGTGCCAGGTGGAGCTCGGCGTGCCCGCGTCCTCCTCCAACCTCCGTCGTTGCTCGCTCTTCGTTCTCGGCTCCGCGACTTCATGGAATTTCGCTTTATTAACGTTACAAGCGCGGAGCCAGCATTTCTGCCACCTGCAGCTCGCACCGCCTTGTTCTTCTTCCAGCTACTTCTGCTTCTCCTTCTCCTTCTTCCTGTTCCTGTTCTTCGCCCGCTTGCACGATTTATTCCTCCGCTTGCCCCATTGTCCTCCCCCTCTCTCGCGTTTTCCCTCTCTCGCCCGCGTCGCAAGGATGTTGCTGACAACGCGGATTCCTCGCATTGTCCTGTTGTTGCCAGCTATTGTGTTATCCTGGTGTCTCTAGGCCAGCCGCTGTATTTGCCGCAGGCACGCTCGCCCTCCTCTTCTCCTCCTCCTCCTCCTTCTTCCGCACCCCTCCCTCCTGCCTGGCCGCCCACGCGGTTCGTTCCGCTGCGACTTCCGACTCGCCGAGATTTTTCCACGCTTCCCTCGCCTGGCGCCGAAATTAAAATAGAATTTTCGCCATTATATTTTCCCTAGAAATGCTGCATCCTTGTTGTTTATGCCCTCCGGTGGTGGTCGTTGTTGTTGTTATTGTTGTTGTTGTTGCTTTTGCTCTCGCCTCTTTCGAGTCGCTGCCGCCCCAGTGCTAGTTTTCGCTGCTGCTGCGTCGGCACTTGCAAACTGCACCTTGCACGACTATTTCCCTCTCGCTCACTCTCTCTCTCTCTCTCTCTCTCTGGCTTACTCTCTGCCTCAGTTCCTTCCTGCCTTTACCTCTGGCTTCCTGGACCACCCTCATCCTGCAACTTCTACTTGATTCGACTATCTTTTTTCTTGGATTTTTCTTCCCAGAATTTTCATACTCAGGTTTTTTCTCGACTGGATTTTTCTTCTCAGGTGGATTTTTTTCACTGGATTTTCCCTCCTTGCATCTTGCAACTTGCAGTATTTTTTCATCTCCTTTGCGATTCTTTTGTTGTCCTCTCCGAAGGACGCCCCGAGGAGCTAATGAAGGAGGATATGCATTTTGCTCCTTTCCGCTCGCCTGCGCACGAAGGATGTGCAGCTCGAATACCTTCGCCGATCGCTCGTTCGTTCGTTCGTTCGTTCGTTCGTTCGCTCGCCACCTCTCGCTCTCTCCGGCTCGTTTCCTCCTCCCGCCTCCCCCGCTTTGTTGTCGCTTCCTCTTCCCAATTCCCAATTCCGTTTCCGCTGTTTGTGTCCGGCGTTTGGGGAATTCGTACGCGCCATGATTTGCATAACTGTATCAGGTCGTTGTTCTTGTTGTTGTTGTTTGTTTTTTCGTCCGTTAATCGAAATGCATAAATTTGCCGGGAACACGCGACAATGGCGCAGGACCCCGGATCAGGAACGGAATCGGAATCAGAATCGGAATCGGAATCGCAATCTGAATCAGGATCGCTGCAAACGTGACCGAACGGCGGCCGACGAAGGCAATTCTCGAGGCCGACGGTTGCAGTGCTTCGCTCAAGGATCCTCCACCGTCGGCACGAGGCCGAGTCCCGAGAGTCGACTCGAGCGTTCTCTGAATCCTTCTGAGTATTGAGGCTTGAGTCTACGCGATTCGCGCGATCGATCGTTCGACGGCTGAAGGATTTGCGTCAAGAATCCCCGGCAATGATTTCCTCCAATGATTTCCTCTGCGATTCCCTCGTCTCGATCCAAATATAATTGCTTTAATCCCCGCAATTATCACTTCAAGCCGCCTGCGTTTCAACAGTGGAGCGATTTCTTCGTCCTCGGCGAGCCGAGCGCGGCGTCCAGCAATCGAACAATGGACCCAGGAGTCGAGCCCTCTTGTCGAACATTAGGCCATCATCGCCTTCGCCTCGCTCCTCGGAGCGGTGCAGTTCAGGCCCTCCTTTGGTTCCATGCCATGCTCCGTCCCATCCCTGCCTGCCTTTTGGTGCAATCCTTGCCACCCTCTGGTCCCATCGTTGCCCTCCTCAGGTCCCGCCTCTGCCGTCCTTCGCTGCACCCTCGGGTTCCTCCAGCCTTAACCTCTCTCCTCTCTCACTCTCCTCCCCTCGACTGCTCATATTCTTGCCGCTCGCTTCCATCTGCCCCCTCGTCCCTTCCCTCGCTTTCGTCCTCGCCCTCCTCCTTTGAATGCATGCACTTCGAGGCGTCCCACGTCCTCCACCATCGTCGTCCTCTCGCCTCGGCCACCTCTCATTTCGTCCTGCAATCACTCGTCCTGCATCGTTCATTCAAAGCCGGCGCCCGCCTCGTCCGTCACTCGTCGCTGCCGGTTTGGAAATTGCGCAATTTTCGCCATGATTCTCATTGGCCTGTGAAGCGCTCCAACTTAAATTGATCGCTAATGGTTTTCGGATTCCACTTGCTCGCCTTGTTGCCTCGTTGTTCTTGCCATAGTTGGTGATGTTGGTGATGTTGGTGATGCTGGTGCTGGTGCTGTTGCTGATGTTGTTGTTGCTGTTGCCATTGGCACTGCCAAAGCATCGAATTATTAGCAATTCCCGCGCAGCAAATTGCGTTTGTTGCAATTGATTTCGTTGGCCTTTTATTTCGCTTTGTTTCAGCTCCCGCTCACCGGTTTTTTTTTTTTAGTCCTCTCGCTCCTGCCACAGTTGCATTAATGTTGCATTTCAGAAGTGTCCTGTCGCTCGAATGGCGCCCCAAAGGATATCCCTTAAAAAGCACTTAACAAGATTAGAGTTAGTCGAGTGGAAGGGCGAAAAAAGCAAATATTTTGGAATTTTTCGTGAAATGCTCGCTTTCACAAGGAATTGAATTTCAATTTTAAATGCTCGGCAAACGTTTGAGGGCGTGGGAGACTCGGATGTGGATCCAGATGGCGGCTCGGCTGGGGGGGAATGGGAATCACTTGTCAATTTTGATGAACGATCGCATGTCCTTTTTTGGGGAATATCGTATTTCGATCATTGAATATTCGACGTTAATTGTAATATTTGTGGATCAATCAAAATTGTGAAGATCTGAATTTTTTCACTTTAAAATTGCCTTCAATGCACATTTTTTCACCAGTAAAAATGGCGTTCATTTCAATGTTTTGTTCTCAATTTTAATAGGATTTTTTTTTTTAATTCTGTTAATAAAATTGAACATTGTTTGCCAATGTTTTCCCTTTAACTAACTTCGACTTTTCCCTCCTTTCAGGTAAGCCTCGACCCCGCTCCCATCGTCGGCACCACGTAGGTTTCCTTCCGTCCTGCGCGAGCTCGACCTCTGATAAATGCATTGAATGATTGCATTGCCGCGCTCTGGCCATAATTTTTCAATTTCCCCAGAAATCCTCCAAAAGTCCGTCCGTCCGCCCGTCGCTCCGTCTGCTCGCCGGAATGAAACTTGATAAATAGTTGTCGCGGAACTAGCTGGCTTTCTCTTTCTCGTCTTCCTCCTCGTTTTTCATTATTTTGCCACGGGAAAATAGAAGTACAAAAAAAAAATTATATTTCATTTTTCTTATTGCCGTGAGCTGCCATCGCTTGGCATCGCTCATTCACTCATTTCTCCATTCACTCATTTATTCGCTCCCCGGTCGTTCGCCGGTTGTTCGTCGTTCCTTCGCTCGTTCATTCATTCAATCCTTCAGTTAGCTATTCGTTCATTTTTCTCTGCCGCCTCCCTGCCGGTCGCGACTGCCGCCGGATGATGATGCTGAAGATTAATTGATTTCCACTCGGCTGCATTGCATCATTGTCCTGGTTTTCGACGGCAGCCCTCGGCCCCCTTCACCCCTCTCGCTGTCTTAGTGCTTCCCTCGTCCCGCATTTCCTCTCGTCGGCCCTCGTCCTCGTCGTCGTCGTCATCGTCGTTGTGAGTGCAGCCAGGATCTCGTCTCAAATTGCTCGGCAGCCGAAAAAGGATTCACGACATCGCGCCGCGGAAATGCGAATTTTCTACTCAGTTTAACGTTGTCTCCCTTCTGCCTCTCGCTCTCCCACCGCCATTCATCTGCTGCATCCGTCTCTCTCTCTCTCTCCTTCCTCTTGCTCCGCGTCCTGCGTGCGTGTTTCGCCCGATACCGGGCTCCGGCCGTCGGCGTGCTCCGGCGTCTTAAGGAAATTAATTAGTTTCACGCAAGCGACTCAATCGCAGTGCAAACGAAGGACTCGCGCAGTGGAGTGGAGTGGAGTAGGAGAAGCAATTGTCCTTGCAACAACAAGGGCTCCTGCAAGATGAACAACAATTGCCCAACAACAACTTATTCAGTAGCATGGAGCACGGCAGGCGGCGGCGGGTTCTCTAAATATAATGGCGTCGACAATACAACAAATCTAGCCTTGTTACCGATGCCGATGCCGATGCCGAGGATAATTAGCTCGATTTGCGAGCGGGTCGATGGCATTCGCTTGTGGCGTCCCCGGGGCCCGAAGCCGGGGGTCGCCAACACCAGCGTCATCTCCAAACCCACCCTCATCGCCATCGCCACCTCGGCGGTCCCCAACCCCTGGCACCTTCGACTTCCTGCCTGCCCTCCTTCCTTTGAGCTTGGATTTCACGGCGTTTAGAATTCCGCTGATTTATGTGAAATTATGTGAGAACCTTCCAGAATTTTAATTGTATTTTGAGACGTCGATCGGCGGCCAAAGGACCACAGAGAGATAGAGAGGGTGAGAGAGGGAGGTGGAGATGTAGGGAGCAAAGATCAAAGCGTGAAATAACTAAAAATTATATTCGAAAACAAATCGTTTGTTTCCGGCCGTTGTCACGCCGGCGTTGATACGGCGGCGTTCGGCAACAACAAGAAACCAAAAACCGCCAACGCCGAGGATGAAAGGATTCTCGGATTTCGCCAGGGTTTTCGTTTCTCGATTCGTTTCATTTCCTCCCCTCGGTTCTCGGCGTAATTGTCTTGTAATTAGTTTAATATTTTACGCCCGAAGAATATTAAAATGCCATCACCGAGAGCTGAGGACGAGAACTGCCGGTGTATTCTCTACGAATATCCTTCCAGCTCCTGGTATTTGTGATACCGACACCTCAGGCTTGGCACCCAAATCACGTCCTTCGATTTTTGCCACCCTGTGGCTGCGTTGGCATCTCTGTAATTACGTCAAAATTTGCAAAATTAATGAATCCATCACGTCAGCGACTTTTGAGTCCTGTCGCGCATCCTGTGGCACATCCGCGAAATCCAGGAAATCTTCGAGTTAGTCGTCGCCCAACTTCTTCGCGTTGTGGTGATTTCGGTTCATCTGTCAGTCGCCGCTTCCTAAACTGAGTGGCTGACGGTTGTCGATTCCCGTCACGTGGCCGATGTCGATGTTGTCGATGTGTTGCTTAATTGCAGCCAACTAGTGACAAGTGGGGGCCTTAGTGGCAGGCTCCAGCTTCCCATTTCCCCTCATTTGCCCCCGATAATCAGTTGGAACTGAAGTCCAAACGCAGTTGCGTTTAATTATAAAACTCGCCTTACTCCATGATTGTAATCATGATTTTGTTTAATTTTTTAGTTATTCTCCAGTTTTTATTTCGTTCGTTGTTAGCAAATATTCAACTTTTTTAAACCATTTCATTGCCGGACCAAAGGCTTCTGTTGACACCCGTCGCTCTCGCTTTCGCCCCCAGCCCACGCGGTCCGGCCCGGCCCGGCCAGTTTGTCGGCCATATGTTAATTAATAATAACGAGGTATTATTTGATTGGCGTAATTGGTGAATTGTTCCTCAATTTGACATGCATAGAGTTCGTCCTTCGCCCTGCCGCCCTCTCGTCCTCTGGTTGACCGGAAATTGTAACTGCGTATTGAATTCCCGGTTAATGAACGAATGAACGATTGAATGACTGATTCGATAATCATAAATTATTTAATTGAATTGCGTTTTTGTTGCTTTGCAATATTTGTTAAATTTTTAATCCACCTCGGCGTTTTTAATTTCTCCCCTGGTTTCGGGTAGTTTTTGTTGTTTTGAACTACTTTTTTATTTCTGTGTGCATTTTTTTGCCATCATGAGTTTTCCATGCGCTTCCACTGCGGTCGGCCGCTGCGTTAATTTCATATCGGGCTAATTTCCGTTCGGGCGGACAGTGAGAAAATTAATAAATTAAATGGTTTCTCATTTAATTCATTTATCCCCGGAAAATATCCCTTCATCCGCCTCCCTACTCCCTCCCCGCCGTCCCACGACCACAGGACGTGCGTTTCTTCTGCCACCGCTTCTTCTGACATTGGGAAAAGTCCTTCCTCGCTTCCCTTCGACGCCTCGGAGGTCGCGACCTCGACCGGGGCGTGGCCGAGTCAGAGACGGGGCCGGGGCCGTTGCCGGGTCGAGGCCCTCATTTGAGTCAACTGTCAATTGGCAAACATTTGTCAAGAAGACGAAGGACGACAGACGAAGCGGGAGGCGTGGCGAGGCCGATCGATTTCGCAGGACATCTCGTGTTGTTGTCGATATTTACGTCGTGTTTTTGCTTTTTTCTCGTTGCTTCCTCTCTCTGTTTCTGTTTCTGTGTCCCTTTCCGGTTATTGTATTTGTTTCAGCGGCCACGCTCTGACTCACATTCGGTAGGATTTGTCCTTTTCTGTCCGACAGGATGCCACCGGCAGCGTGGGCCGTGGCAACAACAAGTCAACGAAGGCGGCAGGGAGAAAAAATAAGCACGAACAAATCGGGAGGAACAACTGGAGGGGGGAGAAAAGCGAGACGAAGAAAAAAACTAAGGTTGGGGGAAGACGAGAGCCTGCGAAAAGGCAAAACAAAGCAAAAGCAAAACGAAAGCAAGACAAAAACCAACTTTGACAAGTTGAAGTTAATCGTTACAAAGTTAAACAAACGCATACAAATAGCTCGACCCGCCCCCGACCCCGCCCACGTCGTCCGGCCGTCCCCGGCTAGTTTTCCTGCCAGGGTCCTGTCGCTCGATGCCCTGCCCGTGGCGTCCGCACTCGTCATGTCAGGGCCGCAGACCGGGCGGGAAAACAACAAGAAAACAACACGAGCGAGTGGCAAAAACAAAACAACACGAAACACGTAGCACGAAACACAAACAGAGATGCGAAAAAGGATATGCGCAGGAAATTATCTCTAATCCCGCCCGTGTCCTGTGTTGTGCTTTTGTCAACCTGTATTTGTTTACCTGTTACACGCCCCAGTCTCGACCTCGGCCGCCGACCTTCGCCTCCGCCTCCGCCTGTTGCTCTCGGGAAGATGCTTCGATGTTTGCTCCAGGTCCCCAGGTCCTCTGCCAAGGGACTTCAGGTCCTCCCACCGATCGGCGTCCTGCGGATGATGTCCTTGAATTTCATGTCGAACGCCTTGATTGTTTGTCAAGCTGCTGCTTGATTTCTTTCACTTTTAAACGGACTTCCCAGCACTTGTTTTTCTCTCCTCCCATTCTCATGCCTTTATTGGCGTTTTCTTTCTCTTGTTTTTGTTTTATTTTTCTTAAGCTGTCCTGATATTTGCTGCCGTTTACCGTTGCTTTTCCTGTAGTTTCACCTTGTTTGTCTTGTTTGTCCCCCTCTCATGGTTTTGTTCTTGGCCCTCGAGCATTTGCTGGGTTGTTGGGACTTCCTCCATCACTCGTGTGTCTCGCCATCACTCTCTCTCCCCACCGCCATCTCCATGCACATCTCCCCGCCCACTGATTCCCCCATGCTTCGACAGGACTCTGCTCAATTGGCCTGGAGGGTCCTGGAGACGCCCCTGCCTTGGTGTTGTTGCCCTGAATGGGACTTTAATTTTCTTTCAATTTGCTGTCGCTGTTAAGCGGATGTTTGCCAAGCCCTCCCCTTCATTCCCATCCATCCGCTCTCCTTATTTTCCCATCTCAAGTTTCCTTCTCTCGTACACAACTTTCCTCCACCTTCCCTCCTTCCTTCAACCGCCTCTCAAGGTATTCCGTTTAGTCGATCTCCTTTCTGTATCACTTTTATTCCCATCGATTTTTCACTTTCCATTTCAATTTTTCGCATCCAATTTTTATCGCTTTCTTTTTCAATTACTTTTAGCTTTTACATCGATTTAATTCCCACTGATCGTTTATTTACTTTATAATTTTCCTATGTGTTGTTCAGGCGTTTTCTTCTTGATTTTTCACCCATATTTGTTCACAATTATTTTTATTAATATATTTAATGTTTTGTCTGTTCGTTATTTTTAGTTTTCTCGAGGATTTTTTCGTCTCAGTTTATTTTGTTTTTTTGTTTCTTTTGTATTTGTTTCTTCGTTAATTTAGTGTCCCTATTTCTATTTCTTCACTTCGGTACACATTTTTTCTGCCACTGTCCCTTTCTCCACCTCCGCCCCTGCTGCTCGGCCCTCGTTCCCCACGGCGCTTGTCCGGCGTGGCAAGTTTAGTTAATAGAAACGTCAATCAATTGTGTAAACATCGGGTGTGGCCTGGAATTAAAAGCGACAAATTGTCACTGGGAGCCGCAGCCACGGCCACAGCAACAACAGCAACAACAGCAACTTGAAAGCTCGCAACAAGAAAAACCCGAGGCCCAACAACAAAAGCACAAAAGTCAACAACCATCGTTGGTCGAGGACGGACCAAGTGTGGAAAAATAATTGACTTTTCATTGCAACAGGTGGGGTGTCACGAGTGGCCGCG
The DNA here is from genome assembly GCA_947389925.1 of Coelopa pilipes. Lineage (NCBI taxonomy): Eukaryota > Metazoa > Arthropoda > Insecta > Diptera > Coelopidae > Coelopa > Coelopa pilipes. The sequence continues at coordinate 6,589,075 of OX376696.1, forward strand.
AGGGCTCCCCAGGGGTTGGGCTCGGGTGCACAGAAGGAGACGGAGAGAGGAGACGGCCAGGAGAGTGGGAGGGGGGCAGGGAAAGCGAGAAGGGGGCGAGGACTCCGATGAGTGACGGCCGTAGAAAATCTCAGAAAATTCCTTCAATTACATTATTATAATTTAGTTTCTAATATTTAATTAAAATACCAAGAGGGAGCACAAAGTTTATTTTTTTTTTTTTAAATCTATTTTCAAATTAACTCTCCCACAATCCTCACCGGAAATGACCGAAAATCTCAAAGGATGTCGGGCAAATTTGTGTGAATTAACAATTTTTCGATATTCAAATTGAAAATGAAAATTACAAAAAATGAAAATACATTATTTAGAAGTAAACCAAAATCACCACAAAATGGATTGAGAAAAAATACCAATAAATAAAACAAATGCACAGAACACAACACAACAGTCGGGGGAAATCAGTGAAAACGAATTCAGAAATGTAAATAATTTGAATTTCCTGCGGCTATTTTTCTAAATTGCGTTTGGTAAATCAGAGTGGAAACAACAATAAAATCATGTAACAAACAACAACAACAAGTTGCAACTCATTGGCAATCGAATGAACTGCGAAATCTGGCAATTACGTGACTATTCAAATATTCATAAGGTGTAGTTGGGACTAATGTAGCAACAACAACGAGGCCAGAAAATGCCACAACTTACTGATTAATAAAAACAAAAAAAAAAACACAACAATGGGAAACATTCTAAATATAAATCCAGCGACTTTGGCAGGTCCTGCCTGGGCAAATAGGAACAGACGAAGGAGATACGGAAACTTCTGCCCCAAAGACCGATGGCCAATGGACGTTTATCCGACAGACGGACAGGGGGACAGACGGGCAAACATCTGCATAAATATTTGTGGCTGTCCGCTTGGCGACAGGATAACGTCAATAGCTGCTAACTAATTGACGCTTATCGCCTTATTTGGTTAGGATTTCGGCCCGAACAACACCTCGTGCCACAGCAATGACACCTACAACAACAACAACAACAACATAAATAGCACCTACCACAACATCGGCCCCACCATCAACAACGATAGTCGTCCATCCATCCCTCTCCCTCGCTCCCATCCGCATCGGTCGGGCTGCCTGTCTGTCTATTGTTCGCCGATAAGCCTCCGATTGGCAAACATGGCGGCATCGGCCACTTCCGGTGGAAGGGATGCGCTGCTTGTTCGTCTTCCGTGGGCCTTCGTTGCCTCCCCTGACAAGGATTTCCATCATCTCTCCCTTTCCTCCTGTGATTGGTCAAACGAGTGATTTCCAAACTTTTCTCCGCCGTTCGCTGATTTCACTTCGAGTTATTTGAATTCGGCGACTTTGCTTGTGATTTTACATTAAATTTCACTTCCAATTCCAGTTCCTCCTTGTCTTTCGACATTCTGTCGATATTCTAACTCATAACCAGCTGCTTCTTCCAGCTCTGGTGCTCGCTCCTGCTGGCCCTCAGTCAACAGCCTGACTCTCTCAATCGCCTGCAGTTGTTCTCAATCTCACACATGCTCTCACCCATTCCCTCACTCATCACTCACCGACACTCGCCCGCTCCCACACGCTTACGTGCTTCCTTCCTCCGCTCGTCCTTCCGCCCGACGTTCCGTCAATCAAGCGCTCATCCTGCGGCTCAACCTGCTGTGCTCGGCTGTCCTCGGTTCGCTCGAACCACGCGCCGGCAGCAGCTCAAAAGTTGGCTGTTCGTCGCTCTGTCAGGCTGTCTCTGTCTGTCTGTCTCCGTCCGTCTGGCCGCCCATCGATGGACATCGCAAACGTTACGCCTCGGCGCATCCTTTTTGTAATACCAGCCTTTGATTGCTTTAACAAGGATTGCGTGCGCCCGGATTTGCCGTTAATCACCTGCAATTAATTAATGTTAGCAACAGAGTTATGTCAATAAATTTGCCACAACAACAAGGGCTCCAACAACAACAACAACAACAACAGAGAGCAATATCAACAGACAACAGCAACAACTGCGAAATAACAACAACAGACGCCGCCAACTGACACCAGCGACCGCGATGCCACAAGGAAGATAACAACCGGCAGGACCGAGCCGTGAACAAGAAGGACGAGGTGCGGAGGCGGCCGGAGGTTGGCGAGGAGGACGTCGATGAGGATGAGGAGAGGGTGAGGTCGGAGGCCAACCCCCAACCCCAGGGGCAGCAACAGCAACGGCTCCAGCCACACAGGGCGCATTGTCCAAAGCAGTCGGCGGCGCGAAACACGCGAAGGATTAATGCGTGAATAATAATCAAGGATGTGCGGCTGCGGCTGTTGCTGTTGCTGATGCGGATGCTGCCGTTGACGACGCCGCGCACAGGACGTAGGAACGAACGATGAATTGTGGCGACAGAGTGGAGCGAACTGATCGATGAGGATGAAGCAGGAGGGAGGGGAGAACTGAGAAGGAGGGGGAGAAAAATTGATGAGCGAATGAAGAATTGATGAGTGTTGGAGGAATTGATGAGCGAATGAAGAACTGATGACGGCAAGAGCTGAGCTGATAAGTGTAGGAAGAGCTGAAGAGAGACGGACGAAGCGTTGGAAGAATTGTTGGGAGAATCGTTGGACGAATTGTAGGACGTGCGAAGGACGAGCGACTGGACACAGGCCAGGGCGAACGGCTGAAGGACGCCGATGAGCGGCAGCAGCAGCCGGACGTGGACGCGCGACGTCGGCCCTGCAGCGACCTCAATCGCAGGACCGCAACCGCAACCGCAACGTCCCTTCCGTCCCTTGCCCATGCCTTTTCCACGGACCTCCGGGCACCACGACCTCCTCCTCCTCCTCGTCCTCCCCCTTCAACACCTGGCAGTCGATGGCCTCGTCCTGTCCGATGACGGGCTTCGACCTGACGACGGCCTGGCTTTGCGTCGTCGTCGTTGTTTCAGCCTGATTTGACAGCAAATTAAATGCAATGGCATTGGCTTAGTCTTGCTTGCAGCAGCTACAAATCGACAGGGGACAACGACAACGACCAGGCAACAGCAACAATTCCAACACCAATGCATAATCTCGCAATAATAACAATCAACCGAACGCCATTCAGCGCATTATATCGAGCAACATATTGCCGATGGCATTGTTGTTGTTGCAATTGCTGCGAGATCTTCTGGATGGCGATGATAACGCGGTCGTCGTCGATGTTGTTGTTGTTGCATCGGCATAATTGTGGTAGCTTTCATCAGGGCGTGGGGATCGAGGAAATCCTGAGGCTTCGGCGGTCGAAGCTAATTCAAAATGAGGTGGGTGTGATTTGGGAAAGAGATAAAGAGAGAGAGAGAGCGAGAGGATGGGATTCAAAAGGACGCTAATTTAGGGATGTGACTTGATTACAAAGAAAAGACAGGAATTGAAAGAAAACGAAGAGAAATGAAAAGAAATGAAAAGAAAACTTCGTTTAATTGAATTGAATTAATTCGAAATAGAACAAGAAAAAAAAATAAAAAATAAAAAAATTAATTTTAATATATTTTAGATTTTTTTCAAGTGTTTTCCTCATTATAGCCTTTTCCATCTAGTTTTTCAATCATAATTTTACCTTTATTTTTATAAACGTTATTTTTGTAAACTCTTTCGTTTTCCCTGCCTGCTCCCCAGAACCCACTGAGTGCGAGTTTTGCATTTTGTTTTATTCATATTATTCATTATTCCATTACTCATTATTTATTCATTCACTCGTCAATTTAACCCTTTCATGTCCCTTTGACGGAATCGTTTTGACTTCTCAAGAAGCAACAACAATTGGTGATGTCAATTTTTTTTTGAAATTTGTAATATTTTCCTGTGACTGAAATTAAATGATGGAAGACAAATCCCCGAGGAGGGATTTTTTGCATGGGAAATTTTTGTTTTTCATGTGCGTTTTTTTTTTGGTGCATGAGAGATTTTTATTTTTTCATGGGAGATTTTTTTGTTCATGAAAAATGTTTGTTTTTGTTCTCGATTCGTGAGTTTGGTTTTCATTGTGAATGTTGTCGATGCTATTGTTGTTGTTGTTATGCTCTTGTTATTGTTGTTGTTGTGCAAAGATTCTCCAAATTGTCGACATGCTTGCGGTCGACTGTTGCCAAACACATGCCGCGGCAACAACGAAATCAACCAACAACAACAACATCCATTACAACAACAAAAATATCATCCACAATGAAAACCGCAAATCGCGCAAATAAATGGAAATCGTGCAATTGTTGTTTTTGCTTTTCGTTTGATTTTTTTTTCTGGTCTTTGGTTTTTGTCTGGCATGCGAGGGAAAAAAATCGCATCGGGCGCCACGAGGTCCTGCAGCTTATTAAGGATGCCACGCATGATGTGTGGTTAGTGCATGTCATTGTTATTGTTGTTGTTGTTGTTTTGGTTGTGGTCGCGGTTGAGATTTTGTTGTAATTTCCGGAACGCGGATTTGTTTTTCCATTCTTGCTTGAATGCGTTTTTGCGAATTAAGCAAAGACAACAACCAAAACAGTCACCACAACAACAACAACGGTAGTAATAATTGCAAGGAATCGCATTAATATTAAAATATTAAATGTTAAACGCCAGCCGAGTGATTATAAATATTTTTTCCCCACATTGTTTTTGTAATTATGGGCCATTTTGTAATTTTAAGCGCCGTCATCGTCATCATAGAATGCTTCATAAAAAATGTATTCAATTTTCATCACAACAGTTCATGCTCTTTTCTCTCTCTTGCTCCCTCTGTCGCTTGCTCCCTTTCGCCCCCTATTTCATAGCTGTCACTCATTTTTGTGTTGTTGCTTTGGTTTTGACATTGTTCCCGTGGCTGATGAACAAAATGTCAAAAAAGCGGTTTTATCGCCAAATGGAATATTAATTTCGCGCAAATTGCGCTCCTCAATTGCCGCCGACATCACTCGGCCTCGTCCTCTCCCCCTCTCTCCCTCTATCTTCCTTTATCACCCTCTCCCTTTGCTCCATCCACTCCCCTGATCTCTCTCTCATCAACAATTTATCGCATTCATCAGTCGATTGAGAACTTTGCTAATATTTATGGAATTTTTAATTGCTCTTTCTGTGAAAAATTTGTTATTGATCACAAATTTTTCACCAAAAACATCGCAATATAAATTTAGTACCTCCATAAACTCTTTTAAGACAAAAAATTTCATGAATTTCCCTTTTTCAAACGTAAAAAATTCCTCATTTTTCATAACCGAATTGAGTTCATGCACTAAAAAAACGTTTTAATTTTGTATTGCCTCTACTTTATTGAACTCGTCGCTAAATTTCTCCAAAAAATAATTAATATTAAAAACATTTTTATTTTAACATCATCTATTTACGTTCTTCAACAAATTTCTTTTAAATTTGTTTCTTCTTTTTTATTTTTTTATTCTCCACTTCATTAAATTTCTCACAAAAAATAATAAATTATAACTATTTTGAACGCCAAATAGGAAATTTGAGGTCATTTTAAAAAAGTCATATTTTCTATTAGGTTTTCTTAAATTTGTATTTGTGTTTTTTTTTTCGCTTTTTCTGAGATACTTTGATTTTATTTAGTTCTCCACCGGCCTACAGTGACTTGGAGTGCAGGAGGTCCTTTGAATGGTTTTCTAAGGATTTTCGCGTCTCCTCTCAACGACCTTTCCTCAGATGAAGCCCCGCCCCTTCCCACTCACTTCCCATGATCCTTCTCCTCCTCCTGCTCCCCCAAGGATATCATCTCTCGTCAGAGATTCATGATCCTTTCCGCAGTGGGAATCGTTCTGTTATCAACTCTTGTTTGTTCTCCATCTCCCTCGAGGTCCCCGAAGTCCCTCGACATCCCTCGATGCCGCGGGTTTTGTTGTTGTTGGGGTTGGTGCGTGTCTTGTTGTTGTTTGTTGTCGCCATCGCTTCCTTTGCATTGCTGTCGTTGTCGTTGTCGTTGTATCGCGATGTATTTTAATATTCGTCCTGCCGCGAACTAATTGCCAGCCGATACGTGATTTGAATTTCAAATCTGAAATTTCAAGGACTTCAACAAGGAGGACGACAAGTCAAACACTTTCCATCATTCTCGTCGTCCTTGGGAACTCACTATCGTTGTCCTGGCAATCGCTGTCTATTCCCTAAGCCCGAAATCCTTTCGCGAAAAGGCTGCCGGACTCTCTCCATCTCGCTCGCTCTCTCTTTCTCTCTCTCTGTCTCTCACTCCTGGCACCGGAGTTATTTCTCCTGTCTGACGAATTTCCATCAAATTCGCGAGTCTCGTTTTCGTCTCTTCCTGGCTCGCTCGGGTTTTTCTCGCCTCCGTCACTTTGGCAGCTGCTCGTGTGTATTGTTGTTGCTCTATTCTCGTCATTCTTGTTGCTGTTGTCGTCATTTTGTTGTTGCTGCTGCCCGCCAGGGATTTTCCGGCCAAGCTGTCGGCCCTCGGACACTTTTTAAAACGCTCCCCACACGCCATCGCGTCCGCGGACTGGACAGGACGACTCATGTGGAACCAACGCGCCCCCACCCACGCCCCCTTCGCACCGCCCTTCGACTCGCTAGCGCGGCCCGATCCTGGCCCGATGGCCGGCCGCCTACTCTGTAATCATGTCGTGTGGAACCCGGTGTCCGGTGAAAAGAAACAAAGAAACAACAACAAAAAAACACAGCAAAGTGTTGTTGTTGTTGGGTTCAAGTGTATTGAGACAGTTTCGCCAGGCCTTCGTTGTTGTTGTTGTTGTTATCGTTGTCGCCGTTGTTGTTGTTGTTGTTGTAGCTGCCATGTTTCGAGGTCCTGCCTCGGACACGTCTGACAGCTGTTTGCGAAGGACGAGCGACGTAAGCGCAAAACAATAACAAAAACAGCAGCAACGATTACAACAACAACAATGACAACAACACCACGACAATGACGAGAACGAGATGAAGAAGAAGAAGTACAACAACAACAACAAAAACACAGACAGCAACGCAATGGCCAGAGCAACGGGGAAAAATGTGACTTAAATCAGGAAATACGTTCGGAAATTATCGACTTTCGACGCAAAGCAGGGCGCGAAAAGACAGCAAGAGAGAGAGAGAGGGAGACAGACTTCACACAGGTGAAGAGAACAGGGACAGAAACAGACACAGAGCGAGAGGGCGAGGGCGACTGCGGCGAACGATCTGGAGTCAACTGGGCGAGTCCCGGGTTCATGAAGGACAAAAACAGGGAGCAGCTGTCGAGGAAAAGGAGCAGAGCAGTCAGTGAGGAGAGAGAAGGGCAGAGAGAGATAGGGAGACAGAGAGAGATATAGAGCGAGGCCGAGTCCGGTAGACAGAAGAATAAAAAACGACGATGAGAAACCAGGGAACCCGACCAAGCGAGGGTTGACGAATTAACCGGGCACCGACCAGGACCAGGGACTCTGGACAATGTGGAAGGACGAAAAAAATGAAGTCCTTGCCTTGACTCGTCGATTCCGGACGGACACCGGCCATGCCAACAGCTGCAGTCGATTGATTTATGCCTCAGAGTATTTTCACTAAGGACATAATTTATGCATGGGAGTCTGCAAAGGCTGAATAATACGGAATTATTTAAAGTAAATAAAAGCGAAAAAAATGGAATTCCAAACGAACCAGGTCAGGTTTTACTTTCGACCTTATTTCGTGTTTGGTTTTAATTGTTATTGTCGTGTTTATTTCGCATTTAATTTTCATTGTCATTTTTGCATTTAAATTCCATACTAATTTTCGCAGTTCTTCTTCAGATTCCTTTTTCTTTTTTTTTCTTAATTGTCATACTAACATGTAAAAATACATGTTATTATTCATTTTTATATATTCCTTTTGTTACCCATTTTCACATTTCCTTTTTTACACCCATTTTAACATTTTATTTACATTTTAATATTTGTATCGTTTTTTATCCGTTTTTCTGTTGATTTCGCGTTTATTTAGTTTTAGTCTCCCATTAATATTTACTTTTTATTCTTCACATTTATCGATTTAAATTTCTATTTTCACTTTTTTAAAACAACTTTTATCATGTTTATTCAAATTTTTCTCTTCTCGTTCGATTTGGTTTTTCCTCTCATTTTCATGTGCATGTGAGATTTTTTCTAATTTTTATTTTCTTTGTCATTTCGCGCCGACGAAAATCCATTACATTTATTGTTCCAATCAATTACCGATCCACCCACGCCGCCCCTCGGCCACGCCCCCGCCTCGGCCGAGCATGGCTAAATAGCCAGGGCATTTAGAGAGAAAGAGCAAATGTGCTTTTTGGCCGACGTCCTCTATTCTTTTAACCTTCGACAGGCATAAATAACGTTGTCCATTGCAACAGGGACAAAAATAGAAATAAAAACGAAGCAAAGAAAAAAATTTGCATTTCGCTACACAATACTACAACAACAACAGAAACAACAACCAGCAAGTGGGGAAAAACACTGGAGTTTTTTAAAAGTTTTGCAAATGACCCGATCACTTGTTGTGCATTTCGTTTTTCGCGCTCAAATTCTGAATATTTTTATAGAGAGGTTTTGTTGTTGTTGTTGTTGTTATTTTTGTGGTTGTTGTTATTTTTTGTTATTCCAGTTGTTCTTGCTGTTGTTGCTTTAGCGACAGACTTTTAATCTCCCTGAAGCGCGATATCCGGATGTCAAGTGTTGCCATCGTGCATCTGGCCACGCCGGCGACCGACAAACTGTCCAAGCGTTGCCACCTCCAGCGAACTTCACACGTCATTTTTTCAAACGCGGCTCGTTTTTAAATTGTGTGCCCAGTTTTTTGCCACGTTTTTCTCTTCTCCTCTCTATCAGATTTTTGCTACACTCTCAACTTTCGTTTTTATTTCGATTACTTGTTGTGGATTTATTTATTTCTTTTTTTTTTGTTTTTGTATATAAACTTGGGCTATTGCAAATATTTGTTGACGTTACTTTTGTGTATCTGACAATTTAACAGGTCTGTGGATATTTGCGAGGATATTTTTAGGAAATTTTTCATTCGAATTTTGAACAATCGATAGGTTTGAATGATTTGATTTGGGCTCATTTGCCTTTCCACTGCTTTCAGAAGTTGATAAAAATTGTGATGGTGATTTATTGATCGTGCTAAACTCTTTATGACAAGTATTGAAACTGGCTTTTTAATTATTTGTGTCAATCACCAAATTTACACAACTTTTTTCCAACTTTCTAGTTATTTTCTCTGCCCCTTAATCCGTTTTAATGACATTAAAATTTTTTTCCAATCGCTTTCGTTCGGTTTTTTCCTCAATTCAGCCTGCAGTTCTTCCTTTAGCTTGTTTTGCTTTTGCGTTATTTGTTGCAAAGTCATAAATTGGCTCTTTTTGCGTCCGGCCGACAACCATTTTGCGTCGCATAAATTTCAATAGATCGGCGCTGGTTTTTCTATAGACGGACATTGAGATATTTTTTCAATAAAATAAAAGACGAACAACTTTAATGAAATAAAGCTCTCAACTCGACACTCGGCATAAACGCGCGAACTGCGAGGATTTCATTTTTATTTTCATTTTTATTTTTTTATGGCACATAAAAAATATCGCAAATAAGAGACGAGATCAAAAGTGAGAATGGAGAAAAGTGCAGAATGTGTGTGGAAGGTGAAAAAAAAAAATAAAGAAAAAACAAAAACAAGGCCAACAATAAAAGGTCGCATCACAATTTGATGGCAAAAGTGACTTTTGTTGTTGACGTTAACGCTTCATTTTATTGATGCAGTGTTTATTGTTGTTGTAATTCACACTGTTATTGCGATTCTCACTTCTGCTGTAAAGCCATGTTTTTGGTTTGGTTATTTTACTCTCGTAATTGTTCTTTTTCCTCCTACGACCTCCGGCCCCATCCGAGTTTTTATTATTTTTATTTAATTTTAGTTAGTTTTCTCTCTTGTTGGTTATTTTGTAAGTTAGTTTTCCACTCGAGTTCCGTGCATTTTTCTAAAGCACTTTTTCCGAATAGAAAGACGAGGAATTCAATCAATTCGACGCTGAAAAAGGCAACTTGCAACAATTCGATTGATTCGCTTGTCAGAGAAAGAGAGCGGACAACAAAACCCGTAACATGCCTTCAGGCGAGAGATAATGAAGTAATTTAACATTTGTGTGGAGCGGAAAAATCGCAATAAATTAATCGGATTTGAGAAATCACTTTGAAATCGAGTCGGGGCCGGTGTCGTGTTTTGATCTCAACCCATTTTCCCATTGACGCCGAAAAGTATGCCTCGCCATTGCTTGTCGACCACTTCGGCAATTGCTAATTGCGCTGCATACTTTCGGGCACGCGAATCAAACACCGCCCTCGAGCGCGTCCACACCGTCGAGCTACAACAAAAGCAGCCAACGACGACTTCAAAGGCCGGCGACATCGGACCGTGTAGGAGGAGGAGCAAAACGAGCAAAAGGTTGGTAACAAAAGGGACACGAGAGACAAAGGGACGATTTTAATGGGAAAATGGCCGGGACCCAGGCGGAGAGAAGAGGAAGATGAAGAAGAAAACGAAGCAGCTTCTTAGGGATTAATTCCAATAAGTTTTCAATTAACATCTCGAGAGCGAAAATTAAACGAGTTCCCTCCTCCTTTCGTTCGCCCACGGTTTTCTCATATTTTTCGCCTTCAAGGGGTCGTCCCGGACAAGGTTTTTAATGAGGGTCGTGGCCCCTGAAAATGCCGATCCTTCGGGCTAGGATTGGCCGGCTGAAGGGTCGAATAGAGGGAGAGACCCCTCGGTCCTGGGAGGGCATTTTTTTAATCAAGAGCGAAGCCTGAGATCCGAAACCGACGAAACCCTGGCGACGCGAGGCTTCAACCCAGCTCCATTGTGTGTCCTTCGACCTCGCGAGTCGGGCAGATGCATGTGTTTGCATCGCTTGTGTTCCATTCCATTTCATTCCCTTCCATTCTACAACCCCACTTCCCCCCCGCCACCCCGTTCCCTGCTCGGCGGTCTCGTTTCCACGCTTCACACCATGACTGCACGGCCCTCGTTCGCAAACAGGCTTCGCTCCATCGCTGTCATGTCAGTCGCACAAAAGCGCAAAAGCAAACAACGGCGCCGAGGAATAGAGCGCGGTAGGGGGCGGCGGGAGAGCGAGGGAGACACAGGGAGGGAGGGAGGTAGGGGGAAGGAGAGAGGCTTTCAGTGGGATCGAGCTAAGAATGTGCTGCTCATCTAATTGGAGGGATTTTTCATTTAGCAAATGAGCCAGAGGGGGTTCCCAAAACCCGCAGCCGCCTCGCCTACCTCGGCCCTTGGGTCCTCGCCTCCTACGCCTCCCCGTTTGCCTCCTCATCCTCCTAGTCCTCCTCCCACCCCTGACTTAATTATCCTTAGTTGAAATAATTCACCACGCGCCAATTTTTCAACTCAACGACTTCACAGGCGTCCCAGTTTCGCCCAACACCCCCCAATTATCCTTGATTTTCCGACCAGGGTGGGAGGGAAAAAATGGGCGGGAGGCGCGGCCCACTTGTTGTGTTGGCGGCTCGGTCAGAGCTACAGGGAAATAAAAAGCCCACAACGACCCCTCGCTCCTGCCCTTCCTCCAGCCACGCAACGACGAGCGAGGGCCAGGACCAAGGGTACGAAAGAGAGAGAGAGAGAGAGAGAGGGGGGTCGGGGAGAAGACAAAATCGCTCCTTCCACCCGAAGCCAAGGTTGCATAAATTTCGCACCTCGGGGTGTTTATAATTAATATCAAAGTTGAAAACAATAAAAAATGATTTAATTAAAACGACGAACGACCAACGACGACCGACCAACGAAGACCCACGAGGGCCCCGACCGACAGGGGAGGACGAAACGTAAGGGATGACGAGCTGCAGGGGTGAAAGACGGGGAGTGGCTGTGGATGAAAGAGTGGGAAGGAAAATAAAGAATTATTAGAAAGTTTCGCTTAATTAATATTCCGTTCGGCGTCGGAATGCGGTGAACCGCAAATTTTCCACGAGTAAAAATTCGTTTTCTCGGTCTCCCTCACTCTCTCTCTTTCTCACACTCTCTCTCTCTCTGGCTTCGCCCTTTTGCTCCTTGGCCCACCTCGCGCTCGGGTGTCTGCGGCTAATTATGCCGGATGGTTATGCAAATAGAAATTTATTATTGAGGGTTTCTCATTTAGGAGGAGCAATAAAAGTTACAACAACAACAACTAGAACAGCAACGGGAGCAGCAAACGTGATTTCGCGAAAGGTCGGGAGAGTGCGAGGGTCGCGGTGCCGTCGGGTCCTGGCAGAGGGAGGCGGAGGGGTTCGAAGCGAGTGAATTAATTTGAGCTCTGGTGAAGGACTCCGGACTAGATTGGGGGAATCGACAGGACAGGAATTGATCAGCATGCTAAGTGAGAGGGGTGAAGATAGAGCGAGGGATAAAAATCGGGATATTGAGAGTGAAGAGTGAGGGACAAAGGATTGAGAATGGGAACAAATTAAGTGACAAAATTCGTAAGTGAAAATTCATCAGGGAAACTGTGAGTGGCAAAATGTGTGAGCGTGAAAAAGAAACCGGAGTGAGTGAAAGGAGAGTGAAAACCGTTGAGAGCCGAAAGCATCCGGCCGGGAAATGTGGCTTAAAGTCGTCCACTTGGCCGCACTTGGATGCCGTGATCGAGTCGCGATTCGGACCCAAGGACTTCCTCCGAGCTTCCATTATCACGTGCTGCATTGTCTGCTTATTCTCTGCTTCTCCTCCTCCTCTCCTTCTCCTCTCGGCTACTTCGCTGCCGCCCCATTTCGGGGAAACCACACGTGGTCCGGTTCCTTTCAAATGCCACCAGCGGCAGCCGCATTATCCTTGACAGGATTCTTCCTCCCGCAGCTTCGCATGTAACGCGGGCCAGACAACAACAGCAACGACAGCAACAGTGGGCGAGGAACAGAAAATTCCATTAAACCATCGCCGCACAGTGGGCCGGAGCCGGGGTCGAAGCTGGAGCTTGTGCTGGGACTGCAGCTGTAGCCGAGACCGAAACCAGGCGAACGAGCCGAACGAATTCAAACCGTGATGACTCCGGAGCCCGCGGCGTTGCCAACCGCTCGCCATCCGCCATTCGCCACAGCGTTGCCGGAGCGTTGGAAGTGTTGTGTTTAATGCATTTTTAATGCGAGTGTTGTTGTTGTTATTGATGTTTTTCTTCTGTTTCCCTCGCTCGCGCTTTCATTGTTTCGCTTTGCTGCTTCGCGAGTTGTTTTTCTAGAAGGATATAGAATACTTTTGCCGCTCTTTATTGAAGTAATGGAGCCAACACCAACACACACACACACTCGCCAGTTCGTGTTCGTGTTCGGGTTCGGGTGCCGGAGTCGGTTTTTATACTTTCAACAAGTGTTTTTCATGAGGATTTCATTCCGTGTTTTTATATTTGTTATTTTTTGTTGTGTTTTTTCTTCTTACGAGAGCTTCGCCGGTAACAAGTGTGTTTGATGAGGATTTCACGCATAAACACACACACGCCCACACTCTCACAGAGACACCCTCAGTGCACTTCCACACACACACACACCGACACCCGCACACTGACACCCTTTGCTCGCGCTTCATTTTGTGTGAAAATCCATTGTGATCCATTTTTGAAACACTTTCAAGTGGTTGCCGATGTTGTCGACTTTTTTCTTGTTGTTGTTGTTTTTGCTGCTGCTGCTCTCCTGTGCGTGCGTGGGTCGATCATTTAAACTGGTCCTTAATTCAACGTCGTATATAGCAGATGATTTATATGGTTTTTCTTTGCACACTGCTGTAGAGACAAAGAAAAACAGGAAGAGAGATCAGAGAAAATAAAATGAAAATCACGTATCGATGAGTTTCAACCTGAAGCCTAGAAGTAGGCAATGGAAATCGGTCGAGTGAGCTCTGAGCTTCTACAAAATATTTATTCAATTCAAACAGAAAGGAAAAAATATTGTTTTAAATATGTCGCAGTTTCCAAGCCACATATGTTTTTTATTTTGTCTAATTATTTTTTATTTCAATGTTTCCACATGAAGCCTACAAGTAGGCAATGGAAGTCGGTCAAGTGATATCTGAGTTAATTCGAAGTGTTTTTTTTAATGAAAACGGAAATCACAAAACCTTGCTTCGAGCAGTTTTCGAGCCTACATTTTTTCCTTTATTTGGTCTACTTCATTTTATTTTATTTTTCACTGTGAAGCCCAGAAGCAGGCAATGGAAATCGTTCGAGTTTCTATGAAACATTATTCGTAATCGAATGATACGAATTCATGCGAATTGAAAGGGAAATAAGAAAATAATAATCCAAATATGTCTTGGATTATTTTTTCTTTAACTAAACTATTTATTTTTGATAATAATGTCTAATTTAATTGAATAACATTTTCACATTAATTGCAATAATTAATTTGAAACAAAAATCACTATTATTCTACATTAATCAAACAATCTGAGTGTATATTAAATTATTTTTTCCGTTTTCTTTTTTTTTTGGTTGTGCTTTTTTTTGATGTTTTCTCAATCTAAAATTGATCTATTCTTCTATAGTAGAAGCCTTCTCTTACAAATAGAACATTCCATTAGGCTCTGGCCCCCAGATTAAACTCACAAGCAGCGCTCCGTCGTGAGAGATAAAGAGAGAGAGAGAGAGAGAGAGAGAGAGCGAGCGGTCGTAGGCAGATGATTAATTAACAACAATTGCCGCGGCTTTAGAAGGATTTTTAACAATAATTCTATTTGTTAAAAAGCCAGGCGAGCAGGAACTCACCAGGCGACGGCGACGACGACGGCGGGGCGACGAAAGAAATCCGATCGACCTTTCGACGACTTCGACCGACGTGCGACCGCACGTGCCGAGCCGACGCTCGAGGGAGGGAGAGAGCGATGGCTGTCTGTCGCAGGGCCCGCACATGTAACGAGCATGTAAACGAATGTAAATCGGGAGATCGGGCGAGAGCGCCGAGCGGGCGAGCGAGCGAGGCGAAGGGCCGATCAATTGTCACACTGTGGGACGCGATATGGGGCCCGAGCGCATTGAGCTTATCTGGAAGAGGTGGAAGTGGGAGAGGGAGCGGGAGAGGGAGAGTGAGGGCCATGAACGGCGTCGTCTCGGCGGCAGCGGCCCAAAAAAGGGCCACGTGACCCAGAAAGCGACGACAGCGCGACGACGGCCGCGTTACAAGAGCCGCCGATTGCCACGCGCTGTCCCGCTCTCCCTTTACACCTTCCCACTATCTCTCTCGCTCTCACTCTCTCGCTCCCTGCTGCGTTCTCTTGTAATTTCGACAATGGAGCTTTCGGGCGCGCTCTGCCCCGTGCTGGACGCCTATTAAATTAGCAAACTGTTTCAAAAGTTTTAACATTTTGTCGTCCACTCCCTGCCATCGTCGACAGAATCCCTCGTGAGAGCGACAACAATAGCAACGAGAGGAACAACAACAATTCCACATATGTCTAGTGACAACGATGGAGCTCGAGCAACAACAACAAAAAGTTTACAATTATTTTCCATGTCGTTTCGTTTCGTCGGCCAGAAAGAGTGGGGTTCGCTCTTGAAGGTTGAAGAGAACGACGAAATAAACAAACAAACAAACAAATAAACCCAGAAATTAAACAATTTCCCTCGAATTTGTTTAAACCGAAAATTATCGAACTTTTCGTAATAGAAACGCAGAAACGGCGCGTCCAGAGGAAGCGAATCGGGGCCGAAGCGTTCGCCGAGCGATCGGGGAGCGATCGTGACCTACTTCGTCGCTTTATCTCGGCGTTTATCGCTTGCTCTCTCTTGGGTTTACAGCGCCCTGGTTTCCTGCTTTCTCCGAATATTTTCGGTACAGTCTTCCCTCGAGCCGCAGACCGATCGCATGACAGCTTTTTCGTTCCTAGTCCTGCTTCCGGATTTTATTCCAACCCCGATCTTAATCGTTCTTCCTTAATTTTCATTCAATTTCTTACTCTTCCTCTGTCCTTTACCGACGATTCGATTTTGCCTCAGCTCTGATTTTTCACCTCAAATTTGTCTCTAATCTCTTCTAAACTGAACAAAAATATTAAACTGCAAAAAACACAAATCTTACAAATCTGAAAAAAGAAATTCTAATATTTGAAAATTCTCTTTTGGCTGCCAATTTATCTTCCTTCTTCTAATTCTTCTCTAATGATTATTTTGGTATTAAATCTAGTACACAATCCCTCTCTCTCTCTCTTTCTGTCTCTCCCCATCGGTCCCGTAGCCTGCGTCCCGTTCCCAGCGCCCCGAGTTCCCAAAAATATGCCTCGACCTCTTCCTGCCCACCTCCGTCCCTCGCCCGGTCGGTCCCTCACTCGGTCGCCCTGCGGCGATCTCGGGCTCTTTCTCTGGCGAGCTTTCTCTGGTTCTTCTTCTTCTTCTTCTTGCTCCCCTTCTTGTACGAAAACTGGGCTCTAGGAAGTTCCATGTTGTTTTGTACTAATTGCATCCGGGGCCCAGCACGCGGCAGGCCGTCGCCGAAGCTCTCATAATTTCCGCGGCTCTCCGTGTGGGGAAAATTTCGACCCTCCGCTGCTCTCCGAGACCCACTCGCTGTCGCTCTCTCTGTCGCTCTCTCTGTCGCTCTCTTCTTGCCGCGATGGTCTCATCCCGCTCACTCTTGTCCTCGTGGTCGTCTCTCGCCCTTCGGACCCGTGAAGATCCCTCGCTCATTCATTTATTTGTTGATTCAACAGTTTGTTATGAGTGATTATATTTGTTGTTGTAGCGATTTTGTTGTTGAAGTGCAAAGTTGTTTTATTGTCATTGAATAAAGTCGGTGATCATTGTGGTTCTAGGCTTTTTGCTTCGATATCCATATCTTTTCAATGGTTTTTGTCTTGATTTGCTTAATGATTGCAGACTTCAATTTATTGTTCTGTCCTCGTATTTTCGATTTTTAAAATGTTCTTATTTTGTTTTCGTTGTTTTGCTTTCATTCATTTCGTACATTAATTATTTTATTTATTTCAATTTTTAATTGATATTTTAATTTACATTGCTTGTTTTCATATTTATTTCTCTTTTCAGTGAAGCAAATTAAGGAAATTATTCATACACGGACTTCATATATTAGTTTTTATAATTTTTGCAGATTTGAAAAATTATCGAATTTACTAAGTTAATTTACTGTTAATATTATTTACTATTAAATGAAATATGAAAATAAACGCCTATGTGCTTGAAGAACAATCAACAGAATACTCGATGACACAAACAAAATCGTTTCAAGAGTATTCGTTTCCGGAATACTCGTTACAAAAATACTCGTTTCAAGAATACTCGTCTCCATCACACCTCAAAAAGTCAGGTCACTAAAATCGGGGTCGTCGCACGCAGTTCGTGAAGGCAGGGGAAAAATGAAGAAGCACTCGGGAAATTGAAGAAGTGAAGACGAATACGAAGAAGTGGATAAAAGACGATGTATGATTACAAAATCCCAAAGAGTTCAACGAACTGGGGAACTGAAAAGAAACGACGAACACACAGCAGCAGCACAAACAACAACCAACAATCGTTCAATAACAATGAAAACAAAAAACACAACATCAATATAATATCAACAAGAACGACAACAACAACAGCCACAATGAATCAGAGAGAGCCAAGCAACAACTACAAGCTAAAGTTTAAAAATACAGGAACAACCATAACAACAAGTGGTTGAATTGCCGAATAAAAAATTCGTTGACGACGCACATGAGAATCACACAAAAATAACAACAAAAACAGGAACGAAGAACGATGGAGGCAACGGCAAAGGCAACAGCAGCAGCAACAACAACAACAACAACAACAACCACAAACACATGCCCTGTGTCGCTCACACAATCAGACCTCGTCGTCAGCGTCGTTGATGTTGTTGTTGCTGGCGAGA
This sequence comes from Coelopa pilipes, assembly GCA_947389925.1. Classification (NCBI taxonomy): domain Eukaryota; kingdom Metazoa; phylum Arthropoda; class Insecta; order Diptera; family Coelopidae; genus Coelopa; species Coelopa pilipes. The sequence continues at coordinate 6,606,902 of OX376696.1, forward strand.
GCCGACACGCGTTCGTCGCGATCGCCCTCGTCGTCGTCGTCGTCGTCGGCATCGCCGTCGAGTCGTGTCGTTCAACACGAGCGAGCGTCGGACCTAAATTGGGTCGCGTCAGTCCGTCTCGCTTGCGCGTGGGGAAGTGGAGCTATGGAGACGGAACGAAACGAGACGAGACGACGCAGCGCGAGTGGTGGGGAGAGATTAATTGGTATGATCTTGTTGTTGTTGTTCTTGCGTTGGAATTTTCGGCAATTGCTCTCTGCCGCTGTTCGAAATCCGTTTTCAGTTTTTTGTTTTTTGTTTGTTCACTTTTTCGTCGATCGCGCTTCGCCGCTCGCTGGGCGCCTGTTCGAAAAATTGCTCGAACGATTTTTCTTTTATTTCGAATCATTTCCGAATTCGGAAACCCAACGTCGCATAGAAGAGAAACAACAAACCTTTTATTTCTTTAAATTCTTCGCTCCGTCGGCCGCGAGCAAACGAAACCGAGTCAGGGTGAAGCCGCAGCCGTGACACAGAATCGCGCTGCCGTCGAAGGGACCCCGACCGCGACGCCGTCAGGGCTTCGGCCGTGATCGTGACACCGTTCGGCGGCACCGACCTCGGGCCGACCGTGGGCCGAGGTCGTAGTCGGAGCCCTCGAATCCGCGACGCCAACCTTGCGCCAATTTCAGTTCAATGAAAGAAGTCGCCGGGTCAGCCTAGGGTCGCGGATTCACTTTCGATTTCCGTGTAGAAATCGATAGTGTTCTTTGGATTCGCACCAGGCCGGCAGCACCGGCAGCAGCCCCCGGTGGCTCCGAAAAACCGAGTTCATTTCTCGACATCGTCATCGTCTCTGTCTCCGCCTCCTTCTCCTTCTCCGCCTCTGTCGCTGTCGATCTTGACGTAGATCGTCGACGTTGGCGACGACGATGACGTCATTCGGATCTCGCATGACATCGCTTTTGGTTGTTATAATCACAATTGTTGCCGGTGCTGTTGTTGTAATTATAGCAGCTGTTGTTGTTGTTGGGTCTTTGGCGATCACTTTCGATTTTAAAAACGATCAATAATATTTGGTCGGATACGACCGGGCGCCCAGCATCAGGTTGCAAGCGGCGCTGGCAACGCTTTTTTTACTTTTTATTCGTCGTTCTTTTTTTTTTGTTTTTGTTGCTTTCGTTGGCCTTTGTTATAATTACGACGTGGTGTTGTTGTTGTTTTTTGGGCGGAATCTCGTTGTGTTGCGTCGCGGGGCGTCGCCCTAGTGATGCGGGCTCCGAGGGCGCCGCCGCGATCGTCGCCGAGATCCGGTTACCGACGGCGGTGGGACGCGTGTAAAGAGGAATTGGAGGATTTTTGTGGCAGATCAGGGGGTGAAATTTCGGTTAGTGGTGAATATCTGTGTGTTCGTGGTGAGTTTTGGGTTGGCTGTGGTGAATTCGGGGTGGCTGTGGTGAGTTTTATAACCAAGTTTACAGTGTATTTTTGACATTTGTAACAATTTCTGGAGACGTGGTGAATTCGGGTTGACTGTGGTGAGTTTGGAGTTGCTGTGGTGAGGTTTATAACCAAGTTTAAAGTGTATTTTTGACATTTGTGAAAATTTCTGGGGGCGTGGTGGATTCGGGTTGGAAGTGGTGAGTTCGGGGTGGCTGTGGTGAGATTTTATAACCAAGTTTAAAGTGTATTTTTGACATTTGCGCGAGTTTTCTGAGTCATGGTGAACTTTGTTTATATTCCGGTGGGTTTTTCCCGACTGTGGTGAGTTTTGCGAGGTGGGGAATTAATTTTTCGAAATTAAATGCGAAATTAAATTTTTAGTCGGATACCAAAACATTTAGCAAGCCATACACGAGTACGCGGTGACCGCGGAGGTCGCCCAAGCGCAAGATCGTTCAAAACCGTCGAAAACCTTCGATTGGGTAACCGGTAACCACCTCGGCACCCGGTACCCGGACCTCCAGGAGCCCAATCTCGTTTCGTGCTCTGGCCCCACGCGCTCGGCGGTCACGATCAGCGGGGCCCAGCTCGACGCAAGATTTCCCCTACAAATCGACCTGCGACGACCGCACGAAACTTTCTCTACCAGAGCAGCAGCAAAACCCACCAGCGGCGGGCCGACGCCATCTTGCTAAATCGCTCCGTCGCAGACCCGGAGCCAGAGCCAGCCTCATTAGCATTCTACTAACTCGATCGCCATCGATTGCGACACCGCCGAAAAGATCCGCCTGGCAACAGACGTGGGAGACGAGCCAAAAAAAGCTTATCTTCCAGCGAATGCGACGTCACCGTCAACGCTTGTCGTAGGTCCTCGTCGTGCCGCCGAAACCCGTTACCTCTGCGCGAAGTCCCCCAAAAAGTAGTGGGTGGTGAAGATCACTTTCGATTTTCCGCATTTTGTAGGAAGTCCCGTGGTTTTTTGTACCCAGTTTCACAGGCGACCAGCAGCGGGCAGACGTCTCTCGTTTTATCGACGATATTTTTTGGATAAAACCACCGAGCGAAGAGGCGGAGAGCAAATGAGAGACAATAAAATCGCCGTCGTCGTCGTCGTCGTCGTGGTTGTTGTTGTTGTTGCTGCTGCCGCTGCTGCTGTCGGCGGCTGCCGGTTTTTGTTGCTCGCTTTGGGGTCTCGGTTTCGGCTGTGGCCGGCGTCGGGCCGTGGCTTTGATCTCGCGACCTGGCCCTGGGCCTCGGCGGCCTTGGGTACCTTGGCCGTGTGAAGCCGACCGCTCTGGACTTGTGTTTTATGGCGTTCGTAAAGGTTTTATTAAGGTGGTTTTATAGCGAAAATAAGAGAGCGAAATTCACTTGTCGAGAGTCGGAAAGTCGGGGAGTCGGAAAAATAAAGCTCAAAATTATTATATTTGGGAGAAATTCAAATCGTTATTTAACGTAAAAAATTCAATGTAAGGGAATTTTATTGAACGGTGCAAATTATGATATTAATGAAAATTACATTTTCTTAAAAACTTGCTATAAAAAAATGAATTTTAACTACCAATTGAATCATTATTTGTACATATATTTAAATAAAGCACCTTTGTTAGATTTTGTTATACACTTGGCTCTAGATAAAAAGCCCCTCAAGACCCCCCTCTCCTTATCTCCTTATCCCTCTCTCCTTATCTGGACTCGATGTTCTAAAGTTCCAAATGCCAAGTTCCAAAGCCGGGAAGCTCGTAGAAGTCGAAATGCCTGACTATGATAAGAGACTGCCGGCCGGAGCTCTCGCTCTATCTCTCGCTCTATCTCTCGCTCTATCTCTCGCTCTGGCGCTCCCTCCCTCCGGCTCTGCGTCTCGATCCACTGAAGCTTTCGGCGACTCCATCAGTCCCCAGCGGACGCCCCCTAGAATCCAACCTAGAACTATTGCGGCAACTGCTCGCTCTCGCCCACCACAACGCATCGCGCTCTCTCCCTCACTCCCGCTCACGTGGTCCGCGTCGGGGGAACGAATAGTTTTCTGTACTAATTCGAACAGGGGACCAGAAGCCCCAGAAGCGCGATCGGCGCCGGCGTCGAGGCCTCCAAAAAGCGCCCGAAACCCCGTCCGCTGTCGTGCGGTGTGTGGAGTACGTTTTGTTGTGGTGGCAAACCAACAACAACAACAACAATTGGGCATGTACACACCAGCCAGCAGTAGCAACAACAGCAACGGGAGCCACAGCAACGAGAGCCACAGCAACAACAACAGCAGCGAGTGGTGACGCCAATAAAGCATATGATAAACAATAACATAAATAAGACAAATGAAGCAAAGCAAAGCACATGCAAGAGAATGACAAAAATTATGGCGTTTAGTACAACAACAAAATTGAATACTAGAATAGCAGCGAAAATTAAATTCACAACAACAAAGCGAATGAGACAACAACAACCACAGGTACATTTAGTAGTACGAGAACCATAATCAATTTCACGGCCAGAAAAACATGAAATACTGCAATAACAACATTGAATTTCTGGAATACTACAGAAAACAACAATCAATCTCATTATTTCACATGAAGACCTCGACAACGACAATGTTGTGGATGGCGAAAACTGAGAAGGAAACTTTGTACATAAATCACAAGGCCGAGAAGGGAGAAATCATAAAAATAACAACAATAAGTACAACATAAAAACAAAAACAACAATCAATAACACTACATATAACAACAACTACAGCAACAACAGCAAACCATTGGCATGGCGAACTCAAAAGCACTCAGTTCCGACTCAGTTTCGACTCGGCTCCGACTTTCGGGAAGCCTCGTCGCCCCTAGGCAAAGAAGTTCTACTTGGCGGTCGTTCACCCGATAGTTTCGACGGGTTCCGCCGACCGCCGGCCCTCGGGGACCCGGCGCCGTTTCATGGGTCCCTGGTTGGCGACGTCGGCTCGTTTCCTAGTTTCGCCTTGACATCGATCCCGGCGCTTGTCTATGATTTGTCGACCCCGCGCTCTCCCTCTCCCTCTCCCGCTCCCGAGGATGACGCGGCCCGAATCGCATTCGCATTCGCTTTCGGAGATTCTCGAATTTCGAGGAAGTCGCGTATAGTTTTTCGATTAGGTTCTCAGCACTGGGGAAAACGTCGATTGTTGTCGTCAGTCGTTTTCCATTCGGGTTCAAATCGACGCGAGTACACTAAAAATCACTTCTCCCCAGTTCACCCGTTGCCCCCTCTGTCCCTCTGTCCGTCTCCTTCCCGCTCACACTCCTTCGCACTCCCTCTCTCTCTCTCTCAGTTGGTCATTTGTTTACTCGCTCTTCCCGGTTGGTTTTGTTTCAATAATGACTGAAATAATTTGCTGTTGTTGTCGCCACTGCTGCTGCTGCTGTTGTCGGTACTTCAATTGTTGTTGTCGTTGGTACTGAAATCGTTGTTGTTGTCGTCGTCGTCGTCGTCGCCGTCGTCGTTGGCGCCGTTGCCGCCGTCGACCTTGGCACATTAACGTTTGTCCACATTTCGCTCTCCTTCATTTTCGCTCCACGTCTTTCGTTTTGTACGAACTCCGACTCCGACCACGACTCCGCGTTTCGAGTTTAGGGCCATGGGGAGAAGTTCGTACAGGTCGATAAAGTCCAAGTGAGATGGACTGGTGAAAGGGAGAAAGTTGTCGTGAAGAAAGCGAGATTTTCGGAGGCTACTTTCACCGGAGTTAAAATAAAAAATATTGAGTTATAAAAATGTACTCAACGTTAAATGAACTGCAGGTTTTACTGAATCATGCAAAGCTTTGTTTTTAATTGAAACTCAAAATGTCCTTCAATATTTGAGTTTTTTTAATTTTAATTTAATTTTATTTAAGCGATAAATTACAGCTCTCCAATTTATTTTTAGTTGATTTTTACTCTGACTACAGTGTTGGAATATATTCAAAAAAATTGTATAAGAAATATAATTGATTGACTAAAATTCGACTCCACGCTCTGCCAAAGAATTTACTAGAAAATTCACCAATTTTCCCTCTCTCCCCGCAGACCCGATCGCGGCCCTCAGCAACGTGAGCGTCCAGATCCCGGCGGCCGTGAAGCGCGGCGACAACGCGCTCCTCGCCTGCAACTACGACATCGAGAACGACACCCTGTACACGGTCAAGTGGTACAAGGGCCGGCGCGAGTTCTACCGCTACACGCCCAAGGAGAACCCGGCCTGGAAGATCTTCCCCGTGCTGAGCGGCATCAATGTCGAGGTGGGTTTCGATTTATTCACCACAGGGAATCGATAAACGATTTGACGAATTTTAATCGGCTATTGAACATTTCATCAAAAAATATAAGGAAGAAATTAATTTGAAGTTAAATATTCCAGACAAAGCAACTGAAACAAGTCTGAATTTTATCGACCGTCGTGTTGAGGACACTTAAAATTGTCTTGTTTGTCCAGCGACGAGTGGCAATAAATTTTTAATTAACTTTTAGCATTTTGTTTTTGTCTTCGCACTGGTTGTTTTTGCCGTTGTTGTTGTTGTTGCCGTTGGACGTTGTCCGCAATCGCGGTTTATTTATTCAGCTGCCCCGTATCTTGATGTCCTGCACGCGTCGTCGCTGGGGTCCTCGGAACGAGGGCCCGGAGTCGGATGAGGACGAGCAATGACAACAACAACAACAGGAACAACAACAACTATAAGGACCACAACAAAAACAACATCAACACTGACAACAACAAGAAGATATCAACAAGACGAAAATAAAAACGAAAAATTAAACCTTTTGGTATTGATTTTGTATAACGCTTAATAAAGGACCTTCGCGTTTTCTCGCTGTTTACTTTGATTTAAAATGCATTTCCTTGGGCGGCGAGGAGCGTGTACAGGTGTGTGTGTGTGTGTGTGCGTGAGGGGGGATGGACTTGACGTGTCAATGTATGTGTTAATTATTTATCATGTTGTTGGTCTTCATGACGTTGGTCTTCATGTTTTGGTCTTCTTGTTGTTTGCCTCGTGTTGCTGCAGTAATTTTCCCGTTGTTGTTGTAGTAATTTTCCCGTTGTTGTTGCAGTCATTATCCTGTTGTTGCCTCTGTCATTTCATTTCCTTTCCTTTCCTTTCATTTCCTGTTCTTTCCCTTCACTTCCATGTCATGTTTGTTGCAATTAATTCACCGGAATACGAATCTCGTCGCGGCGAGATGTTCAAAGAAATCGCACAAGGATCAGGAGTCGCACCAAGCAGTCATTTCGGGCGGAAATACGATCAGAGAGAGAGAGAGAGATCAAATATTGAGGAAGGAGCCCAGGGAAGGAAGGAGACAGGATCGAGGCGGGGCCGGAGTCGCTCGGTGGACGGGTTCATCAAGCGTTGCCTCGTGGACGGGAATGAGAAGGCACATATCATGGTTGTGACAGAGAGAGGGAAAGGGAGAAGGAGAAAAAGTGGAAGAGGAAAAAAAACCCGCAATAATGAGTGAGTTTTCCGGGGCAAGAGCTTGAAGACAGTTGAAGAGGACGGACGGAGGACGAATGAAAGTCAATTAAATTTATGGAATCAAAAGGAGGGCTTTTCAGATTATTGTCCCGTGTGAACGATGGCCATTCGAGATCGGTAGGAAATAATGTTGAATATGTAGTTAATTTCCTGTGTACCGAAATACAGCACATTTGTAGCAAATTCACAACAGAAACCGAACTCGTTCTTCGAAATCTGGACGTAATTTTTAAAAGAGCTGAATGTGAATATTTGTTTTTAGACTGTAGAAAACTTACCAACAAAACGGTCTCGGTCTTCGAAAAACTAGTTTCACTTCAATGGAAGAACGTGCTCTTTTAATAAAACCTGCAGATGACGTTTAATTAATTAAAAATTTATAAATAAAACATAAGAATATGAGACGAATTTAGAACAAATTTTTACTTCTCTGGCGATCATGCTTTGACGAGTTTCTTCCTCATTTGTTGTCCTGTATGCAACGCTTTACAAAACGTTTAAAAATTTTACATCATAAAAACACATTCCTCATAAAATTTGGCATGAATATTTAACAACTTTCTTTTGAGCAGAGTTTACCTTTTAAATACTTTTATATCAGTTGCAAATGAGGAGCGAAGTAATTAAAATCCCAGTGGTGAATGGAAATTGAAATCTCATGAAGTCTGCTACAGTCGTACAAACAGCCAATGGAACTGACCGTGGCTCGTGACGGTGGTGGCAAAAACGCATTCCTGACGCGATGCCCTGAATCCGAGGCATGCCTAAAAGCATGCCATGATTTTGTATTCGGCCCCTTGAGGCATGAAAATGACGGAACACGGGCAATTAATTTCGATACCGCACATAAAGGCAACGCCTCCAGGTGTTTGCGGACCGCACAGGCGACGAGTTAAAGCTTAATAAATGTTTAAATTTTTACTCTGTGGATTTTCCTACAAAATAACCTGCGTCCCGGTTGACGACCCAACACGCATTATTTTTACTTGTGGGTGGAAATGGAAATCCCAAAATGCCACTGCACGAATTCATTCGCTTTCTCTATCTCTCTGTCTCTCTCTCTCCTTGCAGACGTCGCAGTCGAACGCTAGCCACGTGCTGCTGCGCCAGGTGCCGCTGTCGATTTCCGGGAAGTTCGCATGCGAGGTCTCGGCGGATGCGCCGTCCTTTCACACCTTCCTCATGGCCGGCGAGATGGAGGTCGTCGGTAGGTCCACCAACTCAACTTTGTCCCCGATTGCTCCTGCACAACTCGCCTTTGATAAATGTTAAATGTGTTTAAAAATACTCCTTGTAAAATACATTTCTTGGGAACATTTCAAATATTAAAAATTTGTTTCCGATAATGATTTTGATTTGTTGTTCAATTTTTTCCCTTCCAATCCCGGGTCTGAAACAAATGTTTAATCTTTTTAAATTAATTCTTATATGGTATTTTTATTAATTAATATGATTTTGAGAAGTGATTTTCTGTGCAGAAGGCTTTGCATACGAATGTTTTGGAAAAATATTTCCCACGTAATTCAATTTTGTAAAATAGTTTAATTTTCTTTTTCTATGAAATTTCAATTACCTACAAATTTTATTTTGTGAACTCAATTTATTTCAAATTTGCCTCTTAAATGATTATTTCTTTGCACCTCGATTTAGTGAATTATTTGTTTCTTTTTCTGAATAAAATGCAACCAACCAACCTTTTTTCCGAAAATCATTATATAAAAATACGTATTAAAAGTGACTCCCCCCCTTCCCGTATTTTGTAAAAACCACTTTCGTGAAATTATTTTGTGAAGTCAGTTTCCCTGTGATAATTATAATAAAACGCTCCCTTTTCATGGCGTCTTCTCTGGTGCAGAGCTGCCGACCCAGCGGCCCATCGTGACGGGGATCCACTCGCGCTACCGCCTGGGGGACATCGTTAACGGTAACTGCTCCTCGGACTACTCGAAGCCGGCGGCGAATCTAACCTGGTGGATCAACGATGTGCAGGTGAGTCCGCGGACAGGACTTCCCTGGCCAGGGAAATTCCAGGGATTTCAATTTAATTGCGCCTCTGCATTTTTGCGTGTTTTCACTTGTTCACTCCACGCCGGGAAGGCTTAAGATTTAACTGTTGCATCGCCAGAGCTTTTCGAATTTAATCGCCGGCCGCTGAAGGCCTTCGCGGTTCAGCGGTCATCGGGGGCCCGTGGGCCGTCGATTTATGAGGCTTTTAATATTTCCCCAGGCTGTGAGAGCCACGGAGCGAAATCCTGCGAAAGCCCTTCCCAAAATACCTTTCAGCGATTTAAGTCCTCAGTGTTTTCTCTATTAAATACTTGCTCTTCTGATATGCTCTCCTCTGAATCCCGAATCCGAGTTCCTGCGTTCCGTGAATTTCTTCGTCTTCCACTTCAATAAGCTCAGCTCAGTGGCCACATCCATCTTCTCTCTCTCTCTCTCCCACTGACTCTTTGTCTCTGTCTCTCGCTCTCACGTTATTCGTCCGGCTGTGGTCCTGGTCGTGGACTCTCATTTCATTAACATAAAATTTCAATAACCATCGATTATTTTCAATATTTCTCTCGCTCCTTCATTCGTTCGTTTATATTCGATTTTCGGTTTTTTTCTTCTCGGTCTTCTCTTCCTTCCTTTTTCATCATTTCACTTCACAAAACGAATCGAAACGAAACGAATCGAATCGAATTCCCAGCAACGGAGACGGAGGAAATGAGACAGAGCAAGGTAGAGAGAGGGAGTGGACAGCATAAATCAAATAAAAGCAACTAATGAGAAATTTTTTCCCCACACTCGCACACAATTTTAGACCAATTTATGCCAAAAAAACGAGAACGAAAACAAGAAGGAACACAGAAAGAGAAATGATCGGGTGGCCAGCAACGAAAAGAGAAGGCAAAAAAAGAAAGAGCCGACGAATGCCACGGCGAAGGGAAAACGCCACTAATGAAGCTTTTTACGAAGGTTTCGGACCGACCGCGCCCGACCGGGTGGCGCCGACGGTGGGGGGTCGGGCGAAATATCAATTCGAAATCAATATGGCTGAAATCGTTTGCGATACGGCCAAGCCACATGGCCAGCCATGTGAGCGAAGTGAATCCAAGAAAATTGAAAAGGAATGGACGCAATGAGCACGAACGGGGGGTCGGGGCAGGGCCAGTGACGAGGGCGGCCGCCGGGCGACGAGCGTGAAAGAAAGAAGTTATGACAGCCGAGTGACATATGTTGCATTGAATTTCTGCTGCTGCTGCTGCTGCTGGCGCTGGCGCTGGCCCTGGTCTGTGGGAAGCTGTCATAAAGTTGGTTTTTCTGCCACTGGTCGGAGGGTGGGGACGTGGGGAGCTGATGGACCGGGAAACACAAGGAATAAATGCCAAAGTAGAGCTCAAGGCACTGAGAGAAATCCGCCGTACTTTAACCTGTATTGTCCTCAAATTTCTTCAAACAAACTTTGGTAAAACTTTGGTAAATTCAAACATAATCAATAAAACATAAATCAATAAAATGCAGCCTAAAGGTATGCTTCGAAAATTAAATATTTACATTTAAATTCCCGATTTCCAACTGGTGTCCTCTCGGCAACCAAAGTTGAAGTCTGATTTAAATTGTGGTTAGTGTTGATTTTGGGAAAATAGTGATTACCCAGACAAAAGTAAATAGTAAAAGAATAAATAAATAAATAAAAAAGTAAAATATGTCTTAAATATGACAATATAATTAATTCAATTGAAACATATTGATTCTGTTTCTTCCGATTGGTTTTCTCTCGGTGCCTCTCGCTTGACCCTTCCTGATGCTTATTGATTTCTCTTCTCCGCCCCTTGTCCTTCCTTTTCCTTCCTTTTCCTTTCTCTTCTGTTCGTTTCCTTTCCTTCCTTTGTCTCTCGCTCTGCCTCCGTCGCCCATTCAATTTCCTCGCCTTCCTCGGCCAAATGTCACACCTCCTGATTTGTGACTCCGTGTCCGACTCCGACGGTCGTCTGAGAGTGGGGTTTTTATTAAAATCGCAAAAATCGTTACGTTATGCAATTTTACATTACGTCCCGTTACGTTATGCTCACGTTACGTTGCTGCGGATTGCTCGAGATGCAGCCAAAGGAAAACTATTTTAATTTCAGCTGCAGGTTTTCTCTTTCACTTGTGCTCGCAGTTTTATTTTCGCCGTTTTTTTGCTCCTGGCTCGCTCATAAATCACGATGCTGATGATGATTTCCCTCCTCCTGCTTCTCCTCCTCCTCCTCGCCCTCGCCCGTCGTTTGCGTCGCAGCACTTTGGGTTATTGAGTGATTTTATGCGCGGACTTTTTGTCATCAAAATGGATTTCCGGTCGGCCAACACGCTTTGGGGACCTCGCGCTGTGTCCCTTGCGAAGTGGCCGACGTCAGCTCGAGGGTCCCCGGGGTCAACGATTGGAGTCCGCGTGGAGTCGCTCTGTGGTTTTGAATTTCACTCAAGATGTTTCACATCCGAAATTTATAGATTGATTGCTATTCGATGATTGTATGGAGATCTCCAATTTCGACTTCATTTCGATCTCCATTTGCGAGTTCAATTTCAACTTCACTTTGATCTCAATTTATTATCAATTTCTATCTCCTTTTATTTTCCATTCCTACCTCCACTTAAATCTCCTGATACATCTCGAATTCCTTTCCGCCCAGGTCCCCTACAACTACATTCGCTCCTACGACATCCAGAAGCACACGGAGGAGAACCTCGAGTCCTCGGTCCTGGAAATCAACTTCATCGCTCTGCTGCAGCACTTCGTCAAAGGACGCCTCAAGGTACGGCAGACTGGCCTTGAAGATCCTTCAGTGTTAATGAAAATCGTTTCCTTCCTCTCTCTCTCTTTCTGTTTAGTTGAAATGTTCGGCTCGCATCCACAACATCTACGCCCAGGAGACGGAGAAGATCATCGAGGAGAGCCGTCCGCGGATCCTGGCGTCAGGACGTTCGCCCGACATGAACATGTATCCCTTCGATCATCCAAACTCCGATGGTGAGTTTAACGATCAGAACGAGCTGTACTTGACGCATTACAAAAGTAAGTTCGGCAGTTCGGGAGGCAAAGAGAGAAAAAGAGAGCAAAAGAAAGGGGCCAAACAAATTGTGTTTGATATGAAGAGGATAGAGTTGGAAAACTGGTAGGGAAAAATTCTCTCCGGGACTAGAGGACTATAGGAGTTTATTTGCATCCCATAGTTAAGCCTAAAAGTATGCCATAGAATTTGTGGCTTCGGTTTTCATTAACAAGTCTCGGAAAATAATCAAAAATAAAGGTTTATTTTGCGTAAATCGGTAGAATTTTCGCAAGTTTCAAATTCAACAACAAATTTTTTTAGAGTTGAAAGTGTAGTAGGGAAATTATTATATTATACTTAACCCTAAAAGCATGCCACAGAATTTGGCGCCTCGAATTTCGATGACAGAAGATCAGCGCTAATCGAAAGTTAAGGTTTCTTTTGTCTTAAATCGATGGAACTTTCGCATGGTCCAAGGTTCGAATTTCATTCTCCATACTCGATTCCAGACTCGGTCCCTCGTGCAACATCCAGTCGCTCATTCGTCTTGCTTCGCCTTGGCCGCGTGCTGGACATTAGGAATCATCTTGATTAATAACCTTAACTTCGGAACAGCGCATGAAACGAGATGCTCACGACACGGAAAACAAACACAAACAAATGCTATCGCTAGCGCTATCTCTGTCTCTTTCTCCCCAGTTCGGCGTTTATGGAAACCATAAGCAAACGAGGACGAAGGAGGAGGGAGGTGGGAGAGAGAAGTTGGTGTTATCAATCTTTTTTAAGGGCATTACCAGAGGAAATCCCATAAAATCTTTGCATGATTGTTTTCCAACAAACCTCACACCAACACACACACTGACCACACACTCTCGGCGTGTATCAACAGAGGTGTTTCTCTATCTGTGTCTCTATGTGCTGTGTGTGTTGGCAACATTTGACATAGTGCCGAGCATTAAATCAAAGTTAGTTAAAAATTCCCTTTCGTATCGGGTCGGCGAGGGCGAGGGCCGGTCGAAAGGAAGGCGGAAATGTGGCCATGTGTACGAGGAAAGAAAGTCATATCCTGAGCAGAGGGAAATATAACAACAACAACAACAAGTTACCAGAGAGAGGTAGAGAGAAAGAAGCAAAGAGCCAGAAGCAAGGGGAAAAGCCAGGAGTTCGGACTTGTAAGGGCAGCAGGTCGAGTGGGGGAAGCAGGGGGTTGCGAAGGACGAAGAAATGTATGGGGCAGCACGGACGGAGGAGGAAGACGGCGAGCCAACCAAGCCGAAGACATATTTCGCTGTCTGTCCGTGTAAGCTTTGGCAATTAATTCCCAGATAAATCTCACCAACGGGGCTAATTTCTCTATTATGATAAACCTCGTGGCCGTCCGGAGAGGGTCGCAAACGGTCGAAGGCAACGTGCGTTTGTGTCTCGTCGCTCCGGACTACGTTACGTTACGTTACGCTACGCTACTGTGCGTTACGTGGCCGCACATTGGCCGCCTCCATGTGTCTATTCCTTGAGTGCAGCTTAGCGAATTCGCTACACTCGACTCGTCCTGACTGATGGTCGCGATAATAGAACTCGAATTTTATTAGCTTCTCATCGTCTGCTTCTCATTCCCTGCCCCGCGCCCTCCGGATTCGCTTTCGATGAACTACGACAAGTCGCCTTGATGGGGATCAGGATTTCAGCGAAAGTTTATTAGTTGCATAATTTAACGATTGAGCTGATAATTTACGGTAGAACAATATCCAGGCCAGTGGCCGGGGAAACGCAGTTATGGGCGATTGGCGAAACGATTGTTTTACTTCCGTTTGATTTATTCGGGGCCTTGTCTACGGGCCTCTTGGGCCCATGGGGAGTTTTATTGCCTCGGGCTGGGGGCGGAGGGGACCCGACTCGAGGCGTCAAGTAGTTTGGCTGCGACGGCAGTTAATTGCGAGTTGATTGGACGGCATATTGGGGGCGATTTTTATTGCCTTTATTGCGATTCCACAGAGAGCTCTTCGCTCTTATTAACATCGTTATCAGATTTTCTCAAAATGTATTCCTTTTTGCTCCACTGTGTTTCGACAGAAGTTTCTGTGTTTGTATTCCGAAAAATTCTTGTCTAATTTTCTTTCCTTCCTCTTCCAGAGCCGACGCCCTCGGGAGCCGCCCCGCTGATCCAGAAGCAGCTGCACACGTGGTTGGCAACGCAGCAAGTGCTGCTGCTCTCGCTGCTCTGCATTTGTCTCTTTCCCGTGACAGTGATGGCGAGCAATGTTGGGACAGGTGGCAGGAGGGCGGAGAAAACGATAGACAGTAACAACAATGGCCATCAAAACAACAACAATGACAGCCAACAGAAGAACAGCAACAGCCATCACAACAACAATAGCAACATCTACCACCACCACAACAACAACAGCATCCATCACACAACAAAAACAACGGCCTGCTCACCAGACTCCACCGGAGTCGAGTTTGCGGCGAGAAGTCACAGCGTTGTCAGCTTGCGGTGATAAGGTGATAAGAGCTGACAACAAAAACAACAACAACAAAAAGCAGCAAGAAGCAGAAATACCAAATCGAAGGATTAGAATAGTTATAGAAATTGAGAGAAAAAGGACAAAACAATTTAATCAAACACTTAAAATCTGTGTGCATTTTTTGAGAAATATTTAAAGAGATAATTCAATAAATGAAAAGCAAAACTAAATAAAATTAAACTAAATAAAAGTACGCTAAATGAAAACCTGTAATGAATGAAAACTGAGTCAGAGTAATTGAAACAATGAAATCCAAAGAAATTGTACTAAAAGTTATGATAAACAACATTAAATTAAAATGAATACGTTTTCTATGTAAACTTTAGGTTATCCTACGTTATGACATACATAAGTTCAAATGTCATGACAGATTTTTTGCATTCATGCGACGTTGTGCTCAGTGTTGAAAACGCGAAAGGAACATAGACTTAGGCGAAGCAGAAGGGGAAGCGGAATTGGATGTAGAGGGAAGAATAAAAAAAATTGTTTAAAAATTAACCATAATCGCTGTAAAATTGTTGTGTTTCTTGTAAATAATAATCTTCACTAAAATCCATTTTTATATACATAAATTGAGAAATCAAACAGAAAACAAAAAAAGTAACAAAATATTTCTGAGCATTTAGAGAAAACCACAAAATTTATACACTAATATGTATGTTAGTATGTGTGACTAAGATAGAGATTATTTCTACCTGTGTATTTTGAATATTTTCTCGTGGCTCCGGTGTTCGTTAGACAAGTCTTTCGAAGGACCGGCGCAGGAGCCTGAGCTGAAGACATTTTTCTGTTTTCTGTTGTGTTTTTGAATTGAAATGAATTAGCGTTAATTATAAAATGATAATGAGAAAATAAAATATATAAGAATAATAATGCAAATATGGAATATAATAATGAGAATATATAAAATATAATAATGAGAATATATAAAAAACAATAATGAGAATATAAAATATAATGAAGAGGTTCAAAATATAACGAAGAAAATATAAATTGTAATAATGAGAATATAAAATATAATAATGACGATTTCATGTATAAAATGGACGAAGTTATGTATTGATAAATAAATGAATAAAGAAATAATTGACTAACCGTGAAAGAGAAGGCCGTGTTTACTTTCTGGTGAGGCGAGAATGATTTCTGGGATGTGGAGAAAATTTAAAAAATAAACCCAAACAACCAAATCGTTGGTATCATGCTAGTAATTGGGGAAAATCCTCGCGTATTTTTTCCATAGCATCCTCCAGCCAGATGAAACACCCAACATTGTTTCCTCCCACTCCCCACCTCGTCTCGCGCCATCACAAAAGGTTAATTGACACCGAAAACGAAAAGTTGCTGCTGCAGTCAAAGCACTCAAACACGCCCACAGACAAACTCTGGCGATGCCAATACAACTGTCTGCAAATGAATGCGAACAAATAGAATTGGAAAATACACAGCGAGCAAAAAAACCAACAGCAACAAACAGCAGAAGCGATGGAAAAACTAAAAACCAAAATGCCTGAAAGCATGCAACGAAAAAGTTGCTATTCGCTGGTCGAAACTTTGTTTGGCTTCGAAGGAACGTTGCGATTCTTGTTGGTCTGATTGGTTTGGTTTTGTTCTCGTTGCTGTTGTTATTTCTGTTGTTGTTTCTGTTGATGTTGTTTATTGTTATTGTGGTTTTTTGTTGTTATTGTCAGCGGTTGTATTCTTGTTGGCGGCAATGACCGGTTTTGGTGTTGCTATTAGCCCGGTTGCTCCTGCTGTTATTGCCGTTGTTGTGGTCATGTTGTTGTTCATCGACATCGACGTATTCAATTCCCACCCATTCTCTGTCTTCCTCACTGTCTCTCTCTCTCTCTCTCTCACTTTATTATGCCTTTCCTTCTCCCCTGCCCCACGAGTGCTCGAGTCGAAATCGCAAATAAACCTTCAAATCGCACATAAAACCTCTCCGATTTCCCATATGAAAATCGGACGGAGCCCATTCATCCAACTTATCCGATTTATACTAAATTCTCTTTCTTCTAAAGAGCTCTCTCTATCCCTCTATTTTCCTAGCTCTTTATCCTAATCGCTTTCCTTCCTTCCCTTCTGAAACCGACCGAGCTTCCTTCCGTTTCCACCACTCCGATCCCCTTCATCGTGCTCATCGGGCTGCACGATGATGATGAGGGGCTGCACGGTGTGGTTTTTATTTCTTCCTTCGTTGTGGATCCTGCGGCAGCTGCTTCTTCGGCTCCTTCCGGATGCTCCTGCGGACGGTGTTTATGTGCGAATTGACCATGATGTTGCATGCGGGCAATTTATTGCTCCTTTCGCTCTCTCCCCCAGACCCCCTCTCACTCACTCCCCCACTGTCTCTCTCTCTCTCTCTCTCGTTTTCGTTCTGACCCCTTGGCACGCACTCGACGCCATCCTGCGGCGTGTTGCGCAAGTGCTGCAAATGACTTTCGAGGAAACTTTTACAGTCCTTCTAATAGACAATCGAAAATGCATTGGACCGATAATTTTGTGGACTCTTCCACTGTGTTGGTAATTGAATTTTTCTCTGTCCGTCCGTCCGTCCGTCGGTTGGTGGTCGGTATCTCTTTCTGTCTGTCTCTCTGTCTGTCTGAAGGCCGGTGGAAAGGAGTTTGTGTGGGGAAGGAAATGGCATAGGACTGGCGAGCGAATAGTTGGGTGAATATGGAGAAAAGGATGTTAGGGGGAATGGCAAACGATATGGTAGAAAGGATGGTCGGTCGGAGGAAGGACTGAAGGAAGTGGCCGCTGAAACAAACTTCATAGTGGTAACGTTGGAGGAAATGGTAGAGGGAAGGATTCAGGTATCGGTAGAGAGGAAGTTAAGAGAATTAAGGTTTTAATATGGGAATCGATAGAAGTAACGACCGATATAATGGCTGATGTAGAAAAGGAAGATGTGGTAGAGGAAAAGGGAAATGATAGAGGCAATGATGGAGCGAGTGGTAGAGGGAATGATAGAGGGAACGGTGGAAGACCCGAAGTAATAAGCCAAAGTCCGGACATCTTGCTGGCGGATGTGGCGTCGACTGCCAGATAAGGCTAAAGTCCTACTCCGGAACACGACGGAAAGGACGGCCGACGTCCGACTTTGGCTAGGCAGCCGCTGGAGGTTGCTGAGTAGGCAACTGGTCCTCATCCCATGTCCCCAACTACCTTTTCCCAGCTCTTTGGGAAATCCTGGTGAAGGACAAACATTAACTTTCGATTCCACTCGCTACTAACGATAGTGAATGGCAGCCAGATGAAGGAAACAGCAAAGGAAACCCGAGAGGATCGGGTGAGGACGGAGGAAGTGGGAAAGGCGATGCGGGGTGGAGGAAACTGGAGATGATCTGAGCGAGGTGGAGGACTTTGGCCGACTGAAGTGGGTGCCGATGGTGGCCCATGGTGAGAGTCCACATGCCAGCTCTCTGCGTGGGGATTCACGGTGGAGTTGGGCTTAGGAAAAGGAGGATCCCGTGCTGACTCCTGCCCAGCCGAGGGCCGAGGCACAAACAGGTGGTGGTGATGGTGACGGGGGAGGGGAAGGGGAAAGGATGAGGTTGAAATGCAGCAGTGATTGAAATGTGGTTGACTGGTGGGAGACTGGTGGACGGGGGACCTGGCGAAGGGTGAGCGTGGAAGGGGTGGAGAGGGAACGAGTGTGATAGAGGGACGACGACGAGAAGTTCCAACGAATCCAATGGTGTTTAAACCTTGTTGTTGTTGATGTTGTTGCCGTGTATTCTGTTGTTGCCACTTTCTATTTATGTTGTGGATCGTTCCTCGACATTAGACGAATGTCTGTCGTCCAATCGGTCGTCTGCACCACTCGTTTTCGTTGAACTTTCTGTCTGTCCTGCCAGTTGTTTGTTTGCTGTCTGTCTCTCTCTCTCTCTCTCTCTCTGTCTGTCTGTCTGTCCGTCCCACAGTCAATCTCTGGAGGTGTTCCTTTGTTTGTTCCCCGTCTGTGTTGGTTTCGAGTGCGAGTTCGTGGTTCTTGTTTTGGAATTTTTGCTCGCAAATATTTTAATTGGCATCAAATTGCGAACAGCTCTCGATCAGCTCGAAGGCAAGAAACTTTTCCCCGCAACAAAAACAACATCCGAAACAGTAACAATAGAGAAATACCTAAAGTGATTGCTGCGAGAAAGTGAGAATATTGGGAAAGTTCGAAATTGAAAATTGAAATGCTTAAAACTTTCACCGCATTTTCCAATTTCACGTCGACTCTCGCCCGAGCCCTTGGAGGATCGAACGACGACGGCGACGACGACGACTCCTGCTCCGCCCTGTTTTGGGTCTTCTCTGGCCCGGTGAAGGCTGCATTTTTAATAATTTGGAACCCTTTTGAAGCATCTTCTCACTTGTCCCACTACTTTTCACTTAGTCTCCTTCCAAACTCCGTCGTCCGCTTCTGCTCCCTCGTTCTCCTGCCGCCAGTCGATGTTTCATTTCTCTCTCTCTCTCTCCCTCGCTTCTCCGGCGACGTTAATTGCTGTCAAAAACACTGCAAATCCATTAGCAACGTCACCCCTTCGCCGCCATCGTCCTCGCCTCAAACTCCACCGCCTTCCCCCCTGCTTCTGCAAATCGTTTCTCGTCGCTGGTCGCTGGTCCCTCCCCAGACATCGGCAACACGTCCTCCAGAGGCAGCGGCAACACCGAATGGAGCAGCCTACTTTGCCACACTCAGGCAAGTTTTTCGCCGGCCTGCCAAACAAGGAGAGGCACACGAAGGGAGAGCACGCGAGAAAGAGAGGTCCCTCCCACTCAGGAGAGAGCGAGAGGCCATCTGGCCCGGGCCCAAGGGTCACTGAATTTGAGTGCAGCTCGAGCCGAGCGCCATCTTCAGCTCCAGCTGCAGCTGCTCCTTCGGCGGCTCCTCCTGCGACAAATGACAACCCGAAGGGGAGCGAGAGGGGGCGGAGAGCGCGGGGTAAGGAAGGACATGCAAATTTTCTCCCAGCCCACGAGTGGGCCGGGCAAAAACCAAGAAGAAGAAGAAGAAGAAGTAGCAGAACCTCCCAAGGCGTTGTGCTTACATTGAAAATTGTCTTCGCCGTGATCCCTGGGTCTGGTGTGCGGTGCGGGGCGGGTGGTGGTGTTGGAAACACTGGCAACGCCACATGCAGTTGGGCGCAACAAACAACGGACTCGCAGCAACAACTACAACAATGTGCAAGGCGACAAGAATGAAGAGAGCCGCAACAGAGAAGGCAACAACAAGAAAAAGCACAACTAGAAGGAGATCAGCATGAAAAACAACAACAAGTTGAGGAACAACTAGAAGAAGAACTAGAACAACACGCAAGTTAGCAATAAGCAAAAGACCAACAAGAAGAAGAAGAAGAAGAAGAAGAAGAAGAAGAACACCAACAACTCAACACCCAAGACAGCAGCAACATGATCATGACCATCACCAACATCTTCGCCAATCGTCGTCATCTCCGCCTCGTGCTCATTGGGGAGTCCGGCGGGTCGCCAGCGTTGCGACCGAGCCGCTTTCGCCCCTCCTGCTCGCTCTCTGCGCGACTTCCTTTCACTCGTCTCTGCAACTGCAATTCGGAAGCGTCCTCTGGAGTAGGGGATGGAAGGAGGAGGCGGAAAGGACGGAGGCTCGAGCAGGCACCGGGTGGGCGGAGGACGCGAGGTTGAGCAGGGCGAGCAGAGGGAGCTGGTGAAGAAGGCGGTGAAGACGAAGGTTCGGGTGGAGTGGAAGCAGGAGGCAACGGAGAAGGTGAAGGACGAGTTGAAGGAGGAGCTGAAGGAGGAGCCGAAGTGCGAGGCGTGGGTGGATGCGTTGCATTCTGTGTGGCTGTGCGGGTGTGTGTGTGTGTGTGTGTGTGTGTGTGCGCGTGCTCGGGTTGCTTGTAAGGTTGCAAGTGATACATTGTAATTTAATTCCACCTCCTGACGCTGGGTGGCGCGGCTGGCTTTTGTATAAAATTGTCATTAAGAGAGAGAAATGCGCAAAAAAAAATGGGGGACAGAATGGGGAACAGAATGGGAGACAAATTCGCGCTCTGTCACACACACACACACACACACACATATTTGGATATGCAAAAGGATCTGCATGAGGATGTGCTGGAGGACAAATTATAATTGCGAAATGAGGTTAGTCCTTTTTACTGTGGCTCCTCCAGCAATTATTGTTGTAATAGATGTTATGTCGTTGCTGTTGCTGCTGCTGCTGATGTTATTACTCTGTTGTTATTGCCTTTGTTACTGTTGTTAATGCGCTGTACACCGGAAACAACTCGGTCAGGAAATTACATCGGCAAGAAGATGAGAGAAGATGGCTAAGAAAGTTATATGGGGGAAGGGAGGATTTCAAATATAAAAAGGAAGAACCAGGCCTCAGCATGGCGTTAAATTGAAAAAAATTGTTAAAAATTGTTTTGTTGCAAAACAAATACGATGGTATTTAAGAAGTTACCAAAAGAAATTATTAGTGGTGCCAAAACAACGCAAGGCAGACAAAATAAACGTAGAAGGATAACGGAAATAAAATGGAAACGCATGCGAAACCGCAGTAAAAAAGTTCCTAACACGAGGAAACAACGACAGCCGTACTCGTTTTAATAGAATATTATTCCGTTGAAATTAACATTTTCGACGCCATTGTGTTCGTTGATGCGCGGTCCTTCGCAATCGCTTCATTTGCTTCCACAAAGGAACCAAAAAAATAGTGAAAAAAACTGGCAACAACCAGAAGCGGCAGCAACAAGAATTGGGAACAACAAAAACCGGCAACGACCATAACTGGCAACAACAATAACGACACCAAAGGATAACGAAACTCATTAAAGACACTCGAGCATAGCAATAAAACAAACACATGGACAAACACACACACACACGGACACTCAGGCACATGGGTTCGAGCGACGCACCCTGGGCCCCACACAGACAAAGGCCCGAGGTCACCATTGCATGGACGGCACACACACACACACGCCCACTCACACATATGGACAGAGCGCTTTCCCAATTACCAGCAATTTGACAGCTAATTTGCTGCAATAGTTTATGGGGAGGGAGAGAGAGAGAGGGGCAGAGATGAAAGAGTTCGAGAGAGGAGGAGATGAACGAGTTTGAGGGAGAGGAGGCGGCAGAGCTGAGCCAGGAGAGAGGGAGAAGAGATGGTTACAGAGAGC
This sequence comes from Coelopa pilipes, assembly GCA_947389925.1. Taxonomy (NCBI): domain Eukaryota; kingdom Metazoa; phylum Arthropoda; class Insecta; order Diptera; family Coelopidae; genus Coelopa; species Coelopa pilipes. The sequence goes on from OX376696.1 coordinate 6,628,497, forward strand.
GAGGGACGAAGTAGGAGTCGAAATTGGATCGAAGATGGGCCTCAAGCACTCGGTTATGAGAGCGAGATGAGAAACTGGGGAGAAATCACGAGGGAGAGACGATGACGAAAGTAAGAAAGAAAAAAGTAATGAACATGAAGAAATAAGGGGAAAATATGAATTGAATGAAATAAAATAAACAAAAAGGCATGTGAAAAGTGTGTGACAAAGAATCGACGATAAAGAAAAAAAATTTCCATGGACGTATTTGAAATAGCATGAGTTATGGAAAAGTAAAAATGGTGAAAAGTAAGAACCAAAGCTGAAGACGAATCTAAAAAAAATAACCAGAAAATGCATGAAGTGAAGGTCGAACAGTTCGAGCAAGTCGAACAGGTCGCAGCCGCAGCCGCAGCTCGGGCCGTGGGCTTCAGACGAATTCCGCGAAGGCAGCCGCGAACGATGGACGAATCAGACGGTGTCCTGGGCCTGACGGCAGGAGCGTGAGGAGGAGGCCTAGGCATAGGAAGGACCCTGACTGGGACTCATTAGGGCAACCGCACATTTCGCCGATATTTCGACCAATTTAAGCATTTTTACGGAGCACCGAACAGGCTCAAACACCCACACACACACACACACCCACACAGTCGCGCCAAGGGGCGCCGCCACATTTAGTCATAAAAATAAATAGCTGCCATTCACACACACACACACACACCCACGAATACAGGCTCACGCTCTTGCACACCACGGCTGATCCTAACATTTTGCACTGTAATAGAATTCGTCCACTCTCGCTGTCTCCTTCTCACACAGACACGCTATGCCTGCTGGCTGCACTCGTCCTGCTTCTCTCTCTCTCCCTCTCTCTCTTTCTCTCCTAGTTTTCCTTGCCCCTTACCCCTTGCCCTCCGTCCATCCCTCTTCTGCCCTCCATCTTCTGCTCTCTCTTTCGCAATTGTACGCCTTGCTCTTTGCCTGTAAGGTCCTTAAGACACCCTGCAGCAGCAGCAATAACAACAACAACAACAACTACTGGGAGACTACTACAACAAAACCAACAACAAATGCTACAATCCCCAGCAAATACAACAATTGCAAGCCCTACAACAACGAGCGTGGTGAAATAATGATGATGACCCTTGGCGAGAAGTGCTTGTAAGGGGCGTGATGAGTCAGAGGGGGAGGGGGAGGTGGAGGGGGAGAGGGAGAGAAGAGGGCGCGAGACGTTGTTACACACACTTGCAAATGTGAAAATTTTATTCGAGCCGCAAGGGGAAAATATTCATTCCAGACCTCGGTCCCTCTGCATTAGCGTCGGTCTGCCGGTATGTGTGACAGGGTGTGGCTGGGTGTGTGTGTGTGTGTGTGTGTTCGTGAGCATGTGCGAGGGCGTTGAGTGCGCATGAAAGTCGCACTCATCATATTTCCGTTTCCGCTCGATGTGCGGGCGCCATCATCCACACACCCAGAGCCGTTGCTCCTGACGGGGGAAACGGGTTAAACAACATTAAAATTTTATTGTTACGGCCCGCAATAACGAATGTCTGCGGGTGTCTGCGCCCTCGTCTTCGTCCCTGCCTTCGTCATCTGGGCCCTGGCACACGGCGCTAATGCTAACGTGGCCTCGGCGGCGACGAAAACGAAAACGAATATGACAGCGGAACGGCAACGGCAACGGAAACGGAAGTTGGCTGCCATGTTAACATTTCTATACGTGGCGGCGACGAGTGGCACCGGATTAGAGTCGGATGGAACGACTGATGCAGGTGCCGTAGGTACTCGTGCTGGGTCGTGGTTTGTAATTGGAGCGATCGAAAGCAGAGGGAAGTGGAGTTCCTTGAATTCATTCGAGTTTCATGCGATTGACAAATGCGAGAAGGTTATGGAGTCAATTAAGGTATTGGACCAGTGTGGTAGTAGAATAGGAAAATCAAACTCAAACGTATAATTGCAAAATATTGATCGTTTAGAAAATTAACAAAATAGAAAAAAAAGAAAAAATAAAAAAGACAATTCTCAACCAAAATATCAGTTATGAATTAAAAATATTTATTCATTGTTATTAGAATAACTAATTAGATACTGAATACCACTGTGTCATGAATGAATTAGATTATTTAAATTGACATTGAATTGCCGGTAAAGTTCTTATAAAATAATTGTTATTTTTGACGATACAAATATTTACAAAATACAAGTTGGAGAACTCAATTGCGGATGCCTTTATTTTGAAGTATAATTACAAGTACTTTGTATTGAAGGAAGCAACAACTTTCCAAACATGAAGCAATTGTTGAGCCAAATGCAATTATTATTATTTCATTGGATATACTAAAACTGACTACAAGCAATACTCCTTGAACGCCATCGCTCCTGCACGATCCTGCGACAGCGTAATCGACAAGTAATCGGTTTCTCGGCCCAAGCCAAACCATCCTCGCCAACGAGAGCCAGCGTCGCCAGTCGGCATGTGGTTAAATTAAGGCTCGATCTCTCTCCCTCCCCCCCTCGTCGTCCCTCTCTCTTCTTGGCCCCGCTCCTGCTGGTGCTTCCACAATAGAGGGGGCAGCCACAATTGCCGCATATCCTTGCGGTTGGATGTGAATCCAGCCAACGTCGTCGAAGGACTCCAGCCGAGGGCGCGCGCGTTCGTGGTGGTATGTGTGAGATTTTCTCTGGCCGTTGTCGTTATTGTTGTCATTCGTGTTGTTGCCGGGGTCGGTGAGGAAGTCGTCGTTGTTATTGTTGTTGAATATTGTTGTTGAATATTGTTGTTTTGCATTTTTTCCCCCTCTGTACTATTTGTGAAACGGGTGCTGATTATATTTTAAATCATAACAAAAACCACCGCAAGCAACGACGACGAGCTTCCGACGCAGGAAGGCAGCGAAGAGGACGACGGTGAAGAAGTCGACGGAGAAGAAGGAGGAATCGGGAGCACGACAAAGAAGATAAGATGACGAATTAAAAGTGCGGGCAAAGGCGAACAGGACGAGGAATCGTCGGGAAAAACAGCGCGTCCCAGGACGAGGCACCGAAGGCAACAAGCAATGGGAAGAAGGATGACGAAGAATCGACGAATCGCATGGAAGGAAGGAAGAACGCAGAAATTAATGAATGGCAAGGGGGAGGCAACCAGTAGTGAATGAAAGAAAGAGAAAGAGAACACACGGGCCGGGATGCACGTGGACTCGAATGAAGGGAAGACGAAGGGCCGGGTCGAAGGAAGAACCAAACGAGGATCGACTTCGAGGAAGGAGCCTTCGGCGGAGAGAATGTTGAGCAGCATCCGCAGGAGCTCCTGAGTCGTCCCCGAGGCCGTGCGTGAGCTCGTAATGCGCTTTCTTTCTTTCCCCCGCTCGCTCCCGCCGCTTCCACCGCTTCCTCCGCCGCCGCCGTTTCTGCTTAATTAGCTGTGCTGCACAGAACGACGGAAACAAGGAGAGCTTAAAGATTTCATTGCGAGTTGGCAATGGAAAAGAAAAACATATATTAAAAGTGATAAAAAGGAATGAATCTGTGCAGCCGGCAAGTTGCACTGTTTGTCTCTGTGTCTTTGCCTTGAGCGAATTTATTTGGCATACGTTTTTACATGTTCCTATTTTTTTTATTCGCTTACCCCTTGTCTTGCTCTTGAGAGATTTTCCCCGCTTCAACATTGCTGTTCGTTTTCTCGAACATTCTGAGGCCAATTTTCTTTCTTCACAACTCGATCATCACCCTTTCATCACACATATATTATTCATCAAACTTTTATGACTCTTTTGTCAATGTTTCAGCACTCCTTTATCTTTTATCTCACAATTCCCACTCCTTCATCAATCATTCATCACTCCTTCAGCACTATTTCATTGCTCTTCTTTCATCTCCTATCCGACTTTCATCACTCTTTAATCTTTTCGTCACTCTTTCACACTCTTTGATCACTCGATTATCACTCTGTCATCACTCTTTTATCACTCCCCTTCAACATTCTTTCACCACCCTTTCAACATTCTTTCAGCACTCTTTCATCACTCTATCATCACTCTATCAGCACTCTTCTTTCATCTCCCTTCTGTCCTCTTTCACGCCCGTTAGCACTCGTTCATCATTCCTTCATCACTCCTTCATCACTGTATCGTCGCGCTAACATCACTCGTTCATCCCGCATCCGTCGCTCGGCTCACTCCTACTCCCCATCCTTTCTCTGTCACTCACTTCTCTTAATCTGATAGAAAGTCTATCAACGACGAATGATTGCGAAAATTGTCCTTCCTCGTCCTCGCACCCAGCCATTCCTTTTCCACTTTCCTCCTCGCCATCTTTCCCACATTTTTCGCCTTTCTATTCTCCTCATTCCATTCTCCTCTACCTCCTTGCCTAGCCGCCGTCCCTCAGGCCGATGCAACCGCAATGGGCCAATTAAAAATGTTGCTGTTGCTGTTGCCGCTGCTGCTCGAACCGTGACTGCGACTGTGGCTGACTGGTGGGAGTCGCCAGCTGCTTCTTCTTCTTATCTGCCCCAACTCCAGCCGCAGCTGCTCCTGCTGCCGCTGCTGCTGTTGCTGCTCCACTGAACCAAAAACGGCACTAATTCCCGTGCAACGAATCCACTTGTTGTTATTCGAGTGTTTGTTGTTGCCACCGGTCTTGTTGTGGTTCCCTATTTGTTGTAATTGTTGTTGTTATTCTCGATGTTGTCGTTGTAGGCATTCTGGTTGTTCCAACGGTGCAGCGCTGCTCGTTTTGTGTCGATGCTGCGACTTCTGCCGATGGTGCTGTTGATGATTTTTTGTTGTTGTTAATTTGTTGTTTCTGTTGCTGGCGACGATGGCGATGAAATCGCTGCCACACATTGAACAACTACAATAACAACCACAAGACGAAGATCAGAAACATTGCAAGCGAACCTATTGAAGTCAACACTAATCAAATCTGGCAGCATCATTCAGGGACAATTAATCATCAACAGCAGATTGTCAGCGAGCTGCATCTGTCTCTCTCCCTCTCTCCCTCTCTCTGCTGTCTCTCCCTGAAAACCACTCAGTTTGTCCTTCTTCAGTCCGTCAGTCTTGGAGCCAATCACTACGTCCTTTGTTCTACCTTCTCTCTCTCGCTCACTCTACACATCTTCCATCAGTCCTTTCATCCAGCCATCAATCAGTGAGCCATCCTGAATGCTCGCAGCGTTGCCAGCTCGACGCGATCTTGCGTCGCCTGGCGTCAATTAAAGTCTTGAGCTTCGACTGCACCGCGATTGCGATTGCGATTGCGTTCCTCTGCGGTTTGAATGGGTGTTCGTGTTGGTTCCAGTGCGTTTTCAATGCGTCGTGTCAAAAGTGTTGCCAACAGCGGTTGTTACTGATTGGTCCAAATACAGCAACCTCCTCGACCCTCGCTTCGAACGCCTCACTGCGGATCCACAAACGATTTTCGGTTTCCTATAGTCGCTAACGCACTTATTTTATCTTAATTATTTTTCCTTTCGAATGCATGCAAATTCACACAATCGTATGTTCAACAAGAACAAAAGAAAAACTATAATAGTTTACGTTAACGTAAACCACGTTCACTTAACACCGACCTCGCATTTGTTTAATCGCGTTTAAGAACCTTGTACTAATAAAACAAATTATCAGCGAATGTTAACCCCGTTTTAACGACAAGCTGTCTTCAATGTTTCGGCTCTTATCAACTGAAGCGACCCCACAATAATAAACAATTTGTTTAAATAAAAGCCTAGCACAGAAATCAATGAGGCTCAAGGAAGGTCGCTGCACTTAAAAACCTAACGAAACGTATTTCAATCAGAGGTCTCGATTACCCCGGCATTTGCCGGCCCGGGCTGAAATCGAGACCTCTAATGTCAATGATGTGGCATCGAATTGAAAGTCGAGTAAAAGTGAAAGTAGAATTTCGTAAATTGATAAGAATTTATTCTATAATTATTAATTTCCCACAAAAATAAAGAAAGTTAATAATATAAGAAATACAATATACCTCAACTAAATAGCTTGCCTCTTAATGAACCTCACTTGGTACGGCTTGGAATGACGCATCATTCCCGCCTCCAGCTCCAAGGACTCGGGCGGCGAGCCCACGTACTCGACCCTGAAGTCCCGCACTATCTTCACCAGGTATGAGAAGAGACACGCGCGGGCCAGGGCGTCGCCCAGGCAGCGTCTGCGGCCCTGGCCGAAGGGAATGAAGTACTCGTCCTTGGCCACCCGTCCGTCGCGGTCGATGAATCGCTCCGGCCGGAAACACTCGGGGTCACCCCAGTGCTCCTTGTCCATGAGCGCCGACCGCAGGCCGATCAGGACGGTCATGTCCTTCGCGATGTCGTAGCCGGCCAGCTTTGTGTCCCAGACAGCCCGGCGCGGCCCCGTCATGGGCAAGATGTGGAAGAACCGCTGCACCTCCATGATGAAGGCCTCGGTCTGCGGGTACGAGTGACGCGTGCTCAGATGCGGGAACTCGTCCGGTCGATCGGAGTAGTTCTGGGAGATCTCTGCGGCGAGCGTCTCCTGGACATAGGGTCGGCTCGCCAACATCATCAGGGCCAGGTCTATGGTGTTGCTGGTGGTCTGGGAGCCGGCGATGAAGAAGTCCAGGATGGTCATCGTCAGCTGGGTCTCGTTGAACGTGCTGTTCTCCAGTCCGACCGTGCGCATCTCCTTCAAGTACGCGAAGATCAGGTCGCTGTCCTCGTTCTCGGCGCTTAGCCGCTCCTTGTGGTCGTCGATGATATCCATGAAGAAGCCGAGCAGCTCCCGGTTCAGCTCCTGCACCAGGTTGTACCCGGTCCAGTTGGGCGCGACGAACCGCAGCCAGGGGAACTGGGTCAAGACGCCGCCGCATATGTCGAACACCTTCGAGCGCCGCGCGAAGAGGTCCAGGAGCCGTTGCAGATGCGGGTCCCGATGCTCGATACGGCGTCCGACGGCCAGCGACCAGAGCACGTTGATGACACTAGGCGCCAGGAAGCTCGCTGGCCACACGGGCTTTTCCCGGGTGTCTGTGATGTCCTGGACGAGGCTCGCGGACTCCGCCTCGATGTATTGCTCCATCTGCGTCCGGCCGTAGCCCACGTGGCGCATCTGCCTCATGGTGAAGTTGCGGTGCTCGTACCACAGGCGGCCGTCGGTGCCGGTGATGCCCATGCGCGTGCCCATCGTGCGCATGCGCCAGAAGAAGTTGTCCGGCCGGCCCTCGAACACCTCCTTCAGATGGACCTCGCGCACCAGCGGGTACGAGAGCACGACGACGACCCACTCGTTGCCCAGCTTCAGACCGAGGATGTTGCTCTTGAACTTCTTGGCCCACTCCTCGAATACCAGGTGCTGCCCGCCCCGGGCCATGGCTTCCCGGCGCAGCTGGATTGTGTTTCCCACCCATGGCACAAGAGCTGGTCCTGCAGGAGTACATTGAAGGATATGTAAAGACAGAGATTTGGGTCTTAATTTCGAACCGAATATTTCTATTCTGTTACTCTAATAAAGAAAGAATATGTTGGAGTTTCAGTTCGTACCTGGTGGATAATTGGGTGGCCGTTTCACGGACTGTATCAGAAAAATCAATGCAAATCCAATGGCACTAGCAGCAAGGAACAGGAGCACACTCATTTTGTGAACTTTGAAATTTGGTATTAGGCGATTCTTAGTCAGAAATTTGCTACGAAGAGCACTGTAAGTGGTCCTGATCTCGTCGGATCGAGTACTAGTCTCACAACTAGTCAAATATTCGTATTTATTTGAAAGAGGAATTATTTTTTAGATTTGCAACTTAATTCAATGAATGAAATTGATATTGTAATTGCTCGGTTGACACTGAACTCGACATTTGTTCATAGAATGTGAACTGTGAATGTAAATGTGAACGTTGACAAGGAAGTGCAAGTGTATTGTCGAAAGAGAAATAAAAGTTTATTGCGAAAGAAACGCATCGTGAAATGTGAAATGCACACTAGTGCAAATTGAGAAACCCATCCTCTCAAGCACGAAGTCGAACGACGGAAACCGCTGAATGCGTCACCGAAAATTCGGGAACAAGAGAGAAGGAACGTGCGAACGAAGCGTAAGAGGAAGGCGAGAACAGAAAAGTAAAACAGAAAATGTGAAGAATTAAAGAAGACACCATACATATGCAATTTGTGCAATTAATTCCTTCATATTCATATACGCCTTAAGAGCGTCTATATGTTCTTTTGTAAGCTAGGTAGCAGAATCCAAATCACAAAGTTGAAACAATAACAAAACAACACAAATAGTGCATGTCCCGCATTACAGTTACGCAAACAAAAAGATTCATGAACCATAAGCGACGGAAAATGCTTGAAAACCAATCTCTCTTGCTGAGAGACCTACTAATCTAATTCGCTCACTAGATGCTCGAGAAAGATGTGTAGTTGATTATTATTTGTGGTCTGATATACCACAAAACGATCCCATTTGTGTTTTTTTTTCAATTCAATTCAATATTTATTTACACTATATATCAGAGGATATTTACATGCATTTTAAGGATTTCAAAATAGGGAAAGACCTTATTTGCATTAAGCTCTGATCCCCAATTCAATAACGAATATAGACCTTACAACATTTTGAAACTTTAACAATGGCTTGAGTTATATGTTTTTTAAACGTAAGTTCTTTTATCGAAAATAACGCTGTGATATTTTACATCCTCCTGAATGGGATTTCGGATGCTGCAACAATATAAATCTAAGGGACGGTATTCTTTTCGGCGAATTATTCAAAAGAAATATAAAGCTTTTGTTTTCGACTCATTTACTTTAATTTTCCATTTCTCTTCTTGGATGCAAGTACTGAATTCTTCATGTATTTTATAAGGGCATTGGATAAATTTCCGCCTGAAATTAATGTCTAATCGTCTGCGTAAAATGCTATCGAATGTGTTTTAGGTATTTGGAAGTTTGTGAAGTAAGGGACCGAACAGATCCTGCAAGAATGAGTCTGTAAGTCTGTCTTCCAGAAAACTACTCACAATTCTTTGTAAATATATTGGAAAACCATATTTATTGTGTCAAACAGAATCAAGTGCTTTCTGAATGTTAAGGAGTACAATACGAGTACTTTTCCTATTGTGTATAGTTGCCATAATCATAATAAATCCTCTTTTCACTTGGTGGAATTGTTGAATATCCTTTTCTAAATCTAAATTGCTCTTTATTTATAACTTGATTTTGATCCATATAATCCAGAATCCTCGATATGAATATTTTTTCAAATATTTTATTCCAAGTATTTAAAGGACTTATAGGTCGATAGCTGTTTGGATCTTCAAAGTTTTTCCCCGGTTTTAATAAGGGTATAACTTTGGCATTTTTAAATTGCATTGGAAAATATCCATTGTTAATACACCAACTAAAAATTTTCGGATAGTTTGAAAAAATAAGTTCGGCGTCTTTTTAAGAATTATTGGCTTACCTCCATCAATGCCAGAGGATTTTTTATTTTGAAGACTAAACATTAGGGAATTAATTTCTGCAGATGAATTTGTTCTGGGTGAAGAGAAAAGTCCGCTGTAGTTCTTTTTGTGTGTTTTCGATAATTGGCAATGCATTGTGAATTTGTAAGAGTCGCGCATCGAGGGTTGCACAGTGATTCGTAGATTTGAAATTCTTTTTAGCGCAGTTGGAGCATTTGTGTAGAGTTTGACAAAAATTATTGTTCCGATTGACATTCGTTTATATTCACCTCTTTGCAATAAGTTGGTAATTAGTGCTGGGTTGTGACAGCTGTCAACAACAATTGGCGGGACTTTGACAGTGCTAAAATTTGGTTCACTATCAGACACAATACTGTCGCTATCATCAAGATCAGATAATACGTGAAATCTGTTGCTTGACGTCAACGACTTCGATTGTTAAACTTAGGATTATTGCCCCAAAAAATTATACGTTTGGTATTAATTTCAAGTGCATATATTGAACATTTAAATAACTATGCGAACAGATGGCAGTGAGAGCAAATAAACACGTTCCGCGATTTGACAGTCGACATAGTACTGATCCCAATAAGGAGTTAATAGTTATACCTTCCAGAATGAAAAAAGAAATTTTGAGAAAAGTTCATGGACAGGAACACTTTGCATCAAAGGAAAAGGATATGTTTGGAATGTATTTTAACTGGTGCGAAAGTAGGGAAGGAGCAGGAAGACTTTATAGAAAGCATATTCAGGCACTATCATTCGGGATGAATAGCATACCAGGGAGGCTGAATGTTGGGTGTCAAGCAGGACAGACAACCAGACCAGACGACCGAGCGGAAAAAGCTATTGAGGACTGAAAGGACAAAACAGACGAGAGACAAACGAACGGACGACATAACTGTAATCAATTCCTGTCTATGTTAATATTCACCAATCACATGTACATTTTAACAAATTGAGATGGTTGAATTTGTGCCACGAAAAGAAAAGAGCATTCCTCATTCATTGAACTTTTGGCATCAACTCTACATATATTAATCAATTTCATTCAGGCAAATAAGTAATATATGAAAAATAATATAACTAAATCGCTATTCTTTTAATGAACTTCACTTGGTATGGCTTGGAATGCAGCATTACTCCCGCATCCAACTCCAAGGACTCGGGCGGCGAGCCCACGTACTCGACTCTGAAGTCCCGCAATATCTTGACCAGGTATGAGAAGAGACACGCGCGGGCCAGGGCGTCGCCCAGGCAGCGTCTGCGGCCCTGGCCGAAGGGAATGAAGTACTCGTCCTTGGCCACCCGTCCGTCGCGGTCGATGAATCGATCCGGCCGGAAGCATTCGGGATCGCCCCAGTTCTCCTTACCCATGAGCACTGACCGCAGGCTGACCAGGACGGTCGTGTCCTTGGGAATATCGTAGCCGGCCAGCTGCGTGTCCCAGAGGGCACGGCGCAGCCCCGCGACAGGAAAGATGTGGAGGAACCGCTGTACTTCCATGATGAATGCATCGGTCTGCGGGTACGAGAGGCGCGTGCTCAGGTGTGGGAACTCGTCCGGTCGATCGGAGTAGTTCTTGCAGATCTCTGCGGAGACCGTCTCCTGGATATCGGGTCGGCGCGCCAACATCATCAGGGCCAGGTCTATGGTGTTGCTGGTGGTCTGGGAGCCGGCGATGAAGAAGTCCAGGATGGTCATCGTCAGCTGGGTCTCGTTGAACGTGCTGTTCTCCAGTCCGACCGTGCGCATCTCCTTCAAGTACGCGAAGATCAGGTCGCTGTCCTCGTTCTCGGCGCTCAGCCGCTCCTTGTGGTCGTCGATGATATCCATGAAGAAGCCGAGCAGCTCCCGGTTCAGCTCCTGCACCAGGTTGTACCCGGTCCAGTTGGGCGCGACGAACCGCAGCCAGGGGAACTGGGTCAAGACGCCGCCGCATATGTCGAACACCTTCGAGCGCCGCGCGAAGAGGTCCAGGAGCCGTTGCAGCTGCGGGTCCCGATGCTCGATACGGCGTCCGACGGCCAGCGACCAGAGCACGTTGATGACACTAGGCGCCAGGAAGCTCGCTGGCCACACGGGCTCTTCCCGGGTGTCTGTGATGTCCTGGACGAGGCTCGCGGACTCCGCCTCGATGTGTTGTTCCATCTGCGTCCGGCCGTAGCCCACGTGGCGCATCTGCCTCATGGTGAAGTTGCGGTGCTCGTACCACAGGCGGCCGTCGGTGCCGGTGATGCCCATGCGCGTGCCCATCGTGCGCAGGCGCCAGAAGAAGTTGTCCGGCCGGCCCTCGAACACCTCCTTCAGATGGACCTCGCGCACCAGCGGGTACGAGAGCACGACGACGACCCACTCGTTGCCCAGCTTCAGACCGAGGATGTTGCTCTTGAACTTCTTGGCCCACTCCTCGAATACCAGGTGCTGCCCGCCCCGGGCCATGGCTTCCCGGCGCAGCTGGATTGTGTTTCCCACCCATGGCACAAGAGCTGGTCCTGCAGGAGTACATTGAAGGATATGTAAAGACAGAGATTTGGGTCTTAATTTCGAACCGAATATTTCTCATCTGTTACTCTAATTAAGAAAGAATATGTTGGAGTTTCAGTTCGTACCTGGTGGATAATTGGGTGGCCGTTTCACGGACTGTATCAGAAAAATCAATGCAAATCCAATAGCACTAGCAGCAAGGAACAGGAGCACACTCATTTTGTGAACTTTAAGATTTTGAAGGAGGCGAACCTTAAAAAATTGCCGCAGCACTTTAAGCACTTTAAGTGGTCCCGGTCTCGTCGTATCGATGACTAGTCTCGCAACTAGTGTAGTTCTCGAATTTATTTGTTCAGCCAAGAGTTTGAGATTAAGAAATTGATTTCTATTTTTACAATTCAATCAAACAAATATAACAATTCAATGCAATTGAGATTGTAAAGTTCATGCTTGACAATCATTTATTGAAAGTGAACTGATATCAGTTTTTCTACATGTAAACACTCAGTCAGACTAAAACCTACATATCAACAATAGTATATTATTTATATTATTTTTGTTTGTCACTGGAGCACAGTGAAGCGATTTAGTTGGGTATGAGAAATATTTTAGTAATAGCGTTGGAAAAGAAGAATATATTTATCCCGATCCTCCCTAGAAAAATTTTCTAGAGTTGAAAGGGCCGAATGACTTCATCGAATATTTATCATTTTCTGTTCAGTTAAGATTATTATTTTTCCAATATATTTTCGCTAAATTCGCCCACCGCACGTCGCATGTAATTCCCTTCTACTTTCATTATCCCCTGTCCATTCGGCATTAGCGGTGCCAACGGTGTGCGCGTGTTTCGGGAGCAATTACTCGTGTGGCGTCGTCCGTCCGCGATTTGACTCCGGAGCGAAAAGCAACCGGATATGAGTTGTTTTTTGCGTGGCGTATGCGACTGGGGCGGGGTCGGGGCCGGGTCGGTGGGGCCGCTGAATGGCGGTGTTGTGACGACCCGGTGACGCGAGCGAGAGCTTCTGGGACGCGAGTGCAACGCGTTGGGAGAACGATAGACTGGCGGGAAGATTTCAGGACAACAGTCTTTAAGGGAACAATGCAAATTAAGGCAAGTTGCGTGAAGAAAAATATATAAAAACGTTCGGTTATAAAGACTTAAGAAATCGTTCTGAACGAAAAGTAATAGTATAATTAATTACATTTGCAGATCAATTAAAATGAAGCAGAAAAATTAATATATTTGAAATTCAAATCATTAATAGCTTGGAGAAAAATATTTAAGAAGATAACAATATAAATGCCATTCAGATCAAGTACTATTAGAAACGGTCTAAATCAATGTAGGGAAATTTGAGTTAAAAATGCCCATTATTCGATGTATAATAACAACAGGACTAAAAACTCACCACCATTGCCATCGCACCCTGTATCTTCCGTGACTTAAAGCACTGCGCCTTGTCCCCACGCCACGATGGCGTGGCTCCGCTCCATTTCAAAGTTATGCACCAATTGAGTCAAGAGTGCATTGCACCGGATGTTTTTGTTTTCGTCACACTTATACACATCACAAACACGCACACACACACACACACACACTCAACTCATACTCATACCCACACTTCCCGCAACGGCATCCGGAGACGCACCCTGAAACACATCCATCTAAATAACATAATAAAGTTCTTTCTGTGCTCGCTTGAGTTTTGAAAATTTGCCGAAGCTTTTGTTGGTCGCTCCTTGTCGCACCTCCCTCTCTCTCCCACCCTCTCTCTCACTCTCTCTCCCTCACTCAGCTCATTCCTCTTTCTCTGCTTTCGCTCTTGCGGCTGCTACTTATTTCAACTCCAGCAACATAATGCATGGAACTCGGCTGGAGGGCGCCACAGAAGAGGAAGGAAGACAGAGGGAGATGGATAGAGAGAGAGAGAGAGAGAGAGAGAGAGAGAGAGAGAGGGGGCGAACGCGAGTTTGAGTGTGTGTTAATTTTTGCCAGCCAGCCAGGTGAGTGAGCTTTGTTTAGTGTTTGAAGCCACTTCCGGTCGCCGCGAACTCCCTCCTCGGCGGCGTCCTCATGCATCACAGACACAGGCACAGACATTCGAGGGTGACGCAGCGAATAGATCACACACAAAGGATGATGAAAGAGCGACCGAGGGAGATGGAGGATGACGTACGGGTGGCCCACATAATGGGCCAGCGTACGGTCGAGGAGGGGGTCGGGAACAAGTGGGCAACAAGCACAGAAAAGGATCCGACTCGAAAAAAGGATATAATTATTTTTTGGCTTTCGGAATAAATTTCACGCAGTCATCCGCGGGACTTAGATCTGCCGTCTCCCTCGCACATCTCTCTCTCCCTCCCGACCCGCATCGAGTTGGGTCCGCGCTAATGAGTTTAAACAAAAGTTCGCTTTTAGGCGCTCTCCATTCAAGCACGTCCTCAACCTCTGACCTCTCACTCATCACCTCGGCGCACGTATCTCCCTCTCTCTCTCTCTCTGTCGCTCTTGGCTTAAGTGTAAATTAGTGCCCTCGTTGTTGGCTCCTGCGGACTACTTCAGGATGTTGTTATGCTAAGTGAGTTACATTTTTAGTTGGTCCGCTTGTTGGCTTCAGCAAAACCCCAGCCTGGAGTTCGCCCGCCATCCGTCCGCCGTCCGCCGTCCTTCGCTCTTCCCCTTCGTCCTCGACCCTTGCCACGCCTCCTTCCCCGCCAGGCGCCTGACTGACTGAGATGGCAAATTGGGGTCCATTGTTTGCTCAAGTAGCTGAATTTTCCTCCTCTCTCGTTCCTCTCTCTTGTCTCCATTTGTTGCTCACATAATTTTCAAGAACGATAACTTTTGCAATTAATTTCACGGGAGTATGAGTGTGTGTGTGTGTGTGTTTGTGTGTGTGCTTTGCAAATTGCACACGAATTTGATCTTTCTTCTGGGCAGCCGAACTTTGATAATAGGGCAGATCTTGCAATTATCGTTTGGGTCAATGGCAGGACTGAAGATAAATAATATATTTTTGAAAATTTTTAATTTTTTTCCTCCAAACCAAGCTGAATTCGAGCATTTACTTGTTAATTGTGTTAATTGAAGTTGAAACAATTGACTTGTTTCATAAAAGTTTGACATTTTTTTTAAAAACTATAATAAAGAAAATTACTGAGAATATATAGCAACACATTTTTAAATTTTTCATATGATTTTTTTTCGTATTTTTCAAATTGCGAACATTTTTCAAGGGTCTGACTCTCCAAGTGAACCTTTTCAAAATTCCCATTATTTCTTTCACATACGTCTGGCGCGGACAGGGAAAATTACTTAGCTTTCACGATCATTGGCAATTTATTAACCGCTCACACACACACACACACACGTACACGCTCACTGTGCATTCGGATGCACACACGAGCTGAGCATTAAAAATACGCACTGTCAACAACAAATTGATGAACCGAAAAATTTGTCATCATCAACAGGGGCAACAAAGGCGAGCAACAGTCGGAGGAGCCAGGAGGAGCAGCGGCAACAACGACGGATGGCAACCTTGGGATGGACAATAACAACAACAACAATGGCAACAAAATTGAAGCAGTGAACAGCGAAATGACTTTCAGCAACTCTCGAACATTCAGCCATTCAGCAGGACGAAGCCGGCGACACGAGCATTGCCAGGATCCTCGCAAACACACACGGGAGGAGAAAGCGAGAGAGAGAGAGAGGGAGAGAGAGAGAGAACGAGAGAGACGGCAACACCGATGAGTCGCCCCGCTCATCACTATCGTTGGCGCATATCAGAAGGACCATAAATTTGGGAAAATATCCCGAGAATTGAAAATTCCAAAATTCACTGAAGCGCAGCGAAATGATAAAATCTAAAGTTTTGCAACACAAAACGACGACGACGACGACGATGGCGATGGCGATGGCGACGGCGAATAGCAGAGAGAGAGAGAGAGAGAGAGAGGAGGGAGCTGCGCACGAAGGCCGTTGGACCGACAGGCGGGATCGTGAGCCGGGCAGGTTGTTCGGAGACGAAAGCGAGAGAGAGAGTGAGAGACGGTGAGACGCGTGGACAGCGAGCGCGGGACAAATGCACGGACCGGGACAGACGGACAGACAGACAGACAGCTAGCGGCCGTCGCTGCAGGAGTGGGAGGCCAGTGCACAGAGGCAGTCGAGGCGACGGCGACGGCGGAGACTCCCGGAGCAAGGCGAAAACTCACGGACAGACAGACAGACAGACAGACAGACAGACAGACAGACGTGGAGCAAAGGTCACAAACGACGAGCAGGACGATGAGGACGACGACCAGGACGACGACCAGGACGACGACGAGGTCGCCGAATAAAAAGGACGTCGAACAAACGGACCCATGTTAGAGGAGAACGCGCTGCATCATGCGACAGCAATAATGTTGCTATGGCTGTTACTGTTTGTTGCTGGTCGTGCACTTGGGGCTCACCCCTGTTGTTGTTGTTCTCGTTGTGCGTATCATGGAGGAGCGCATATGTGTGTGTGTGTGTGCGAGTCTCAAATGACTGTGTCCTGCGAGGATTGCATGTGTCCTGGAAATATTTTGTCATGTCATCATCATCATTCTCATCGCTATCTGTGTTGGTGGTTTGTCTCTCGGTGTTGGTGGTCGTTCTCCATTGTTGTTGTTGCTGGCGGTGCCTCGTCGTTGTTGTCGTCGTCGTCGTCGTCGTTGTCGTTGTCGTTGCCCTCGGCCTCGCGACACGCGAATGCGGTTAATATAATTTATATGCTTGTAATGGTGAATCTTGCGTTCGCACCAACACCGAAGCCCCACCACACACGCACACTCTATCACACGGAGAAGGCGAGAGAGTGAAGGACAGAGAGAGGGAGATGCTGAGGATGTGTGTGTGAGCGAGAGCGAATGGTTTGAAAAATTCACACTTTGCGACGAAAAATTAATTTAAAATTTATACAGCGACGAGAATCCCACATAAACACACTCGCACACAGAGTAATGGCGACGGCCAGAGAGAGAGAGAGAGCGACAAAGAGTGACAGAGAGAGAGAGAGAGAGAGAGGCGAGCGACACAGAGCGAGGAGCAGAGACAGATTCAGAATTCATTGCATTTCCGGCGGAATTCGCAAATTTCCTGTCATTTCGCTGTAGCTGCAGCAAGTGACAAACGGCCTGCGCTTTGTTGCTGACAAATTCTCGGCGACAAATTTAAGATCGTCGCCGGTCCCGAAACAATACCAGCAAATAATAATAATAATAGCAACATTTTTCTACAATTTCGCCTTTCGTGAACTCCATTTCCGCTCATTTCAATGTTGCTGCACCCTGGTCTTCTGTTTGAGTTCGCGTCACTGGCCCAGTTGGCCAGTGTTTGTTAATCATCTTATTACCTTTGCGCCGATTGGTTTTGTTGTTATTGTTATTGTTTTTGTTGCTCTCGACGTTATTAAGTAATTGAGCTGACTCGACAGCCCCCGTTGTACATTTCGTGTTTTGCCCATTCAGCAGAAGATTCTTGCGGACTGTTCGACCCGAACGTCGACGGCTTGGCAATCTATCATTTCGTATAATTTAGCATTCATTTTCATCGACTCGAGAGTCGACTCGATGAAAACGACTTGTCGCAATCGGTCGAGTCAGCGAATTTTGGGCGTTCCAACAAAAGGTTTATGCAAATATTAGCATAATTTGTAATGAATTGAAGTCGGCCAGGACACAAGAGGGCACAAGGTCAGGAATGGTGAATGAAGTCGAATGACGAATGGAAATTATTCAGCATTGGACGTTTTTCTAACGACCTGAGGCTGCCCTGCCAGCCCTGGAAGCTCCCATCTGGAGAGGGGAGAATTTAGTAGATGCAAATGGAATTCACGTGGCGAAAGGTTAAAATAATTTCATAAAAATTCAATTCTCGTGAAAGAAAAGGTAATTTAGCTGAGTTTATCTGATGGAAATTAAATTGTGCAAGAATAGCCGACTAAATTCGAGTTGAGAAATAATTTAATATGAAAGTATAACCCGTTATTTGCACTCTGCAAACCTCAATTTATCAAAAACCAAAATCTTAAAATCATTGAAATATAAATCAGTAGAGGGAAAGGACCAAATTTCCAAACATAATTAAATTTAATTAATTCCGTATCAAATTGCTTAAAATTGCTCTTGATTTTGAACTCAGGTGGATTTCTTTCATAGTTTCCGATATTTACAAATGAAATAAATCGAAATTAGATCAGTTTATTAAGGATTTCTGTGACAAATCCGGAAGTCCTGTGAAGTGAATACTTCGCAAATTCTCTTAAATCAGGAAAATTATGTCAGAAATCATGCTGTACGACACGAATGAGAGGAAGGACTTTTACAGGAGTTCAAGATAAGACCGGAGTGTGAGGCGAAAAGGGGAAGAGAGTCAGAGAGAGAGAGAGAGAGAGAGAGAGCAGAACTTCTTGACATTTTGTCAGTTTTAACGCTCACAGATGCTTTTTCACCAGGATCCGACTGCCAAATGAACGACAGACTGCAGTGACAGCGAAAGCAGGAGCAGCAGCGACGTCGGCTGCAGCAGCAGAGCAGGCAGAGCAGCTCCAGGACAAAGTCAAGGGAGAAACTGTCTGTCTGTCTCTCAGTCTGGCTGGCTGGCTGGCTGGCTGAATGAGTGAGTGAGTGACGGACAGATTATAGCAACATTTTATTACCGAACACGACTTGCAGCCGGCGGGAGGCAGAGCTGATGTTGTTGTTATTGCTATTTCTGTTGTTGTAATTCGTGTCTACGACAGATTCCACGCAACTCACTGCAACAGCAACAGCTACAACAACAGCTACAACAACAACTCCCAACAACAGCCGAAATTGCCGGCAACATCGCTTGCAAGTCAAGTCGTATCGGACAAGTGTTAATGTTGCACATGTTGTTATTGTTGTTGTACTTTTTGTACTCATTGTTGTTGCACTCATTGTCCTTTTGTTGCTGAAGAAGCGACAAGCAGTTGTTGTTGTGCCTTCTGCCACTGCTGTTGTTGCTGCTGCTTCCGGTGTCAACCGTTGCCGTTGCCGTTGCCCATGGCCGTCGTGCACATAAAATATTTTTAACAAATTTATGAGCGGAGTTATTTACATTGCATTGTCGTCGTTGCTGACAATTTCTCCACGTCCGAGCGATCAGCAGCATCCGGCGAGCGAGGACGAGCCATTCAGTGGCCGTCTGATGTGTGATGACGGCCTTTTATTAAAAGATTCCGCCTCGGCCCCCGGCTTGGCATGCTCGACGTATTCAATTCGCAGGTGAATTTTCCGTAGCGGCTGAGGCGATTGACAAAGAGATTTACATAAATTAATTGACGCCATTTATGAATTGAAACAAGTCTTTACAAGCATTTAAACAAATGAGCTAAATTTATATTAAATCGAAGATGATTTCTCACAACTGACTGAGGGGTGATCAAAATGAAGGTGAGGAATTTTTGATTTTTCAACCACAAAAAAAAGAAAAGGATTATTACGAATAAGAATACTTTGAATATATGAACTGTAGATACATTTTGTCAAATGTGGCATGTGTTTTGTTTTTTGTAATTCGTCTGTTTGTTAATTAAAAAGCTTTCATTCGACCGTTTTCCATCTTCGAACACTGGTATAATTTCTCAAAATTCCATCAATTCGACCACATTTTCTCAACTTCAACCACAATTGCAGCCATAAATATATTTCATTTCAAAGAAATCAATTCATTTATTTCAGCATCTTTTTTCTTCTCCCGCTATCCATGTTCCAGAATTGCAATGCATTTCCTTCAATTTGAACACTTTTCCATCAACTCAACCACATTTTCTCAAATTCAACCACACATCAGCAATTGAAGTCATTGGAAAGTTACTAAAGAGATTTAATTTCGGTTTTAGAATCGTTTTATCCACGCAGCCACCCTTTCAAGAAACCAGGCCGTGAATATTTCATGCAGTTCACCATCTTTTCTTTTCCCTCCTCCCGCACTTATTCGGCATCTCAACCCCATGCTGAAGCCACTTAAATCCACTTGCCGTCGGTTTTAAATGCGTCTTAACGATTCATCGACCCATTAAATAAGCGAAGGCCATAAATTTAGCTAATCCCGATGTCTGTCGATGGCGGCAAGCCGCGAGATAATAAGAGAGGGAAGAGAGAAGGAGAGAGAGAGAGAAAGAAACGTAAATAAATTTGATTATCGTGGCGTGCGAAGCGCGAGACGTGCAATGAAAACGCGCGTCAGGCGAAGGTTCTTATAAATCTGTTATGCTATTAAAATGACTCACACACACCAACGGGCGGCACTCACACACACGCACCCACACACACACAGACACACACAGAGGCAGGCGACGAGGCGACACAATGACACAGCTGCCTGCATAATAACTTAACGAACTTACACGAAGTGCAATAATGTAATCTAAAATAAACGCCCCCGAAGGACTCTTTACGCGGGCGTGCTGGGTGTGTGCATGTGTCTGTGTGTGTGTGTGTGTGTGTGCGACTGACTCAGGACCTCCCTGTCGATGGCAGCCTGCCTCTCCCCGTGGATGAGCGTGTGTGTGTGTGTGTGTGTTGGGAGCATGTGCGCCTTGGCGCAGCGCCGTTCATTGTTGTGAATAACGTGACACGACAAGAGCTGTATTTAACGCGAACCCAGCCCCACCTTCACGACACTCACACTCACAGACTCACACACATTCACACACACACACACACACACACACACACAGAGACAGCCACATGGAGGACGTGCGGAGCGCCTCGACGTCACAAACACGCACGCTCGCGCGTTTATATTTAATCATGTTTGTCGCCGAAGACACGTTATTTTAATGCGTTGCAGCAGAGGATGCGTTCGGGCCAGGACTTGGCTGGAGGTTCTCCGCCTCGGGGCTTTAATGGGGTTATGGATGTTCTTCCTCTTCTTCTCCATCTTCGGCCCAATGTAGTTGTTGTTGCTGTGCTCGTAGGTAATAATAAAGTTATTGAATTGATTTGGGAAAGAGGAAGCCGCGAACGATAAGAAGAATATGAAATAAGGTTGTTGTCAGTCAGTCAGTCAGTCAGGGAAGAAGAAGAGCGGGGAAGGGGGAGAGGGTGAGAATGAAGAGGGTTCCTGGAGAGCGAGAGAGAGACGGATTTAAATGTGCTGCACGAACAGAGCGTGGGCAGGAAGACAAAGGGAGCACGAGTTTCGGGATGCCAAGAATTTACCGAAGCAGGATGTGACTGAAATAATTAGTGAATGGCAACAATTTATTGAGAATTAATTTTCAAAAATAAAATAAATGAAAAAAAAATTAAAGAGAATATAAGCTAAGCCTTGTTTCAAAATCAGGAGGAATGGAGAGTAAAAATATTTATTAAACATATACACAATTTCTCAAGTTAGAATTATAGGCAGATTGTATATTTTTCTAAGTGATAAAATATGTAAATATTCAAAGAAATATTTCACAAATGAGAATTATAAGAACATAGTTAATTTTTTGAAGTGGAAAATATGAACGAAAAATATATAAAAACTCTACAGCATATATAAGAATATCATACAAGTGAGTAAAAACCGGAAAATATGAAAATATTTAAAAAGTAGTTCATAATTCAGATGCAGAAGAATATTGTATTTTATTTTGAAATGAAAAACCTGCGAAAAATATAAAAATACTTAAAACATTAATAATATAAACACAATTTTATAACCACGAATTATTAGCAGGTTGTTTATTTAAGTGGAAAAACCTGAGTAGATATGAAAATATGGAGAAAAGTCAATTCATTTTCTTAACACAAATCGAAAGAATTTGCTAATGAAAACATATCCAATAACAGAAATCCGGAATTAAGGCGGAGAGTCGCAGTCATGGAAATGGAATTCGCGAAAACTTGGAAAAATCCACTTGAGCACAGAAATCCGAACGGCGAAAAGTCCGAGAAGTCGTTTCCGAAAACCTGGTGAAAACTCCCGCATTAAGAGTTTAACGACTGAAATTGAATTAAAAGGAAAATTAACACAAAAAAAAAAAAATTAAAAAACAGAAGAAAAAGCAAGACAAAAACGATACAAAAATGAAGAGGAAAAAATCAACAAAGAGACGACTGCAAAAAAAAAAAATGAAGGAAAAAAGCGAAAACTTCGAAAAGTTTGCCAAAGTTCTGTCTCAAAGAACATTGAAAGCTCTTTGCAGATCGTTCCAGGTGCCGTTCGGGCGAACATTTCGCGTTGTTGTTGGTATAATTGATGTTGCTGTTGTTGTTGTTCTTGGTATTGCTATTGTTGTTCTTCGATATTGTGGTTGTTGGCTTAGTTGTTGTTGCTGCTGCTGTTGCGTTGCTGTCGTTTGTGGCAACACCTTGAAATCTTTTATCCGCAGCTCAGACCAACCGCAACAGCGCCGACAACTACACCGAGAGAGCGAGGGAGGGAGAGGGAGAGGCAGAGTGCGAGGGGGGCGATAGAGAAGGGGGGTGGGAGTTAGAGCGAGAGAGGGAGAGGGAGATACACACAGCTACTGCCGAGAAATCTGCGTGTCTCGAAAGCTGTCACCAGCAGCCTTAATGGCGTCGCGCAGACACACCTTTTGTGTTGTTGTTGTGGTAGTTAGTTGTTGTTGTAGTTAGATGTTGTTGTTGTTG
Organism: Coelopa pilipes; assembly: GCA_947389925.1. Taxonomy (NCBI): domain Eukaryota; kingdom Metazoa; phylum Arthropoda; class Insecta; order Diptera; family Coelopidae; genus Coelopa; species Coelopa pilipes. Next base: position 6,651,042 of record OX376696.1, read on the forward strand.
TTGTATTCTTGCCGTTCCTCCCCTCTCCTCACATTGTTATAGTCTCTCTCACTCACACTCAGTCTCCGGGGCTCGTCTTTGGGTTTTTTGCGGCACCAAACCGGAAACCGCCATATTGCACAACAATCTACCCAACAACAACAACAACGACGACGACGACGAAGAAGTACTATTGACAACAAAAACACAATTCACACCAACAACAGCAACCCCATTTCCAGCAACAACAACACCATCGCACGGCACAAAAGTATTTCTTAATTAATTTCCGCGGCGAGCGAAAAAAGAAATCTCGCGACACGCTCGGCTGGCGTCGTCTGCCGCCTCCCCGAGGGGGGCGGGGTCCGCGGCGGCCGGCGAGGTGTGGCGGGCGGAAGGGTTGGAGGCGCTGGGGGCGGCTGGGGGCGGCGATGCCTGGGAATTCACTTGCAAATTAAGCAATTTAAGTTTGACAATTGAATGAATGGAAATGAATGCGCGACACCAGCGAGAGCGAGACGGCGGGAAGGAGGGGGTGAAGGCGAAGGCGCGAAGAAGAAGAAGACAGGGCGAGAGGTAGAAAGCGGTGGCGATGGCGATGGCGATGGCGAGAGGGAGGTGGAGAGAGAGAACGCGGAATTTCAATTTGAATCGCAGCCAAAGAAACCAGCGAAGAGGAAGCGGCATCGAGGCTAAGACGGGGCGAGGACAAAGAATGAGTCAATGTAAATAAATATTTAACATTTAGTGAATTTATTTTTATATATTTTTAAAATTTTCTCAGCCAGTAAAAAATATTCCGAACCATTAAAATTTTAACAAAATTATTGACAAGATTTCACTTATTGATAATATTTTTATTCATCATTAAATGCTTTCATGAAACGACAATTTTTATAAATTTTTTTAATTTAAATATTACTTTGTTTCTTCTTAATAATTAAGAATTGTATAAAACAATGAATTTCACTTCATTAATTACATTTAATACACTTTTGTTACATTTCATTTTTACCTTTCCACTTTTTTAAGTTAATTTTTTAATTAAATTCACCATAATTACCTGTCATCTAAAGTCCTTTACAAAAGTCCTTCACTCCAATTAATTCCTCACACCACGTGTCCACAACTTGTTTCGTCTCCCTCTCTCTTCTCTCTCCGTCCTTTATCAGCGAAAAATTAACCGCTTCTTCTTCGAAAAATCGTCGACATTTGAACTCTCGTAAGAGAGAAGGGAACAAAATAATGTTAATGAATTTCAGAATTCCTTTCACGCCGCCTTCTTTTTCCCTCATGCGGCTTTGCTTCAGTTCTTTTCGCTTCGTTTCTTCTCTTATCGGTTCGCTTGTTCGTTTGTGGCTTCTTCTGTTCTCTCTTTACAGTTTCTTTTTCTTCTCCTATCTTTCTTTTGTGTTCCTTCTTTTCGAAACATTCTTCAATTAACTGCGAGTTTTTTATTTTTATCCCTTTCTTTTGATCGCTTAATTGTTTTAGCCGAATTCAATTAGGGGAACTTTTTCGTTTAACACAGGGATGTGCGGTGTTGCCACAGTTTCTTCAGGGTTAATTTGACTATCATTTCTGCCACTAACTTAATCACTTATTTTATAATAAATTTAAAATATTAATAGAATTACAAATATAAAATAAACCCTTTAGAAAAACGTATAAGATACCAATTTAGTAGAAGCAAAACGGTAAAGCACAATTATTAATTATGAAATGTTCAACACCAGCTTTCAAACAACTTATTTTGTTTTTAATAAAAACCCAACTAAGGGTTTTTTGTTTGTTTTCTGTTTTCGTTTGTCGATTGTCTCACTTTCGCCTGCCATGGACTTCCTTCAAATCTCCTTTAGAGAGGTTTCGTGAATCAGGGAGTTGCAGGTGTTGTTGTTGTTGTTGCTGCTTCCTTCCGCTTCCGCAGCCTGTCAACTAATGTCACTGTGGTCGTGATTTCGTATTATTTTCCATTGTTCCCTCCATTGCTGTGGCTGCTTCCAGATACTTTTTGTTAATGCTATTCATTTATTGTTCTTCAGGGTATCTCGGTGTAGTTGTTGTTGTTATGATTGTAATTTCGTTGTTTTTGGTATGTCATTCCCCGGTATTCTCCCAAGATGTTGCTGCAGTTGTTGCCACAAAAATCGCTTTCGGCCATTTCGAGGAAAGTGCGAAGAAGTTTATACACAAACTTGACGATTTATTTCATTGAAGCGATGGAACTTCATGGACGAATGGTGGAGGAGGGCAGAAGAAAGAGGAGGGAGAGAAGATGGGCAGGATGCCGACAAATCAATGACCCGGGATCCACCCGCGAGCCCTGAAATGCGTCTTCAATTCGGCGTCCTTAAAGAAAACACTTGAGCAAAAGTCACTGACTGCTATCGAAGCCAGTCGCCGCTGTAGAAAACGATAAATTCTGGACTACGAAAATACATAAAATCTCCTCCCCCCCCTCTCTCTCTATCTCTCTCTCCCTTGCTCCTTTTCACCCCATCAATAAGTGTCCGAAAATAACTTTCCATCATTGTGGATCCTTTGACAAAGTTCAAGGAACCACCGATGTCTGCAGAGCTCATAAAAAGCGAGAGAAAGAGAATTAAATACCGACCGAGAGAGAAGAGAGGGAAAGAGATGGAGAAGGAGGGGGAAGAAGGGAAATGAATGGAAATAAGAGAAGGCAATAATATGTAAAATTATTGCAATTGCTCATTGTGGAAAACGCATTACGTGGGGTAGAATGAGGAGGTGGAGGGAGAGGACGAGGTTGCAGCAACGTAAAATCGCTGCCAGGACCTCTGTTATTTACAGTAATGGACCGTCAACGCAGGACCAGCTCCAGCTCCTGGTCGAAAATGCACAGCCAGGCCCTGGCCAAAAGCAGGCGCCACCGCATCCTGCATCTGAATGCAAAGCAATGACGTTTCGATAATGCCGAAATTTATGTCCTTGCCAAACTCGGGCCACCAGACAATTTCGCAAAAATATTCATTAAGTTGGTAATAAAATGAAACTATCAAAAAAATGCACGTCTATTTGAATTTCGGTAGCTACTTCTGCGATGTCCTTTGGGAAGGATTTTTTGTTTGTATTTTATTTTTCACTTTTTAATTTATGACGTCGTCGTCTTCGTCGCAATCATTCGTCAATTCTCTCCAACAGAGCGAGAGTCTGACGATTTGAGGTTGATCGGAATTTGCATATGGTTCACGTAGATCCTTTACAGGATTTCCTCATGTATTTATTTCCCATTTGATTTCACTCTGAGGATTTTTATATTTTCACTTTTTTCATATCCTTCTGCCCATTGCATCCATATTTTACTAATTCTTTTTTTAGTTTTTTTTACCCGTTTCTCCTGCCATTGAAATTTCTCTCCCATCTCGAGGGGATTTTGTGGCGTGTGCATTTTTATGGAGTCCTTCGCTGCATTGCAATTCGATCCTTTGAGTCGACGACGAGCTCTTTTCCATCATAATCCCTTTCTCCTCCTTCTGCTTCGTTTTCTAATTGCGCAAAGCCTCGCCATAAGCTTGGAAATTGCATTGGCAAAGAGATTTTCGATTTTTCGATCCAAAACGAGATGACTTCTCACTCCTTCTCGGTCGCACTATCGTCCGCACTCACTCTCTACCTCTCTCTCCCACTCTCGCCCTGCGATCGAAGCATTTTGAGTCACTCAGTTGCCAAGTCTTCCATGGGCTTCCATGGGGGCCAGCAGAGAATTTCACAAAGTTCACAAGAATATAAAAAAATCCTTGTTAACGACGATAAATTGAAGACGTCCTCGTGTTAAAAACCAGTCTGCGAAATGAATATTTTTCCAATAAATAAGTGAAGAAAAAGTAAGTTTGGCAAAAGTATCCGAACCTGCTGTGGAAGGCAAATAAATTGAGGAAAACTCCTTGAGCATTAGCTGCTTAATTAGAGCCGAGCAGACGCCTAATTAGGCGAATTTGTAAAAGTCACACCGACGCGCAAACACACGTACACACTGGCACACTGGCACACTAATACGCGTACAATGGCACTCGGGTAGGCTCGGTGAAATATTAATGCCGTGCGGTGAAAAATGGATAAATGCCTGGCGTCTGCCACATGCTGTTGCTCACATGACTTTCGCAAATGACAGCAGGCCCAACCAGGATCCAGCTCTAGAGAAGGATCCTGCGGCCGGAGGGTGAGGGGGTTAGTGAGAAGAATTAAGTGGAAGAAAAGAGTAGAGAGAAACGAAAACTGTTGGAACAGACGGGAATCGCGCCCTGAGCTTTGAGGCACAACGAGGTACACCAGACAGAGGAAAGAAGAAAGAAATGTCTACTGTAATTAGAAAGGATAATAGGAAAACGACTGAGAAAAAGAAAAGAGAAAGAAAGATAAGAAAACAGTGAAAAAGACGAGAGTAAATAAGAGAGCGAAATTGAAAAGGCGACCAGGATTGATAAAAGAGAGCTTTAGGACATAATTAGTCGAAAATATTAAAGAAGTTGTTTAAGAATATTTATGGAAGAGGCAAATATTTGAATGTTCAAAAATTGAAAAAATGTTAATACAAAATTATAATTGTGAAGTTAGTAAATATTGCAATATCATAGATCTATAATAATTTTTAGAATATCCAAAGAAAAAATTTAGTTCGGATCTCGCGCCACTTTCAAAGCAATCATCAGAAAATGTGTGATATAATATACAATTATGTAAAATGTTATGTATAGAATTCTAAATAACATTTATAAATCTCCTTACAAAAGGTGAAAAACTATTGACGTAGTGCAGAGAAAAAATTATATAATAAATAATACGATGTAACACAAAGGCTCTTAAATAAATCCGAATTAGTAATATAGTACTTATTATAAAATTATCAACATCATAAAAATTAAAAAAAAAAAAACAATGTCAAAATGAAACCCACAAAAAACGCAATTACGTAATGAATAAAGGACAACTGGAAATCATCCATTAATTCACAGTTGAACATTAAAACATTGTGTGGCAAATCGAATCGAAAGAAAAACCCACAGTTGTGAATTCAACTACGAGAGGAAGAAGGGAAAGCAAATTAAATAAATCAATTTAAAAATATGAATATCAATTAAAAATTACACAAATAAAACAATGTGAAAAAACGACAGCAATAATTGAGAAATTTTATTAATGCCATACACATTTACGAAACAAATAAATAGAAAACACTAACAAAAAACCTTCGGAAAATTCCCCCCACCGCCCGGAGGCCGACTGGAAGCAGGCGCCAGGACTCGCCAAGGATGCGACGCGTCGGCGGTCGTTTAAATTAAGAGCTGCCAAGCGATGGCGCCGACGAAAACATTTATGAATTTTTCAAAACAAACTCGCCCAACACGCTCTCGACTTCCGCCCGTCGACGTCGACGTCGACGCCGACGCCGACGCCCACCCCCAGGCCTCCATCGGTCCCTCCTCGCCATCCTCCGCCTCCTCCGGCGCGTGAAGCTTTTATTTTCGAAACTCATTTCGAACTAAATTAAGCAATTAAGCGCAAGGTAAACAGCATCGAGGGCTTATGTTTGGAGGCGGCAACAACAATAGCAACATCGACAGCAACAACAACAGCGCATTAACAACCACCATCTACAACAACATCAACATCAGCAACAACATCAGCAGGGAGAAAATCAAGAATGGCAAATCCAAAAGCAACAGCAAATGCTAATTAACCACAACACATCATCATTAAAAATTTAAATAAAGCTTTTATTAAAATGTTGACGAAAATCCGGACGGCGCCGCAGCCGTCGCTGCCGTTTTTATAGCTTTATTAAATATTGCAACAACAATATTGGAGCTAAAAGGGTCATGGCTTTTGCTGTTGCTGTTGTTGTTGTCATCTTCTTCTTGTTGTTGTTGCTGTACATCATTGTTTGCCCCGTGCCTTCTTTTCTCGGATTTCAGTCTGGCAGGAATCTCTGGCCAATGACTCCGACTTTCCATGAAGTTGTCTTCTTGTTGTTGAAAATGTTGTTATTGAAAATTTTGTTGTTGTTGTTGTTGTGGAGTGTTCATCTTGCGAATCTGACGAAGAGTGAGGAGCGAATGACGTGAGCCGAGCACGTCACGGAGACGCTCAAAATTAATTTTGCGTGAAATTCATTCCCAAAGACAACGCCAGTGAATGACGAGATAATGGTTGGAGGGAGAAGGCTAAAAATCAAAATCAAACAACGAAAGGATTTATCGATGGCATGGCAGACAAATCGAATCCTAAAATAATTACACAAATGAAGAGGAATTGGTTTGTGAAAGGAAGTAATTTAAATAATACGACAATTAAAATAATATAAAACCAAAATGGTCTCATTGAAAATCACAACAAAATCAAAAAGAAAATTTCAAAACAACACAAATTACTTTAAAATGTAAAAAGGATTTCTAATTTTTAAAATACAAATTTTGAAATAACAATCTTTAAAATTACAATTTTAAAAAAAACTTAAAAATGCATATGAACGAAATCCTGTAAAGGCAGAAAAAATCCATATAAATGAACCAATCATTGTATAAATTATAGGATGAAATTGGTAAAACACAAATTAACAAAAATCTCAGAAATTTTCAAAAATCATTTAGCCCAAAAATACAAGGCTAAGGAATCCAGCTAAGGATAGGTAGGTAATAATAAAACCTGACCTGAAAACTAAGCAGGAAAAGCATTCTTACGCGATTCTAACTCCAGCCCATTACGAGCTGCCACGTTCCGAATGCACCGCGAACGACGTCGTAACGTAATGTAGCGTAATGTGGAGTGCTTACGGCAACGCAATGGAACGCGGCGAGCCGGGAAGCCGGGAAGCCGGAGAGCGGCGAGGTGAGGGGCGGGCGAGACTCAAATGACGTAGTGAAACGATGAGTGAGGTAATGAACCGTGGCGTGCTCAGAGCAACGTAACCTGACCTAACCTAACGTAACGGAATCTTACGTAACGTAACGCAATCACTGCCGAACGCAGCCGTGACGACGTGCGCCGCGACGGGACGTCGGCCAACAGGTGGCGGCAAAGCGCGTATCGGGATTTCGTGAAGGGCCAGAGTTCTTTCGATCTCGCTCTCCTTCTCACTCCCGTCTCTCCATCTCCCTCTCCCCCTCCATCTCTTTCCCTCCCACGCCCTCGCCCTCCACTCGCCTCCCACGCCGAACGCCGTTTTCGTCCTTTGTTCTTATGCCGAGCGCTGTTGCTCAGGTTGTTTTTATTGTTGTTGTTGTTGTTGTTTTTGTTGTGTTGATTATTGTTGTTTTTGGGAACGGAAATTAATATTCATGCGTTGCCTCGGCGGGCCAGTCGCGCCAGTCGCGCCAGTCGAGCTCCAGGACGGCGGGCCCCGAAGGAAATCTTATTACGAGGCTTTTGACACGGCCACGCGTCGACTGCAAATCGCGCGGAGCCGTGATTGCCGGCGCGGTGAGGAGCGTGCGCGGGAGAGAGGGAGATAAGGAGGAGCGTGAGAAAGGAGGAGGGAGAGCGTTGGCTCATCAAAGGTGCAAATGTGTCGGCGACGCCCGGCTCGTGCTAATTTTTATGGCGAGTCGGAGGCAGAAGCCTTTGGCAAAGGGGGCGCGGAGCCCTGTGTGAAGGGAGCGGAGGACGAAAAGGGAAGGAGAGAGAGAGAGAGAGAGAGAGGTGGGAAAATTAAGAAGAGAGCGAAAGGTAGACGGCGGTCTTCGGTGGCGATTTATGGAAATTCACCACATGCTGCCGCCGCAGCGACGCGACGTCCCTGCGACGAGCCGCGGCCAGCCAGGGGCAGGGGCAAAGGCGGAACGAGGAAGGCAAAGAAGAGGGCGGTGAAGAGAAGAGCCAAGGAAGAGAGGGAGCCGCGGAAGGAGGAGCAAGCAGCACGAGGAAGGATGAGCCGAGCGAAATGGAGAGGAGAGGAGAGGAAGAGCGAAGCGAAGGAGCGGATGCAACAAGGGATCACGTAGCAAATGCATAAAATTGCATTATTATCGCGACACACTTTCAGACGAAGCCAGGACACAGAGGGAACGCAGAGAGAGGGGGAGGGAGAGGCGGAGGGGGAGAAGACGGGCGAACGAACGAAGGATAATTTCATTGGATGGCAAAATACAAAGCGAGCGCAGGACAAAGTCAGAGGAGAAAAACGAGAAAATAAAAATATTTTGAAATTCAATTCGCGAAACGAAGCGGCCGAGGAGACGGAGGGGTGGTGGCAAGTGATAAAGGTGGGAGGGAGAAAGAGAGACGTAGGCGGACCACGAAAACGCAATCCTTTTGCAACAATTGAGTGGAAATTTTTGCCCTCGCTCCAAGCGACGTGGCCTCGCTGGATGATAATAATAATAACAACAACAACAACAACAATGCCAACAGCAAGACCAACAACACCATTAATGACCAGAAAAACCAACACCAGGACCTACGAACGAAAAAGCGAGAGTAGACAATAAAATGTCGTACATTTCAAGACAACAAGAAGGCGAGGAGGAAACCAAAAACAACACGACAACAAGGTTTAGGAAAGAAACAGGAACGAGGTATGAAAAATTCAAGGAAGGCCGAGCGGCAGGACGTGGACAACAGCAAAAGAAACAACACGAAAACATGACAATAGGGAGGAGCAAAGAAAAAACAATATGAAAATCATTAAAGGCAAAGCCGAAAAAGGACAACAAAAATCGGTTCTGGAGCAAATCCCCAGCACTGGGGCCTCTCCCTCCCTCCATCTCTCCCCCTCTCACTCGCTCACGCTCACGTTTCTTCCCACCATCTCTCCAGTCGCCATCCACTCCATCGCCTTCGTCTCTTTCGCACCCGCCTGCTGCGAAAATTCGCTTCTCATCGCGAGTCCCTGCTTTTATTGCTTTTTTTGTTTGCCCTCGCCATCTCTCGATATGTCTGTCTCTTTCGTGCATTGCTCTTGCAGTAGGATTTGTTCTAGTTTTTATACTTTTTCTACTGTTTTTGTTCTATTTGATTATTGTTGTTGATTTCAATGCTATTTCGGTGCTTCGAGTATTCTCGAATTTTCTCGGGATTCTCATTTTATTTACATGCACTTCATAAGGATTGCGCAACAGCAACAGCAACAGCAACAACAGCAAGAACAACGGCGGGAACAACATGAGGAATACAAAAACAAACACAAATATTCGCAGAAAATAACGAGCTCAAATTTCCACATTTGCATTTCCACTTCCGTTAGCAGCAGGAACAACAACAACAACATCGTCAACAAAATATACAATATTATCCACAGTAGATGAAAAATAAAACAACATTGTCTACTACAACAACAACACCCACACCTACACCTACAACGACAATAAGTGCAACTTCCGGTTGAGCGTTGCCACGCCCTGCATCTGTTGTTGCTTTGGTTTTGTCATGTTTTGATTGTGTTTTTTTTTTGGCTACATGTGCGTCACCATCTTGACGAATGAAGTGTGAGGAGGGCCCAGAAAATTGTCCTGGGAGCACCCGCAGATCCTTTTCCTTGCAAGCTCCGTCCCTCGCGTTGAGTTTGGATTCATTTTCGCACTTCTCCAGAAAAGGTCGTCAACTTCATGAGATATGCTTTCAATAATTGTCTGTAAAATCATTTTCATAAAACACAAACTATGCTCTTAATTTAAAGACATTAAATTTTTGATCAAATCCTCTCAAAATGCCATCAAAAACTCCACTTTCTTCTAAAAGTTTCTGTAATTTATTCGAATAAAAAATTATCATAAGTTTTAGAAACACCATCACTACTCCAAATATGTGTTCTAAATATTTTCATAATTTATTAAAAATGTAAATGATTCTCAATTTATTAGAATAAAACATTATCAGCATCAAAATGTGCATCAATCCTTATAAATATTCCCTTTTCATGTACTGAAAATGCAGTAAAAATTGATTACAATTTATTGCCAATTTTCAGGGAACGGCCTTCGTGCTTCTAGGATTCTCCTCCGTCATCGTCGCCTCCACCCCGCTATCCGCGATCACAACGTGCAAATCGAGGCCAATTAGGCGAAGCCTACGGTGTAAAAACGCCGAAATATGAGCTGCATTTGCTACGTGCTCGGCGTAAGGACGACTCTCGCCCCCTCGCCATAATCCTAGAGTCCTCCGCGCTGGCTCCTTGGATTGTGCTTAGTTTTGTGCGAGGGTATTTATGGGTTCGTGATAATATTTGCACAAGGACTAGAACCGGGACCAGAACCGGCAGAAGATGCTGGGAGGGTGGCAGAGCGAAGGAGGGAGCTCAAGAGCGAAATCCAGCGAAATGAGAAAAGTGCATTTTTTCAAACTGGTTTTGTTTGTTGTTTTTTTTTATGTGTGGTTTTTGTGTTTGTTTCTTCTCTTCGCCATCTTCCTGTCCACTTGCCCCTTCCCTTCAATTTCTTCTCCCGCTTTTTGAATATATTTTATTAAACCGTCCCCTCATTTGCTCCTTCCGCCTCTTCTTCCTTCGATTCTCTTCTCTTCTCCTACACCTTCTCCCTCTCTGGCCTTTCCTCGTTCACCGATTCCTCCTGCTTCTTTTCTCTTCCACTCGCTGTTTGTTTTGCAGTTCATGGCTTTGTGTTCGCTTCGATAAATAATCTTCCCACTCTCTCTCGTTCTCGCCCCCCTCTCGAAATGCATCTGAGCGCAGCTGGTCGGCCTCCTGTCCGTCTGTCCGTCTGTCCGCGTTTCTAGGACTGTGCTTCTGTGTGTTTGTCTCTTGTGCGAAGGAGCGCGAAGGACTTTTATTCATTCATTGTAATTTCATTTACTTTGCGGCCAAATTAGCTTCGCAACGTGTTCATATTTCAGGCGTCCTCCCTCACGCTCCCTCTCGCTCCCTCCTTCTCGTTGTACTTCTCCAATCCCATTAAATTTCTGCCCTCACTCTCTCTCTCTCTCTCTCTCTCTCTCTCTGTCTCTGTCTGTCTCCCTCAGGCTGTGTATCGTTTGGGCCGTGACCTGGCCGTGGCTTCCACTACTTGCGAATTCTCATCCTTTCGCTTTGCATGGGATTTTCATTGTCGTTTCTCGAAGTCAAGCAGACATCAAGTCGAGGAGATGGACGCATGGAGCAGAAGGAGACGGAAACACGAATGAGTAAGAGATGGGCATGGATCATGGAGCAAGTGGAAAGGAAGGAAAGGCGAGTGGAAAACGAAAATAGTTAAAGTAAATTCAATTGTTAAAAAATATCAATAAACAAATAATAAGTATTATCAAAACATATTTTATGCACTTTAAGATTTAGCAAAAAATTAATAAATAATTTAAAAATCTATTTATTCAACTTCAATCTAATTTCTTAACTTTTATAAATACAATTAATAATTTAATTAAATCAATGCCAATTGGATTGGAAGATTCAATACAATTGAATGGGGTGTTCAATGAAATTATTAATAAACGTATCAATTGAATTGATATAAAGTTGTTCTGCTAAATTGTTCTACTTAAACACTCAACTAATTATGCAATTGCCTAATTATTGAAACCCAAAATAAAAATAATCAAATTAAGCTCAATAATCCGTCTGGATCTCGCTGTGCCTTTCGATGTCTGTAAGTTCCGCGGCAATTAGGACGTTGCCACATAATTAATTCATTCGTTCCCGGCCCAGACAAATTGAGAAAAATGCAGGATCGCGCCTTAACCGAATTATCCTTGAGTTCCCTCGTGTTCCGCACAAAGGCGTCCCCAACGTAATTAAATTCACATCCAGACGCGCAGCGAAACGCAGTGCAGCCGTTATTAAAGGACACACACACACACACGCACACACACAAAGCCACATCGCGCAGCCCGCACAAAGCGAAAGAAGTCGGTGGAGGGCAAATGGGGGAACGAGAGAGAGAGAGAGGGAGAGAGAGAGAGGCAAGTCAAGAAATTAGTGGTCACAAAAACAACTGCCAGGTGAAAAAGTCCACGCAACTGACAGGAAAATAAATGTGGCAACGTCGCCGACACACACACCCACACATGGGCATAGCGTGAGAGTCGTGTGGGAGAGAGAGGGAGGGAAACGGGCCACATCACACGATGCAACTAATGCTGACGTCGCGGTGATGGGGGAATAAATTGTTAATTATTATTTGTGCACTGCCGATGGCTGAACCCATGTAAGGAGCAGACAGCGGCGTTGCCAGATGGAGAAAACAGAGAAAAAATATATAAAAAAATAATAATATTATATGGAAAATAATACGAGCAGGTGTAAAAAAAACAAAAATAATATTTAAAATATTCACTTATAGGCTGCAAATGCTTCAGGTAAATTAAAAATGGTTCATTTTCAATTAAAAAGCCATGGATTTTAAATCAAAAATGTTCCTTTTCGCTGGTCTGGCAACCCTCGCTGCTCGCTGGCAACTCCAAACGAACGCCCCGCCCTTCGTGGCCTCAATTCGTGGCCTCGGATGGCAGTTATTGCGACGCATGCTGCGGACGAGAAGAACAACCACAATCGCACCCACACAGACTTTCACACCGTGCACCCAGACCTCACATGTACATACCTTAGTACATGTGCGAATAACACACACGCACACCCGCACACCCGCACAATACACTCTCACCGTGCACGAGATCCCCGAGCGCCGTTCGAAATTTAATCCCACTTTGGTATCCTCGTAGATATTTTTCTAACTTCAGAGAAATTCGAAGAAATTCGACGGAAATTATTCAGCTCGAGGGTTACTTTTACGAAAATATCTGTATCTGTAAACTTCAAACATTTTGTTTTTGTATACAATAAATACAAAATAAATTTTATAAAATGAAAAATATTATTAATCAAAAATTTTTCTTCTAACTTCGACGAAATTCAGGGAAATTCGACGAAAAAAAGTCTCCGCAAGTGTTAAATTTACTAAAAATTCTATTAACAAATTAAAAATGCGTTGTAAGGAGTTAATTTCATATATGTTTGGATTTTTCTTCAAATAAATATGTTTATAAATAATGGGTTATTTAATATGATTTTTTATTTTACATAGTTCTGTACCGTTTTTTAGGTACAAATAAATATAATTCTTCATAAAAATGAAGAATAGTTTAATATTTGATTTAATTTAAAATTTTTTCTCACCAGAAATTGAAAGGAAAGAAAAAGAAATAAAAAAGGAACATCAAGAATAATGTTCCTTTTTTATTTTTTGCAATTTCTTTCAATTTAGATTTTGAAATTCAAAAATGATATTATTTGATCTTTTTTATATTGTCATATATTTAATTTAATCCCTTAGCATTTGAATTATTGTCATTGAATACCCAGTTTGTCTCGAGATGAAAAGAAATTCCGTGGCAGGCTCTGACCTTATTTGATGAAATTCCACACAGACCTATCGAGGACTCATCAAGGACCCCTAGGAACCCAATTCGCATCAGGACTCAATTTCCATACTGCAATTGCGTCCAGCTGCCGCCGTTCGAATGAAATAAAATTCCAAAAATAAAAAACACACAGACACAAAGTAAAATGTGCGAAACAACAAGAAATATACATAAAACAAAGCTCGAGTCCTTCATGAACCGACGAACCGACCCAGGAGCCACCCATGGAGCCGGGCTGACGGGTGGATGGACCGACAGATGGATGGTTGGACGGACGGACGGACAGATGTGTCACGAGCAGCGAGGTGCGAAAGAGACGGGGAGGGTGGGCGAAGAAGCAACCAGCATTTTTCAATTTCAATTTACATTTTTTCGACTGAACTGAACTTTTCGCTGACAAATAGGCAGACGGAACAATTGAATTGACAACAACAAGCAGCCATCTAACGGCAACAACAAGGCACAGAGGGAGAGAGAGAAAGGGCGAGAGAGAGCGAGACAAGACATGTTCATATAAATGTTGTATTAAAGTTGATGATGCGCACATAATAAAGTGTCAAATATCGACGATGCTCACCTCAACCGATAAATTGCCAAACAACGCAGAAGGACGAGGGACGAAGCCAACGATGACGACGAGGACAACAGTACAGTACAGGACAACGACGACGACGACGACGACGACGACGAACGCTCGTGCAGGACGAGGGGGCTGGGAGAAAAATTTCAATACTCGAAAATTTCGAAAATTGACAAAATTGATTGTGATCTCAGAAGCGTGAAAAAGTGAAAATTCAGTCTCATCATCGGCAGCAACAACTTCCTCCTCGCCCTCTCTCTCTCTCCCTCTCTCTCTCTCCTGGCAGTCAGCACCTGGGTCCTCTATTGACACACGACGTCATCTGTTCCACTCCTGCGGAAGGACGGCGCGGTCCTCCTTCGAGTGTGTTTCGCCGACGACGACGGCAACGATGATGTCGATGATGAGGCATTATAAAGTGTGAACGAGAGAGGGAGAGGGAAAAACCAAGAAGGAAGGAGGACATTTTACCATACTTCATCCTCCGTGTGGATGTCGTGTGCGAAACACGCACACACACAAATATGATAAGAGTATATTTTTTGCTCCTCCAGGGATTCCCGCAGATGACAAGGTGTTTTCGTTGCCACCAGGGACGGGGCCGGCGGATGCTCTGGCACCTGGAAGCTTCCGCTCCGTCTCTCCTGTCTGTTGCTGCCTTCGCATCGCTCGTGGAGAAGATGTCAAAATCTAATAAATTTTCAATATGTAGTGGAATGCGTTTTACACAAATTGATTGTCATCAAACAGTGCAGAGACAGGGCAGATGGAGCAGGGCGAGGGAATATTTTCATATTTCCAACGATTATGAATTCCACCCCCAGGATATGCAGGGGTGCCTGCGGGGGGAGCCTGGCAGGAGTCCAGGACAGAGGTCGTTGGTTATTGGGGTGGGAGAGTAGGTTCTGAGAGTTCTCAGAGTTCACGAACTAATTCTCCTTGTCTAAGTGGTGATTTGGAGCCTCCTTCACCAAGAGAGTGAGAGTGAGAGGGAACGAATCGTAGGACGAGTCCTGCTTGGTTCGAAGTCCTCGGATTTCTTCGCAGCCTCCTTCAGCGTCTTTCTATTCTTCTGATTTCTTCTTTCTCCTCTCCCCAATATTGTTAGTATTTTATATTTTGTGCCTTATGTTTTTATTGATGCGCTGTCCCTTTCCCTCATTTCCAAACCCTCCTCTTCACTCTGTCCTCGCCCTCCCTCTCTCTCTTCCAAAGTCTCTTTCTTGATCGGTCTCTCCCATCTGCTTCTGCCATTAAATTTTCCGTTTGACTCTCTTCCCATCTGCCTTCGTGCCTTTCTTCCGGTCTCTGTCCTTCTCCGAATCTGTCCTTCTCTGAATCTGTCTCTCTCACCATCTCCCTCTCTCTCATTCATTGGTGTTTTGTTTGTTTGTTTTTTGTTTTTCTTTTATTTCAACGTTATCATTTGAATTAAGTATATTCACCAGTTTCTTCATTCAGTTTTCCATCTTCCCGATTTTTTTTTTGTTGCTCCTTTTCTTTCGTAGACTTTTGTTTTTCTTGTTGTTAGTTCTATTGTTTTTGTTGTTGTGTTTCCACATTTTTTCCCACCTTTTACCACGTTCTGCATGTCCCTAAGCTGCTTTTCTCTCTCTCTCCCACTCCTTCCCACTCTCTGAGCCACGTTTACAATGTTTTCTATTTCCTCCATCGTTATTAGTGCAGTGGGAAAATGATAAAGAGGGAGTCAGGGAGAGGGAGAGGGAGAGGGGAAGTGCGAGAGAGATGGAGAACGTCCTGCCTTTGGTTGCTGCTGCCTCCAGTTTTTGTTGTTGATTTCCGTCGTTATCATCCGTCCCCGAGTCCTTTGGGGGGTCCCTCGGTGGGAAGCGGCTGAACCGGAGGGCTTTGGGTTGGTTCCGTGGGCTCCTGGTGGCCCACTTTGGGTCGGTGTTGGTCGACCCAGAGGGGACGACGGTCTCACGCCAACGCCAACGCCATTGCCCTTGCCATTGTCTTTGTGATGCGCATATTTTTCCCAAGTATGCTTTTCGGGAGGATTCGGCGAATTCCCTTCACATCCTTCCTCAGCCGTCGTCGTCATCCTTCCTCCTCCTTCCTACTTCTCCTTCTCCTTCATTATCCTTCCCCTTTCATCCCCCTTTTGCCCCATCTACCTCCAACTTCTCCCTCCATTTCATGTCCTCGCTCCTCCCTCATTCTCGTCTCTCTCAGACGCGATCCACTTGTTGTTGCTGATAATTTCCAGTTGTCCTTTTTCTACTTGTTTTTATTTTGGCTCACATTTTAGTTGCCGTTAAAATGTTTGTTATTGTTGCACTTGTTGTTGTTGTTCTTGTTGTTTTATTTCATTACGACACAAACGAGTTCCCGTCTAAGGAGCCCGAGAAAAATATGAGAAACCTTTGGCGCATTTAATAAAGCAGGGCTGTGTAGAAGACGAGGTGGGGGGAGGTCAGAGTGAGAAGAGGTTGAGGGGAAAAAGAGAAAAGGGAGAGGTGGACGGAAGGAAAAATTGTCCGCATGCACGAAATAAGTTTAATAACAATTTTAGCTGCGAGACTTCCTTTCCTTTTTTCCCTTTCGCTGGCCCGCCGCCGTTTCACGCACACACTCTCGTTGCACCTCCCTCCTCGAGGTTTGCCCAACCTCCTGCCACTTCCTAATTTTTCGTTGCTCCTTCTCCTCCTTCAACTCTTTCGGTTCCGCCGGTGAATGCGGTGAATCCCATGTTAGTGGGGACAGAGAGGGAAGGGTTTTTTGAGGAAAATTCTTTTTAAGTGTTTGGGGATTTCGGCGGCGCCTTGAGGTAGGTCCAGCTAAGGTTGAGGCTGGATCGTTTGGCGGCCCTGTGGGAGGTCAGGTTGAACAAGGTCTGAGGAAAGTTCTGTGTCTTCGGAAGTGGGGAATGTGAAACTATTATCCAGATGTTTATTGAATATTGCCATGAGATAAAATAAAAGATGAAATACGAAATATATTTGGAGACCATTTTGACGAATGCTCGAGATGGTTTGTGAAGTTATTTCCAAAATTTGTATTGAACAATGTATTATGAATGATTAAAACAATAACCTAAAATAAAAATCCATTAAATGATTTCAAATATCTAACTGATTAGTAAAGTACATGAAACTAATATGAACATTAAAGCAATATGAAATATGTGTTGAGAACATTTTGATGAAGTTCTGAAAGTCTTTGGAGTATTTAGATGAATCAAAAGAATAACACAATAATTCTATTAAAATTCAGATCTTTGAGGCAAAACCTGGATCGCGGCTCTAGATCAAGATTTGGCCTCGATTTTGAGGCTGCCAAAGATCCGATTACAGATCTAGTTACGGAATCATGTCATGCATGTTATGAGTTTCAGAATTTTGCTTCTTCCTACGACCGATTCAGACGACAATCGACGCGAAACTCCAAGTATAAAATCCCGCCGGCATGAAGCCTATGAAAACGGAATTCCAAAATTTCGCCAAAATGACCCCGGGAGCGGGACAGACGGACAGACGGACAGACCGCGAACATGTCCCATTAGCTGTCTCCGACATGCCGCGGACATCAGTTCGGCGACCGCCCCGAAACGCGCCCCGCCCGCCGAGCGACCACCGAGCAGGAAGCGGAAACACAATTGCGCTGACTCTGGCACTTCCGGTGTTTTGTGATTTCGTAATGGCCGGCATTTGGATTCGAATTCGGGCGCTGGCCCAAGGACTGAAGGGGAGGAGGAGCATGAAGGGAGCCAGAGGGAGAGCCAGGGGAGAACCAGAGGGAGAACCAGAGGGTGAGCCGGATGGCGTGCCGGAGGGAGCGAGAGGCGAGAGAGAGCGAGCGAGTGAAAAGTGGGTTTGAATTTTTGGTCAGGCAGCTGCGGGAATGCATGAGAGCTCCGCGGGTCTGGAAGGGACTGAAAGGATGGCAGAGCGAGGGGACGAGAGGTCGGGCCAGCGAGAGATCAGTGGACGAGGGAATGCAATTGGAAAGTGAAGAGCAGGAGAGCGGGAGAGCGGAAGAGCGGACGCCGACGCATGTTCGCGAAATGTCCAACAAATCCGACAACGTTTGGCGGTCGATCTGCCTCGTTCCCTCTCGCTCTTCCTCTCTCTTCCTTGCGTTTGTTCTCGCTGCGTGGCTTGTGTGCAAATTAAAATAACACACGCACAGAGAACGGTGAAAGAGAGGGAGGGGTGAATGGGACATGGGCGAGAGTGGTGGAAGAGAGCCAAAGATAGACTGGTGAGACCGACCGAGAGAGAGAGAAAGTGGGAGAGCCTGGTTTGACGGAATGAGGAGGACGGAGGAGGGTGGGAAAATATTCAACCGCAGTGCAAACGACGACGAGGACAGCGAGAACCTTGTGTGGACCTCGGCGGCGGCGGCGACAACGGGTTGCGATGACGTTGGCGATGACGACAAGCCAGACGACAATGACTAGGCGGCCGACAAGGGTGGCGACGGCGACAACGACAAGGCCGACAACGACAACGATGAGGACGGCGGTCGACGGACGGCAGGACAACGCGGTCTGACAGGCGTTCAACGAACCGCTTAAGCCGCTCGGTGAAACGGCTCGGTGCTCCTCGGACGAACGCGAGCCCAGCGGGATGGGGCCGAGAGGACGACAGGACGACAGGACGAGACAGGGCGACGTAGGATGAGAAGGAGAAAAAACACACCAACAACAACAGCATACCAACATACAGCGGTAAACAAAACAGCGAACGCCAACGTCGACCCCAACACGAGGACCGAGGACGAGGTCAGACGTAGACGAGGAGAGTGGTAACGAGGGGGTGAACGTGGCAGGGAGGTGGAGATGGACAGACGGACGGACGGCCTCACACACAATGTAACAATTACCGAATTGTTGTTGTTGTTAATGCCATTGTAATATGTCGTTTGCTGTTGTTGTAATTGCCAATACTGTTCCCGCCATTGGCGATGTTGTTCTGGTGATTGTCCAAAATTGTTTTTGTGCTGGGCTCGATGTTGTTCCTGTAAACCGTGCAAGATGATCCGACAAGAGAAACGAACCCTCTCTCACGCGGAGTGGCGACAGAAAACCAAAAAGAGCATAAAAGGGGGAAAAAATTCACTCACTTTGAGGTTAGCTTCGCCAACGATGCACGAAGATCTCTCGTTGTCGAGAGCGTGCTTCTGGGAAGAGAGGAAGAAGCGCGGTGAAAGACGAGCGCGACGCGTGATCTCCTTGGAATTCGTGAGTGACGCCCTGAGAGAGAGAGAGAGAGAGAGGAGAGGAAGTTTGAATTACTCACGTCGGATTGATTTCCAGGGCAAATTTTGGGGAAAAAAAACCATCGTGCACTCACTGGAAATCCGTTCACTGTTGCTGAGTGAGAAGACGACGCTGCGAGACTCGAAACAGATCCAAAGATTTTGTTGCGCTTTTATTCACTTTCCTGCAATGTTTCCATTCATCAATCAATATTTTCCCACATTATTCAAGCACTTTGACTAATACTAAACACTATTTTATTTCCACACCGAACAATTCATTATTAATTTTATTGTTTTTTTTTTCACGAGGAAATCGAAGTGCGGTTCACAAGATGGCGTCTCGTCGGTGACTGAAGCATCTCAAAAACTGCTCTCTTGCTCTCGCTGACCACAGGTGACTTTAATGGGGTGAGCCTACGCTCTGGAGCCTCTCTGGACAAGAAGTTCTTGCCTCTGGGCGGACTCTCTCAGCGGGATGAAACAGGGTCAATCGAGAAAAACCCGGAAATGTCAATAACAAACAAATTTAAGTTCTGGGTTTTCGTAGGAAAATCGAAAAGATGAAAAATTCTATTTCATTCTATTTCGCGACAACCAGAAAATATGTTGCAACAATGATGGCAACAACAACAAGTCTCATGTTCTGCTTCTTGTTGTTGCAACAACAACCGCGAGACCTTCAACTGCAACAGCATCAGGTCAAATCTTGACCAACGAAAAAACTTCCAAAAGCTTCAGATGCACCTGAGTCCGCCCAGACGCATCCACATCGACACGAACGAACGAACACTAACACGAACACACACCAACACGAGCGCACATCCACACGAACACGCACTGACACAAATGCACACGCAGACTGCAGCACGCACGCATCCAGGGACGCCCGACGACCAGGTGGCGGGAAGCGGAGGGAACGAAGAAGGAGAGAGGGAGAGAGAGAGGGAGAGAGAGCGGGAGAGGAGGAGAGGGAGGAGGAGCGCGAGAGGGAGTCGGGACTGGGGCTCAGGATCTGCGGCAGTGGCGAGGACCAAGGACGAAGCTCAAAAATTCGATTGTGCTGCGAAATCGCAGCAGAACCGCAAAATGCTGCAGCGGGGGAAAATGCACTGATTGTTGTTGTTGTTGTTGTTGTTGTGGTTCTAGTTTTTCCCATCGACGGATTGTTGTAGTTGTTGTTGTTGTTGTCGCTTTGAACACGAGCTGAGCCGAACGCAGTCTGGCGGATGAACCGAAGAATGCGTGTGAGCAGCAGCTCCGTTGTTGTTGCTGTTGTTGTAGTTAATCGTTGTTGTTTTTGGTCGCCTTAGAAGTGCTGCTTTTGTTGTTGTTGTTGTTGTCACTCGACTCGACTCGTTGTTGTTGTTTTTTCCTGGTTCTGATTTCAGTTTTTCGTTCGAATTTTTGTTGGTTTTGAGCACTGTCTTGTGAGATGTTTTCTATTGCTGTTGTTGTTGCTGTTCTTGTTGCTGTTGTTGTTGCTATTGTTGTACTCACCCTTCACATTGTTGTCGCCCTCGTCCTTCGTCCTCCGGAGCTTCCAAATTTGCCACTCCTTCCTCCTCAGTCGACCGACCTCTCGGCCCTACCAGTGGGTCTTCGCGTCTTCTCCGCCTCGCCTCCTCTCCTCTCTTCTTCCTTCCCGCCACTTCCTTCTCGCTCCTTCCTTCTCGCCTCTCTCTCTCTCTCCCTCTCTCTCTCTCGCTCTCTCTCTTGCCCCTCCACACAGTCTCACCTTTCGGTGAAAATCGGAGATTTTCGAACGTCGCCAGTCAAACCAAGGTTCGCGGCTACTGACGGTCACTCTCTCTCTCTCTCTCTCTCTATATATCTCTCTATCTCTGTCTCTCGCTGCTCTCTTCACCCACCTTCTCTCCTTTTCTCCTCCTGATCCTCCTCCGCCTCCTCCAGTGTCGACCGCCGAGGTTTTCGTTGGTGGATTCGGTTGGCCTTGCTATTATCTCTCCCCCTCTCCTCTCTCTCTACTTCGGGAATCCTCTCTCTTTCCCCCTCCCTCTCCTTGTGTCTACTCTCTCTTCCTCTCTCTATTTCTATCTCCCCTTTTCATGCTATCTCTATCTCTCCTCCCTTGCCGAGCCAAAACTTGTTTTGTCCACAGCCTCCTTCCCAGGTCCTCGAGTTCGGTTTCCTCGCCTCAGCGGAGTTTCTGCTGGTTCACCTTTCCTTTCGAACGTCCTACGCTTTATTCCTCACTCTCTCCCCCTCCCTCTCGTTCTCCCTCTCGCCCACGATCCGTTCAAATGACACGAACACCTCAATTCATCGGCAAATATCGCTTTTTGGTTTCCCTGGTTCCGAGTCGTCCTCGGTGCTGAGGTGGAGGGATTCAAACGTTGTTGTAATAGCGGTGTTTCCCCATTGTTGTTGTTGTACTAGGATGTTGCTGTTGTTGTTAATAGGATGTCGCTGTTGTTGTTGCGGTCGCCTTGTTTACGATTGCGTTCGCTTTGGTGCATCCAACGACGTCGATTCGACGACAACACGCCGGCAACCTGGACGACCGACGGCAGCAAATTTGAATTTTCCGAGGTTCGCCTGGCTTGCTGTTGTTCCTATTGTTGTTGCTGCTTGTTGCTGCTTCCTCTGTCGGTTGGTTGTCGATGTTGCCGTCTCGCTTCTGGCCGAGGAACTGCCCAAAATATGATCGCCTCGTGCTGCGGTCGACGAAAATTCGTGATGAAGGATTGTCGTTTGCTTTCGGTTACGCCCCCGCCCCGCCCACTTCTCTGTAATCCGCCCTCGCCTCCCCAGCCTCTCAAGCTCTCAATACCCCGACCCGTGGCTCCCCGTCCTCGTCCTCGTCATCGTCCTCGTCATCGTCCTCGTCTGTGTTTAAGGGGAAGAGGAAACGGAAAATAAAACCTTTCCCTCCACCTCGGGCCAGAGAGGGAGGGGGCAAAGAGGCAAAGAGGTGTGCGACGAGCAGAGGGAGTGGGGGAGGGGCTGAGGGAGATGGAGGGATTAATGGGGATGGACAAGGCTGAGGGAGGCAGGGAGACGAGCAGAAGTCGCACGAAGCGGTTGCCTTTGAAAAGCTCTGGCACTCTGGTTCCGAACTCGTCATTAATCAACTGTCAGGCCAACAACGAAGTCTAGGAAGACCGAGCCAACAACAATGGGGACCAAGACATCAAGTATAGAAAGCACAACAACAACAACGTCGAATCGGCCGAGGAAATATAAATAAGAACCGGAAAGTGCCACGAAGAATCCAACAACAAGAACGAGCATGGCAAATATTTTGCCTCGGCGCCGCCGGGTTGGCGGGAGGGAGAGAGTCGCAGAGAGAGAGAGAGAGAGATGGAGAAAGAGACAGGGAGTGATAGAGTGCGAGATGGAGTGAGAAAGGACGATGGCAAGTTACGCTAAATGAATTCTAATTGCGAGACATCGTGGTCGGGAGCTCGCGGTCGGGAGTTCGAGGTTGGTCCCGGCCGAAGAAAGTGTCCTGCGAAGGACCTTCGAGGCGACGGCGCCCCCAACCCCCGAATTCGCCCGGGGTTGCCTGCGTTCGGCGGACGGAAATCTAAAAATTTCAAACACGTTTTTTATTATGTGGAATGTCATTTATTCAATCAGCCCAGGGGCGGCGCTGGGCAGAAGGAGGGGATTGAGAACGGAAGGGAGGGGGAGAGAGAGAGAGAGAGGGAGAGCACGAGTGGGTCGAAGGAAGGTGGCGGAAGAAAAATACGCCCAGGGGCCAGAGGGCAAAGGACGAGATTTTAGACGGGAAATGCGGGGTTGACAGGAGAAGAAAACATGGTTGGCAGGAGGGGGAAAGAGAGAGAGGGAGAGAGAGAGAGAGGGGGAGCGAGGGGAGGAGAAAGGAATGAGTGGGCGGAAGACGACGGTGGAGGGAGGCGTGGCGATTACCTGATTATTATGGGTTCCGACGATGAAAACCGACGATGAAAAATTAGGAAGATGAAGGGCCAGCAGGCGACGGAGGCGAGGGAAGAAGAAAGCGACGAAGGAGAGAGAGGAGAGAGAGAGAGAGTGGAGGAGAAGACAGAGATGACAGCAGGGACTGTGAGTTATTTTCGGCGACGTCAGAGGTTAAAACGAAAACACTGTACAGGGAAAGATGCGGCCACCTCTCCAAGGCAGCGAGGGGTTAAGGAGCAAAGTAAATAAATGCAGGAAAAATTTGAAAAAAAAACCTACAAAAATGAAGCCAAGTAAAATATTTGAAAAATCGAAAAAATTGGAAAAAATGGTAAAAAGAATACATGAAAACAGAGGACCCGGGGCCAGGCGCAATGGTGCAAAAATAAAGAAAACATCAGGGAGTTGGGAAGGCATGGACAGGGGGCGAGAGAGAGAGAGGGAGAGGGAGAGAGAGAGAAGGAGGGGTTGAGAGTGTGAGGGGTGGCCACAGCAAATAAACATCGTGTCGGACAACAACAAGAGCAACAACTTCGTCACCCGAAACTTTGGAAAACACTCTAAAATTCGACACGAAGAAGGCGTCGTTTTTTTTTCTTCCCTCGACTTTTTCTCGGCCCCCGCCTCTTCCTCTTCTTTCGCTTTTTTCCCTCACCTTTTTTGGCTCGATTTTTCCTCCTCCTCCTGCTCTCGTCCTCTCCTTCAGCTCCCCGCCCCGTTTGGACAGCTCGCAGAACCGTCAGCGACACGTGGTGCCAACGCGCCGTGAGCTGTCAGAGGGACGCAGGATGAGTGTGCGAGAGAGAGACAGAGAGAGAGGGAGAGAGGGGGGGAGTGAGAAGTGCGAGAAAAACTGTGGGAAAAAAGCCGGACGAGGCGACGGACGAGGCGCCGGGCCGGAAGCGGAACTCGATGGTGGCCGCCATATTAGGAAATATTATGATTTATTAAATTTCGCCCCGGGCCACGGCCCCGTGGTCGTGTTGTTGTTGTTGTGATTGCTGTTCGGCGGTGTTGCGTTACTTGTTGTTGTGGTTGTTGTTGCGGCTGCCCTTGTGTTTGTTGTGATTGTTCGATTGTCGTTGTGTCAAACTTGGAAATGCTTTGTGTTGCCGTCGCCCGGAGACGCGAACGCACCGATGGACGGAGGACGGACGGACGGATGGACGGATGGACGGACGGACGGACGAACAAAGAATGGACAGAAGAATGGAAGGACAGACGAAGTGAGGGCCGAACGAGGGTGGAACAGACCAAGGGAAGGAGGAGGGACGAGAGGAAGGACAGACCAAGGGCAGGGCAGACAGGAAGGAAGTGCGGCTCTCGATTCTCCCCCTCTCTCTCTCTCTCTCCCTGCCTCTCTCCCTCTCTCTCTCTTTCTTTGACGCCTTCTTCGAGCCTTGATTTTCGTTTTCACGAGCCCGGTTTTCGTCCTCGAGATCTCAGTTTGCTGCTCGAGTCCTTCTTTGCTTCTTCGTCCCTTACTTCCTCGACCCCTGCCCTTCGCTCTTGGCCTCTTCGGCCTGTGCTTCATCGCTCTCTGCTTCCGCCTTCCACCCTCCTCCTTCGTCCTTCTCCCGTGCGTCTCCTCGTCAGCGGTCAATGTTCCAGAATTCCCACCGACCGCAGCAACAAGCGAGGAGAGTTCGAGACAAAGACCCAGCACGTGACCACGAGGGAGACGCAGTGAGGGGGCGTGAGAGTGAGAGGGAGAGGGAGTGGGGTCTGAGTGGCAACCCTGCTGCGGCTACCCCGAGGAATCATTTGGCGCACTCGGACCCCTCGCACCCCGCCTCGATCCCCCAAACCTCAGCCGCGACAGAAGTTTTCCATTCAAAATGGAAAATTTGCCTAAAGGCTTCGCCGCGGTGGGCGAGGAGGGGGAGGGGGAGAGAGAGAGAGAGAGAGAGTCGGGTGGGGGCGATGGAAAAAATAATATATTAGAAACTTTTAATATTTATAAGAAAATTTTAATATGCTTGCATTTTGCGGCACAAGACGAAACTTTGTCGGCTCGGTCGGCGCGAGGGAGGGGCAGAGAGATGGATGGCGAGATCTGGCTGTTGTTGTTGTTGTTATTGTTATTGTTGTTGTTGCAGTTGGCCAACATGATTTCTTACTTTGTGCAGATGTATGGGTTCGGGCCTTGTTCTTGCTGTTTGTCCTCAACGCTGTTGGACTTGTTGGTGTTTTATTGGAACGCCACTTGTTGTTGTTGTTGTTTTTTGCTTTAGTTGTTGTTGTTGTTGTGCTTGTAGTTGTTGTTCTTTTCGGTGCTTCGTTGTTTTGTTGTTAACCTCGAAACTTATTTACGATGTGGCAAGTATTTAAGTTCTCGCATATTTCACTCATAGCGACTTTTATCGTCCTCGCACAGTGGGACAAACTGGGCTTCCCGTTCACGCCCGCCACTGATGTGCATTGACAAATGTTTATAACCAACTTTTTTTGGCTTCTCTTTAGTTTCACGAATTCACTCCCTCCCTAATCGACTGCTAAATGTTTGCCATTTTCTATTGCTTCCTTCTAGCAATAATGGTTTGACAATTTTTAGTGTTTTGTCCATAACTCCAATTTCTCTCCCCTTCCCTCCCCACCCGTCTCCACTCCTCTCATCCCGCACTCTTCTGCTCTGCTGGGTTCCTCTAAAAGATCTTCTGCTCGGCGGCTGCTCTGTTTTTAGAACATCCGGCCTCCTCCCACTGCCGGCGGAGAAACTGCTTAAGTGAGTCGGGAGCCAGGGGTGGGGGCCGCCTAATGGTCATGGGAGAGACAGATGGCGAGCGAGATGGAGAGGGAAGGTGGCAGGGAAAGAGAGCGAGGGGCCGACGGGTCGTCAGGGGCGATGAGAGAACGAACTTCGCTGCCGGCCACAAAGAGCGCCGCATGAGGCGACGACGACGACGAGGGAGAGCAGGAGGTGGAGGATGGGGAAATTATGGTCAGGAGGAGGGCGGCGGGCGGCGGGCGGCGGGCGACGGCCGCGATCGACGTCGAAGTCGCAGTCGAAGCCGAAGACGCCGGAAGAAACCGGGACGAAGGACGTGCGGCCCAGGCGCCGAGGGACGCCGGGAAATTATTATGATTTATTTGGCCCGAGGAAGGACTCGCATCACAAGCGCACAGAGCGACGGACAGACAGTCGGACAGACAGTCGGGCCATACATATTCACGCACACACACGCCGACACACCGACACACAGACACTCCAATAGTTATCTGGCAGCAGAGGAAAATGTCCTTTTTTCAAGCAGTTGACTCGAGGGACGACGCGAGGCAGAGGGGGGGGGGGGGGGGGGGAGGCAGAGGGAGACAAAGCGAGTTGGGGAGGGAGACCGGGAGGGGGAGGGGGAAATTTGCGCATTGCGAGCGAGAGCGCGAGAGCGTGAGGGAAGTTCTCGGAAATTTCTATTCGTTGGCAACAAAATTAGGTTAACACTGACGAATTAAGGACATTAGTGTGTGACACTCACACACACACACACACACACAGACTCACAGCCGCAGGCGACAGGGGGGGGGGGGAGGGGGTGGACTTGAGAGGGAAAGAGACAGGCTCGTGTCCCGTTCAGGGATTCCTTTCATTCCATGCCATTTGCCCTCGGGGCATCATCTCAGCCTCGTCCGCATCCTCGTCCTCGTCCTGCTCCTCGTCCCGGTCCCGGGCTGGCTGTCACTTTCAACAGCAGGCTCCCCTCTCCCTCCCCCCCTCCCTCTCCCCCCAGCGTCCCCGAGGCCGCACGCATAATGAAGTGCGAGAGGAGGGAGGGGGCAGGCGGTGGCCACGAGCTTCAGTTGGATCGATGGGCCTTAAATGTGCTTCCGAGTCAGCGGTAGATTTCCGAAATCTGAAATTTCAGAAGGTCGTTTTCGATCGATTTTTGAGTTTAATGAGATTAACTTTCTTTTCGTTCTTCATAGCGAAATTTCACAAACAATCATATTTTTGAGACCGGGAGTTCACAATCAACGATCGGTAAGACATAGAAAAATATCAAAAAATATTTGAATTTGAACCAACTGGAAGCAATCAAATGGTAGAAATCAATTTCAAAATTGAGAAAATCCATTTAAAGAAGAATGAAGCAATAAAAATCACTTTCGAAAAATCGTCAATTTTAATCATACTCTGTTTCACGATTGCCATTGAATAAATATTGAAAAAAAATTAACAGAAATTTTTCAAACCTCATATTCATTATTTATTATTCGGCTTTTGTGGAATTTGAAGATTTTTTTTTCTCTGCAGGAAAACAACAAATTTGAAACTGAAAAACATTGAAAAGTATCGATTGAATTTCTGATATTTGAATGATTCCAATTTCTGACCGATGTTCTTACATTTCTTCCAATCTTCGGCTGACTCCGTCTATCCATATTCTTTCTCTCTCTTTCTATGTCTCCCGCGCTCTCTCATCAAGCAATTAACGCCTGACGATCGTCGTCTTTGGCACGAAAGTTTGTTGGACAAAACGCAGAACAAGCGGCAGAGAAAGCGAGTGAGCGGGAAGGAGAGGGAAGAAAAATGAAGAAGAGATGACGCGGGAGAGAGAGGGAGAGAGAGGGAGAGCCAGAAATTAGATTATCCGTCGTCTGGCAAGTGCGAATGTGTGCCGGAGTCTGCTCTGCATGTCAATGCGTCTCTTTCAGCGACTTCCATCATCTTCTCCTCTCTCTCCCTTTCTCTCTGAATTCCCCCTCTCCTTCTCCCTCTCCTTCTCCCTCTCCCCCTCTCTGTCTCTTCGCTGTGCACTCGCTCTTCCCGTTTCCTCCCGTTCACCTTCCCTCGGGCTCTGAAACTTCGCCCCTCAAAGTACGTCTTGTGTCTGTGTCTGTGTGTGTGGAAGTTTCTCCACGACCTGGTGGTGTGTGTGTGTGTGTGTGTGTGTGGGAGATTAAAATCAAGCGAACTCATCAGTCGGTGTGGACAATAAAAATCCCAAGACGAGGAATTCCTGCTGCTGTGATGGTGGTCCTGGAATGGCTGTCACGGATTTTAATTTTTATGCCAGGGGATGAGCGAAAGGGTGAGATGACGGGTTACGTTGCGTGAGTGACTGAGACAACGAAGCACCAGGGGTTGGAGACGGAGGAAAGGAATTTTTTAGGGTATGAATGGCCAAAGGAAAACTAAAGTTTCGAGGGCATTGGATTTTTTCAATTTTTCAGCAAAATTAAAAATAATGCTCAACGTCTTAAAGACGTATTAAGTTTTCATCCCTTTCAATTATTCACTTATTTTATGTTATTTACTATAACGATAAAATCGTACAGTTGTCATTAGTTGTTTCATATTCGATATTTATTTTCGATATGTATTTTAATCATGTTTTTACTACTTAATATTTTTCACAATGAGATTTTACAGAAATTCCGAACTCATTCCTCTCATTTGGCTTTTATCTGCCTTTCTTCATGGTGACGACACTCGAAAGTTGTTGTTGTTAACCTCATGTCCACCAACAGCACACACGCTCGATCAACGCCGGTGACAACAAATCCGTCGAGCAGCTTCGTTGTTGTTGTTTGTGCGCTCTCCACTAATCAGCAAATGCAGTTGCCTTTGCCCTGAGAGGGAGAGAGCGGATGGCGAGAGCGTGTGCGGACAGTGATGTCATTTTAGCTCATTCATTCCAGATCTGGCGTGTTTGAGACTTGCATTTCGGGTTTTTTTTGTTTTTGTTTTTTGTGAAAAAACTGCTCAGACTCCAACTTAGTTTCATTAACGTTCATGAACCGTATCGAAAGTGGTTGAAACGCCCTGATTTTTGCGCACGATCAAAAGACAATCGTTCAATGTTAACAAATTTCGAATGCTTTATGATGCTGACACGTTTCCACACCCTACCCTCGAGGCGAAGGGCTCGTCGACTGTGGAAAGGAAAGGATCGAGAATGAACTTCTGGCATGTTCATGCCTAGCATGAATGATGATTGCTTGATCATGCACGGTGTAGCAGGTCAGTTTGAAATGAAATCGCGCTGTTTCCTTAATCTTAACCAGTGGTAATCTTAATCGTTGCTGTATATTAGACAAGGTCAGTTCTTATCACCAACTAACGATCTGCAGTCAGTCGACTGCATGCTTTCATCCTCCATCTCTCTCTCTCTCTCTCTCTTTATCTCGTTCCCTATGTCTGTCCCTATCAAAGTAAAAGTCAGGCAAACTTCTCACGCGACATCTGTTTGACCGGATCTCGAAAAACGTGTCCAATCTCGGCGCGTGTCACTTGCCTTACCCTACATTATATGGGTAAGAATGTGTGAGTTTCATCCCTTGGCTGGAAAGAGGTTTCATGGGTAGTGAAAAATACAAACAGTGGCGACCAAAATGAGTTCACTTGTGAGAACGTCTCAAAAAGAAAACTGTGTGGTTTTCAACCAACATGCTAATATTGCACTAAGAGCTAATCACCAGTACTACTTCAAACCTAACACATAATTAATTAAAATTGATAGGAACAGTATCTTGATCAGATGTCTTTTCCCATTAGTTTCTCGTCACCCAAACTTTTACTACATTTTAACTACATTCAACACATTTGCACCTTACTAAAGCTTCAATGATAAGAGCGATGCGATTGTGAAAACTGCTATAGATTTTATAGGATCCGACAAAGTCCCTTTTCTCATCAATTACGTGACAATTACAATATGTAATTTCCCCTTTTATTCAATTTGAATTTTCTAAATCAATAACTATGCCCAGTAGGCTGTCAAACGTGTGCGGATTCAGTTCTAAGCCTCAGTTCTCAGATTGGACGACGATCGATCAAGTGCCAATTTCGGATCCGCGTCTCTCACATCAGTGAAGCCACAAGATGAGCGCGCTGATGTTCCTGGCGACAACTGCCATTGGGTTCGCGGTAATTTGGTTAATAAGATCGACCAGGAGGCCAGCCAACTACCCACCAGGTAAGGATCAATATGTGCCATGGAAACCAGTTCACTTAACAATATTTAATCACATGATTATTGAGAAATACCTCGCTCAAATTGAAGAACGCGCCATATGAAAGCTAATCAAAGGCCTACTGTAGTCACGATCGTAATTCCCACGTCATCGAGATCCTCTCACTGACCACAGTAAAGAGCTCACACAATTAGGCTCATACAACGATGTCCTGACAACGCCTAATGTCTTTGATTTCCCCTTGCAGGACCCCCCATCAGCCCCTGGGTGGGGAACACGGTCCAGCTGCGCCGGGAGGCCGAGGCCCTGGGCGGCCAGCACCTGGTCTTCGAGGAGTGGGCCAAGAAGTACAACAGCGACGTGCTCGGCCTGAAGCTGGGCCGCGACTGGGTCGTCGTCGCGCTCTCGTACCCGCTGGTGCGCGAGGTCCACCTGAATGAGCTGTTCGAGGGCCGGCCGGACAACTTCTTCTGGCGCCTGCGCACGATGGGCACGCGCATGGGCATCACCGGCACCGACGGCCGCCTGTGGTACGAGCACCGCAACTTCACCATGAGGCAGATGCGCCACGTGGGCTACGGCCGGACGCAGATGGAGCAACACATCGAGGCGGAGTCCGCGAGCCTCGTCCAGGACATCACAGACACCCGGGAAGAGCCCGTGTGGCCAGCGAGCTTCCTGGCGCCTAGTGTCATCAACGTGCTCTGGTCGCTGGCCGTCGGACGCCGTATCGAGCATCGGGACCCGCAGCTGCAACGGCTCCTGGACCTCTTCGCGCGGCGCTCGAAGGTGTTCGACATATGCGGCGGCGTCTTGACCCAGTTCCCCTGGCTGCGGTTCGTCGCGCCCAACTGGACCGGGTACAACCTGGTGCAGGAGCTGAACCGGGAGCTGCTCGGCTTCTTCATGGATATCATCGACGACCACAAGGAGCGGCTGAGCGCCGAGAACGAGGACAGCGACCTGATCTTCGCGTACTTGAAGGAGATGCGCACGGTCGGACTGGAGAACAGCACGTTCAACGAGACCCAGCTGACGATGACCATCCTGGACTTCTTCATCGCCGGCTCCCAGACCACCAGCAACACCATAGACCTGGCCCTGATGATGTTAGCGAGCCGACCCTATGTCCAGGAGACGCTCGCCGCAGAGATCTCCCAGAACTACTCCGATCGACCGGACGAGTTCCCGCATCTGAGCACGCGTCACTCGTACCCGCAGACCGAGGCCTTCATCATGGAGGTGCAGCGGTTCTTCCACATCTTGCCCATGACGGGGCCGCGCCGGGCTGTCTGGGACACAAAGCTGGCCGGCTACGACATCGCGAAGGACATGACCGTCCTGATCGGCCTGCGGTCGGCGCTCATGGACAAGGAGCACTGGGGTGACCCCGAGTGTTTCCGGCCGGAGCGATTCATCGACCGCGACGGACGGGTGGCCAAGGACGAGTACTTCATTCCCTTCGGCCAGGGCCGCAGACGCTGCCTGGGCGACGCCCTGGCCCGCGCGTGTCTCTTCTCATACCTGGTGAAGATAGTGCGGGACTTCAGGGTCGAGTACGTGGGCTCGCCGCCCGAGTCCTTGGAGCTGGAGGCGGGAATTATGCTGCACCCCAAACCGTACCAAGTGAAGTTCATTGGGAGGGATTCGATTTAGTTCGGTGAAAACACCATGCTTTTAACTCTTAATTTCTTAGGTAAGTTTAGTAGGTAAGTTTGTGGTAAAAAGGTTTTGGCTGGCGGTTTGGTATTTTTAGTCAATGGAATAATGTCTTTTGCACACTGTTGTTGACATATAAATTAGAAAAATCTTTTATACTTTGAAAATATGTATTATTAGCAAAAATATTATGAATATCTACAAAATAATAAACCTTTAGCCTTTTTATTTTGATGATTGTATCAAAAGCGATCGGAAGATCCACGAGCCACACGACCGACACACACTCATGGAGCAGGCACCAGTCTGAGCCTTTCCATTACTCACGCACACTCTCGCAACGACGGACTCTAACGACGTTGGGTCGAAAGGGATGTTGGGGAGAAGGAGGAGAGCGGAGAGAAGTTCCGGGGTTCGATTGGATTGAGGGAGGTGGAGTGAAACATGTGTTGCCAGCGAGCGGATATCTCGCAAACAAAGGAACATGCGTGCACATAATTTAACAATTTCCCCAGCAGCAGCCCCAGCCCCAGACCCAACCCCACGACCATGACCAGCCAATCGACCTTCCACCGAGTCCCGAAACCGCCAAGCGAGCGCCAGCCGCATCGCTACGAAGCCCTCCGTCGTCCTCCAACTTCCTCTGCAGTCGCGCCCTCGTCAGCCACAGCCTCTTGTCCTGAAGCCTTCCCACCGCACGGATTGAATATTAAAAAACAAAGGCCTGGCGAGGGAGGGCGAAGGAAGCGGGAGATGTTGGAAGATGGTGGAGGGAGCCGGGGGGGCTGGGAGTGGTTCGGAATCTATGGAATATTCGATGTAATAAATTTTACGCACAAATGCTTTTGTTTGCCGAATTCTGGCAAATATTTGCGAATTAATTTCAATTTTTGCCAATCATCCCCATGTGTGGGTGTGCGTGCATCTATGGTTGCCACTATCAGTGTGTGCGTGGGTGTGCGTGTGTGTGCGTGTGTCATGGTCAAGTGTGGTCGATGGCGAGAAAATTTAATATGTTTTCCTCTGCACCTCCTGCGCCACTGGGGCTTCGACTCCGGCTTGCTTTGAATCGAAGATGAATGGGTTTTTGATTTCAGCCACAAATTCCGACGATGATCCTTTGAAAGGCCTCTCACGCGTGGTCCTCCCCGCTCCCCCTGCCCCTCTCTCTCTCTCTCTCTCTGTCACCATCCTTTGTTACTCTCCCTGTTTATCGTGTCTGTGGCCGCTGAAGTCCTTTGGGCATTGCAGGCTTCAAGCAGTTTCTGCCTGTGTGTCTCACGCAGCAAATCGTTAAATGGCCTGTTACTAACTCTTTCTCCTTCTACCTCTCTATCGCTCTCCCCTCTCTCTCTCTCTCTCTTATACCCTTTCCCCTCTTCCCCACGTACATAAATTTCACAGTCAAAGTCAAAGAATGTGGGGAAACGATCCACATTCAACTTGTTTGAAGTTCGGCCCAAAGTTTGACAGTAGTTGGCAACGCGGCCGCACCTGCTGGCCACAGGAAACGCCCTACCGGAAAATCCTTCACTTCCTCACGTCCCTCCATGATCGACCTTCGTCGCCTCGGCATTCCTCATGTCCTTCTGGGGAAAAGAAATCTATTAAATCGTTATTATTTTCGAAATAAGACAAAAAAAAACTCCCCAAAAATCCCCACTTGCCTCATTCCTCAGTCGGGATCATGGGAACAGGGTTCGTTTTTTTTTCTTTTCTTTTCTCTACCCTCCACATTGCAAGTCCTTCGGCAGCTCTCGGAGCTCATCCCGAGCTCTTTTAGGGATGTTCTGCGGATTTGCTCGCAGCTAGTACGTAATGCAGTCGGGGATTCCTCGCTTTACTTCCCCATAATCGATCGTTTGTTAACCTCGTCCTCGCCCTCGCCCTCGCCATCGCCCTAGTCCTCGTCCTTGGCGCAGCCTGGGTTCGTTCCCGAAAGTCGACTCTTCTCCCTCGTTTCCTTTGGCCCGCTTCCCGCTGGTTTCTTTGGCCTTTTGTCTCCTTGAGCTCGCATGGTTCTGTAAATTTCTTCCTTCTCCACTTCCGACTCCCTTGCTCGCCTTCCATCGCGTTCTCCGTCGCCCTCGCCTTTGGCTCCTGGCACCCCTGCGATCCTTTGCCTATCTATCCAACGATCGACCGATCGATCGTTTATTTCGTGTGAATATCCTTGGGAGAAATATTTTCTCACTCACTTACTCGCCACGGCAAAAACACACACACACAGTGGAGTGTGTGTGTGGGAGCCGGGCGAGCAGATGGGAAATTTATTAGCTTATTTAGAAGTGGGGAAAAAGGACTTTCTTCCCACGCACACGAATGCACACATGGAGGCATTCCCTTGCAGCGAGCGGGATCCTGGCCGATAAAATATTGATTGTCGAGGCGGGGGAGCGGGGTGGAGGGCAGCAGCAGCAGCAGTAGCAACACAACAACAATGGTGGCCGGTGTGGGAAGTGCAGTTTTTATTGTTGTTGGAATTGCGATGGTGGCCTGTGTGGTTGTTGCAGTTGCTGCTGGAGGACGAGGCCGGCCTGTTTGTCGCACGACGGTCGAGCAACGAGGGAAAGAGTGAGAGCGAGAGAGGGAATGGAGCTTAGTGGTGGGCAGAAAGAGACAGGACTCTCGAACACAGACTTCTTCACACACTGGAGAGCCGTAGGACGACGACCGAAGGATTCACACGCATGTAGGCGACGTTATTTTCTCGGTCTCCCCTTCTCCCTCTCCCTTTCTCCTACTCCTACTCCTTCTCCTTCTGCTTCTGCTTCTCCTTCTGCTTCTCCTTCCCCCCATCTCCATCTCCCTCTCGCTCGTTCAATATTTTCACACTTAAGATCTTGAGACGTGAAATGTTGTTGCACTTAGTTTTACTGTTGCTCCTGCCATCGATGCTCAAATCGCTGTTGTTGTTTTTCTTATTGCTATTGTTCTTGTTAGTGTTGCATTCTTTTTTCTTGATGTTGTTGTTTTTTTCTTTTTTTAATTTCTCTCTGACTGTTGTTCTTGTTAAGGAACACCAAGAGCGGCAACAGCGAACCAAGGCACAGGGAACTGAAACACTTTCACATTTATTTATGTGTTTGAGCATGTGTGTGGGTCTCATGCACACGTGTGTTTGTGTCTGTGTTGGTGCGGCGGAATAAAGTAAATTGCCGTCGGTGGTAGTTTTGGAATTTTCTAAGAAAATTGCTGGAATACAAAAAACAAAACACAAAAAAAAAAAACACAAACAACGACGGCTAGAAAACGCCTTGTCAGTGTTGTTGCCTTATGAAGTGTGGAGATTTTGCTATGTTGTTGTTGCTGTTGTTATTGTTTTGTAACTTCAGGTTTTTGCCGGAGAATTTGTTGCCTACTTGGAGGTTTTTTGGGTTCCTGACCGTTTTGGTAGAAAACAAATTACTAGCGATTGTTTTCGTAGATTGGTTTGAATCATTTCCGGGTTTCTCAAGTCCTTGTGTTTCTCATTAATAAAAAAAAAAACAAAAAAATAAAAAATTAAAAAAAAAAATCATAGACCAAGAGACCGCTGGAAAATAGACTTTGAAGAGAGTGAGAGGGAGGACGAAAAAACGGAAGAATGTCAAAAAAGTCTACTAAAGCGAGAGGCGAAATAAAAATGCATTGATTTGTTCATTGTCCAGAATCCCTGAAAAGAACCTTCCACGAACCGGGCACACGTGTCGAAATCTTTCAGTGATTTTCCGCATTTCAACATAAATCCCCGATTTCAATTTTACAACATCCACATCGTTCCTTTTGCATATCAATATTTGGGATTTTTTGCTTTTGTTTCTTGTTGTTGTTGTTGTTGTTGTTACTTTTGTGTGTGTGCAATATAATAATTTTCAATAATTCATAAAAGCTTCGTCGCCCGAGGCCTCGTCCTCGGCTTCAGCTTCCACTTCCTCTTGCTCTTCCTATTAAATTATATTATTTCCGCTTTGCTGCCGATCGCTTTGAACCGCTGCCAGCGACGAGCCGTCCTTCGTCCTGCCCTCTCGCGCTCTCCCGCTCTTCCGCACACACTCTCGCTGGCGCTGAATCCCCGGCATTTTGTTATTTTCTGTTCTTGCGCGGCGGAGAATCAAATGTGGGAACCTTCGAGGAAAAAATGTCAAATTCAAATCAAAAGTTAATGATTTGGAAAATTTTTACGAAACGTTTTTGCGCTCCTAATGTAAATCCCTGCCAGGAGCTGAAGGACGTGGACGTCGCGAAGGGGGGCCAGGGAGACAATGACAGAGAGAGGGTGGTTCGGTTGGTCCTTGATTGGAGACTCTTTTGAAGTGACGCATCCTCGATAGGTCTGGCTGCCGTCGACGTTTTGATTAAAGGCTTCCTCGCTCGAGGTCCTCGAACGGGCTCCCTGGACCCTGTGTCGCGTTGTCCTTGAAATCACGGCAGGTTAAAGCTGCAAATTGACGCGAGTCTTGGAGAGCAACAGCGAGGGAATTCCCGGGAAAAAACTCCCTTTGGTAAAAACAGCCTTGGCTTCTCAAAGTCGAGTTTCCATTTGTTTGTTTCTAATTGAGCGCAGGATATTTTTAATCTCGAGAAGGACGTCACGCCCTCCTCCCACGCCCAGCCCGGCCGTTCAGGACTCGCCCGCCCAAGTTTCCTGCAGCTTCCAGTGAACTCCCTGAAAGTGAAACCACACCAAATAATCAATCGAACCGAAGGGACGAGTGGGGAGGAAGCGGACCGAGAAGCGCCTGGGTAGTGGTGGCATTGGTGAGCTGTGTATTGGTGTGTGGGTGTGTGGAAAACCGTAGCAATTACAAGAAACTAACTTCGACTAAAGTGAGGAATCGAAGCCAAATAACGAATGCATTGAAATGCATCGAATGCAATGAAATGGGAATAAATTAATTAAAATAAAATAGGAGAGAATGAAATAAGATAACAATAAATGCATGAAGTGAAATAAAATCGATGCAAAGTTGAAA
Organism: Coelopa pilipes; assembly: GCA_947389925.1. Lineage (NCBI taxonomy): Eukaryota > Metazoa > Arthropoda > Insecta > Diptera > Coelopidae > Coelopa > Coelopa pilipes. The sequence goes on from OX376696.1 coordinate 6,687,585, forward strand.
GGAAGTGCAATTTGCATAGAATAGAGATGTGTGGGTGAGAGCCAGACGCAGAGAGGACGGGAAGGGACGGTTGAGGATGGAAATATATAAATGAAAATATATAGAATTAAAATAATGGAATAATTTGGGAATGGGAAAAATCAAAAATAAGACGAATTTTAATCGTAATGTGTGAAAAAGTGTAAAAATCAAATTTAATTGACTGAGTATAGTCAGTCATTTATGTTAGCAAAATAATACATATTGGGAAAAGTAAAAACCTAGATTTCATTTTCTCCGCAGGATGCGAGAAATCTGGATAAAGGATTTGTAACTTGTTCAATTGTTTTCATTATTAATTTTCTTACAATTTCTGTATTTGTGATGATGCTTTCGACGATTTCTCTGATCGACGATTGCTGATATTTTCCCACAAGCACACACATTGCTTCATTGTGGTCAAATTAGAGTGCAGAATCCGATGCTCGCACAGACAAAAGCCATGAAACTCACTGTTAAATAGTCCTTCACGCAGACGAACACAGACAAACCTGCCATGGGAACAATTGCACCTGGACACGGGAGCGGGGCCGATGTCGGGGTCGGGGCCGTGGGGGTGCGGATGGCGAGGTTCGAAAATGTTCGAAATTGAATTTCCAAAAGCAGAACCGCATGAAAAACACATGTTCTTAAGCTCTCGCCCGCAAACAGATCCGATCGCTCCGTCCAAATATATCTGCTTGTGTATTTGTTTGCTAGTGTGCGTATCTGCTTAAGGCTCTATTGACAGATGCTGCCAACGAGGACATCGAGAACATCCAGGACGCCCACGACGACGACGACGGCAGTGTTGCCAACTGTATTTGTTAATTCTCACCTGCATGCAAATTGCTTTGTTTAAATACGTTCGCTCGTCCATTCCGTCCGTCCCGCATTCGGCCCCCCTGTCTGTGAGCGATAGTGCGAGGCTGTGTGTGTGCATCGGCTTGTTTGCCTGCGTGTCCTGGCTCTGAACAATTGATATCCTGCTGTCGTTGCGGGCGAACTCTTGGTCAGGCTCCGTTGGCTGTCGCCAGAGATGGGCAAACATTACACGGAGCCACCGACACGGAGCTCTTGAATTGCTTCTCGGAGATCCTTCTCGATGTCCTTTCGTCCAGGGCAGGTGGCGACGATGGGCTCCGAGCCGTGCTGGAGGGGAGGGAGGTGGGTGGCGTGTGGTGGGATTTAGGGCGTGGTGGATGCAGGGGGTGGTGGGAAGAGTTCGAGTCGAACATCATCGATTTCACGGGGCTCAGGAGGCCTTAAGGGGCGTGGGCGGCGAGAGAGTGAGGGACAGAGAGGGGGGCGTTGGAGGGAGATGGAAAAGTAAATTTGTGTAGGGAATTAGGGGCAGGGGGGGCCGAGGGGTGAGTTTGGAGGTGCGAGGAGATGACGATGGGAGTCTGGGCCTTGCTTGAAATTGTATTCAATTTCTGTCTAATTTGGCGAAAATGAAAATATGAAAAAAACGCAAGAACAAACTTCAATGGAGAGAAAAGAAATAATAAAATATTAATAAAGAAAAATTATTATGAGAAAGAAATAACGATATAAATATATAAGGAAAAATTGTAGGGAACAAAAGTTTGTAGAGTAAAATTAAATTAAAATATTTATATATTATAATGAGAGTTTAATAAAGACAATGTAATATGACAAATTAGTAACATGACAAATTGTAATGAAAACCATTAATGAAATAAAAAAAGTTAATAAAGAAAAATTATGATGAAAAATTTATTATGAAAAATTAATAAAAAAAAATTAAGAAAGAAAAATAAAGAAAATATTAATAAAGACAAATTATAATCAGGAATAAATTACAAAAAATGTTAATGAAAATATAAATAAAGAAAAGTCATAATGGAAAAAAAACAATTATAAAGAGTTTAATTATGAAAATAAATAAGAGAAATTATCAAATAAAAATCATAACTAGAAATCAATAAAGAAAAAAGAATAGTAAGAAATTATTACAGAAAACTATTAATAAAACAATTATTGTGGAATTTATTTATGACAAGTTTACGTGAGATTTAAAAAAAAGAAAAACTATTTAAAATTAAAAAAATCACAGGTTCAGCCCTAAAACGAAAAAATTAGTTAATTGATTGATTAGGAAAAATAAGGTAAAGGAAACATATTCATTATCGGGGTAAAGCGGACAACTTCAAAGTTTCTAAGATCTTCCAGGTTTGAACCAATTTCCGGCAATGAGTTTAAAATTCTGAAGTTCAACAAATCTCCCGAAATGTCATCAAAAGTTGTCGCGGAAAACACAATTCAATTAAAAGCCTTTTTCCCAGGAAGCGACCGGAAGTTCTGCGTGTTTGTCCCTAAAGTTGAAGCAATCAAAATAACAATCGACGACCATGTGGCGAAAGAATTCCCTGGCTCTCTCCCTGTCTGCCCCTCCCCCCCTCTCTTTCTCTCCCTCTCACTCTCTCTCTCTCTACCCCAACTGGACGCAATTTTCTATGCTTCATTTCGTCCACACAAAGTAGTTGCGTGTGTGTGTGTGGTTGTGGTCGAATTTCTTCGATTCAATTAAACAGCATTGCGATAAGGATCCTGCCATTGTCGTTGTTATTCTTATTGTTGTTGTTGTTGCCTGCTCTCGGGCTCCGGGCAAACATAATTTCATCCACCTCTCGCCACAAGCGCAGCTTCCTGTTTGTGCCTTTGTTTACATGCCATCGTCTAAGTATGTGTTTGTGTTGGCGCATTTCTGAGAATCATAAATTTTGCAATAATCTGCAATTTCATTAAAATGCTGCTTTAATTTCGATTACGATTTGCGCTTTGATTTTCCAGCAAATGTCTGGCCGTCTCCCTCACTCACTCCCTCCCTCCCGCGCTGCTCACTCGGCAAATATTGACTCGTGGACAATTTACGAGCCTTGCTTTGATTGAAATTCCCCACATATAGAAAAGCCAGGCTTAATTGAATAGTTTCCTTAATTGGGATTTTCCTACCTACGGTGGATTTTCGTCCTCCTTCACCTGCTCTCCACACCTTGGCGTTTGGCTTTTCCCTTCCCGCTCTCTCTCTCTGTCCAAGGGTTTTTCCTAAAATCCCTCTCCTACTAAACCTTTTCCTTCCCAGATATTTTCCAACTAGAATCTTTCTCCTTGATTTCTCTCCTCATCCATTGTACGGCCTTCTTTTGTGAGATTCTTGCACATCCTTTGTCATTGGTCTCTCTTTGGCCGGCTGATCTCGGCGTATCCTTCAGGACACTCGTTGTCCGGAAAAGTTTTAATTGAAGAAGACATTTCCTGTCACTCTTACGAGCTGTTGTCCAACAGGATGAATCCTGGCGTTCGGCTGTCGATGCCAAGGATTGCTCCTAATCTGACGTTGATCAACTGTGGCCTCTTTTGCCGATTTTCAACAAGAACCTTGATCCATCCTTTTCACTGGCCAAGAGTCGAATTTTAATGGAATTATTTTCTCTACTTGACAATAGGAATTCATTCTCGGCCTTGTCTATTTGGGCAGACTTCAAAAGTATTTCACTCACATGTCAATTTACATTCAGAGCCGGATGTGATGTGGTGAATAATATTTTCCCCAATTTCCCCAATTATTTTGAAACTTCCTTTTTGACTCGCAGACGACTTTTGTTATTCTTTTAGGTAGAAAGGTCTTGAACAATTATTTTTTTAATGTCCATGAAAATGCCTTGGTTTTCCACTCTTCTCTAGAAAAGTTTACACAGGGTTTCATTGATTTCACTCCAGTTGTTGTTGCCGGAATAAAAAAAATCGTTGTCTTTTTTTCTCATATTTTATTTTCTATTTTTTCTATTATGACTTCTGCTCACCATTCATCGAGCCCGGATTTCCAAATCCATTCTTCACCCTCAGGCTTGCAGTCGAATTCCGGCACCTAATTAAATTCCCCGAAATTCCCGCCCAAGGACTTGTCAAGAAATTCTCAAATTCAGCCGCGAATCAATCACCAATTCACGTCACGACGCTTCTCGTTACTTCGCGTCACCTGACGTCACGTCACGTCACGTCACGTCACTTGATGCGAAATTATAAATTCATCCCTCAATTTCGACAACTTGAACTTCATAAATTTTTGCCAACCGAAGAAAATTGACGTCAAAATTAGTGGTGAAAGAGAAGGGGAGAGGGAGTGAGGGAGGAAGAGAGACAGCGAGATAGCGAGAGGGCTTTAAAATTTATGGGGAATTTATCACGGCTTGTTGCCGTACACAAACATGCATAAATTTTTATTCGAAATTCGAGGAACGACGAACGCCACTGAAATTAACATGTCTTCACACAGACATACACACGCACGCACACAGCCAAGTGCAGGATATAAACACACACATGTGTACACACAAGGACCGCAGGAGCTGGAGCGATCTCGATGCAGCAACAATAAAATTTAACGATACGCCCATAAATTTGGGCGCAATTTGTATGCGGCGATAGACTTGAAGGCTGTCATAATTACAAAGCGCGAGCTGCCTGCGTGTGCGTCTCCGTGCGTGTGTGTGCGTGTGTCTGAGGCATTTAGGTGTGCATATGTGTAGGCGTAGGTGTGCGAGGAGGTGTGCGTGCGAGCCTGCTAGTGTGGGAGTCGTAAGTTATGGCTTGTAACAGCTAAACAAGCCATAAATCCACAAAACACAATTAATAACAATTAATTCTGCCCTACGAAATTTAATTATTGCGTCCTCGCCAGGAGCCTGTGAGAGGCAGGGGCGGGGGGGGGGATGGTGAGAGCGAGTGGGAAGATTATATTAAATCCCAGCCAGGACTCTGAATTCCGCCGGTCTTCGCCCACTTTCCCTCCTCCATAAATCACTCTTAAATGGAGATTCATGTGGTTGTAGCTGGAATTGTTTTCTTTCCAATTTTTAAACTGTTAGATTTTCCCCTTAATTGACTTGATTTAATTTACTCCTCGCGGTCGGCCATTGACGACAATTTGTAATAAAAATATTTGGTACGAAGTCCGCCGCCTCCTGACTTCCAACGACTTCTCGTTCGCCACATCGAAAGCTCGGTCTGGCTGAGGAATCGGTTCGGGACGGAAGTCACCGGTAGTTTGCGGCTCGTTTCCCTCCCCTCCGCTTGCCCACCGACTATTGTGCGTCCAACTACTCCATCCATCTGGCCCGCCTCCTGATCTTATCTCTCGCCTTCGTCCTGTTGGCACCCGCCGGAATCTGCTCGATTGTCCTTCGTTGCCACAGTCGGTTCCCGTCGATTCCACCGCATCGTCCTCCTGATTGCTCTTTCCGCTCTCTGTCCACCGCGATGGTTGTCTGTCTGTCTGTCTCCTTCTAGAAAGTCTCCTTCCCTCAGGATGGTGTCGGCGTTTGGTTTTCCTTCTTCGTCTTTGTTTGTTTTTCCTTTGACGTTCATTCGTTCCGATCAAGACGAAATTGAGTTTTACTCAAGTCTTCTTCCATCCTCTGTCCATCTCCTGTCCTTCGTCCTTTTTTTCATCGCTTTTCGTTCTACTCCTCTTGTGTCTTTTGTGCCCCTTGTGTTCGCCTAACGTCCTCCATCTCTTTGTGCTTCAGTCTCCTTCTTCTCATCTTTCGTCCTGCTTCCCGAGTTATTCGTCGTCCATCTTTTCATCTTTCGTTCTCCTTCTCTTCATCTTTCAGTCTCCTTCCCTACATCTCTGGTCGTCCTTGTCTTCGTCATTCGTCCTTCTTCCCTCCCGTCGACCAAGTCAGGCCACCATCGACCGTCCTCCAGCACTCGTTCATCGACTCGCTCGACCATTTGGTGGCCAGCCTGCGACCCTCGTTCCTTCTCTTCCCATCGACCTGCTGCCTGGACGGCCTGGTCACTCGCCTGGTCCCTCGCCTCAGAGCTGCCGGACCTGGTCGTGTCCTCATGTCTTCATGTCCTCATGTCCTCGTTCGGTGTCGTTGGCTCCGCCTCGCCTTCGGTTTGGCGATCGTCGATGGTTCGGGGTGAAAAATGCAAAAGTGTTTTATTGCTGCTGCAATATCTTGCCACTTATCTTGCTTCTACTTCATCTCCCACTTCCTCCTCTTCCTCGCCATTCACCCCCTCCATCTCCCTCATTCGTTTGCCCTCCTTCCTCCCAATCCCCCCACCATCGCCTCGGCTGCTTCTCTCAGATCCACTGCCTAGATTTCTTCTACTTCTCTCTCCATCTCACCCCCAGCCGGTGCGATTGCGAGTGTGTGTGAGTGTTGGTGATGAATGCGTGGCATGACCATCTCTGTAGTTGTGTCTCTCTGTGGGTGTGTGTGTGTGTGTGTGTGAATGTGTGTGTGTGTTGGCGTCGGTTATTATTACAAGTTGTCACCAAAGTAATATTCTCATAATTTAAGATTATTTTCCCGCTCACAGTTTGTGCTCGTGTTGCTCCGGCCACGGCTCCTGTTCCACTCTAGTATATAGCTGTGGTTGTTGTTGTTGTTGTTGTTGCTGTTATATACTCCTCCACCAGTGTTGTTGCTATTGCAGTCCATGGTATGGTGGCTCTTGTTGCCGTTCGCCGTCTCGTGTTCGTCGCCGGGCGTCGTCTCGCAGCCGAGGCAGCTCCAGGAAATGGAAACTTATTGCGGTTATGGCGTCGCCTCTGGTCACACGCTTCCTTGATAGTTTTTCCATTTTATTCTATCCCTTTTTGTCCCCCTCTTCCCACCACTTCATGCCGTCCTTCGCCTGCCGCCCTCAACATCGGTTGGCCCTTTTTGCATTTGTTTTGACCACCGAACCGCAGACGTGTCTCTATTGCCAATGCACAGAGAGAGAGAGAGAGAGAGAGAGAGAGACAGCCAGAGTGTGTGACAGAGAGAGGACTTCACGCTCCGACAGTAGAAGCCTTTTGTACTCAGAAGAGGCCAACTGAAGATTTGTCCGATATTCCATTACGCAAATGATCCAAATCAATAATTTTTATTCTTTTCAAAAATCTAGAAATCACTCGAGCTCCTCCAATTTTTCTCAGTGTAAGCAACCACGTCGAGGGCGAAATTGTGAAATTTCCCGTAGCTTTCGTCACGTCCACAGACGCCGTCTCAACCTCAGTCTGGACTCGGTTTCCTCCGCACTCTCCTCACAGTCGCCTCATCTCCCTCTCCCTCTCCCTCGACCTCGGTCCTCTTCCCAGCTGCCTCCAGGACTCGGACACGCTGCGAGATCCGGTCCTGCCCTCCTCCCCGGTTGCTTGCAGTGCGACGATGGTCGATGGTCAGACGACGCCTGCAGTTTCAGACGCCACTGCGGACACGTTCGCACCGCGACGAGGCTCGCCTGCAGCTCCCAGGGAGGCGGAACGAGAGAGAGAGAGATGGAGTGGGAGGGAGATGGTTGTAATGATGAAGTATGTGCGACGACGCTTGTGTATGTGTGGGCTGGATGTGAGACGCAGACGGCTGCCTAAGGATTATTATTATTTTTCCAACCAAATTAAATTACAACGCAGCGACAGGGGCGAGTCGGGGGTTAAGGGAGGGCGAAAGGGGAAGACGGGAGAGATAAAGCAGAGGTAGACGAAAGATGGAGGAAATGAGGAGACGTGGAGTCAAAGGCGAGGTCAGCGGGGCGAGAGAGAGAGAGTGAGAGAGAGGGAGGGCGATGAGCAATGAGGTGTCGGGACCACGTTAAACCTTTAACTGCCGGATGTTAGCGGCTTGTGATGGAGTCTTGTGCGAGTCCTGGCGGGACGTATGGGTGTGAATGTGGGAATCCCGGCGTGTCCTTGGCCGGTCGGGTGACGGCGGTGCTTGGGAGTTGCAGGCGTCAACTCAGGGGGTTTCGGTTTGGAGTCAAGGGAGCTGTTTCGGCCTCGCCGTCAGCTTTTCTGAAGCCTCGTCTCGTATACAAAATAATGAATTTGTCATTATAATCCCATTTCAATTAACTTTTACTATTTTTTATTCAATTTTTAATCCTTTTCTTTTCATTTTTATTAAATTTCTTTTGGTTTCCAATATGTTTCTTTCAATTTTGCGCATGGTTCATTCAATTTTTACATTGTCCTTTTAATTTAGGAACTTCCCCTGATTTTTTTCCGATCCATCATTTTGTTTCGTCCCCAACAAAGCCCTTGTATCACTCAATTCCCCCGACTCCATTGTCGCTCGCAATCCTCGCACCAATCAAACACCGTCCGAACTTTTGCTGCCCCCAACGCCAGCCCACCCCCCACTCCGACCGCCCTCTGTCTCCCACTCCGTCCCTCCCTCTCTCCTTCTCCCTCTCAGCCACCGCATTCACCTCCTTTCCTCACTGCTTCTTCCCTCCTCCTTCACTTCTCGGTCACCCTAATGAAGAGAAGAATCCAGGTTCCCCATCCCCCATCCTGTCGCTCGTCTCGTCTCGTCATTGTCGTTTCCCTCTCCCTCTTCCGTCGGAGCTACCAGCTCTGTCCTCCTCCTGCGATCCTCGTCCTTCGTGCCTAGGCTCTAATCAAAGAGGGAAACCGATTTTAATGAAAAGTACACACAATCAATTCATCTGACAGCCTTCCCTCATACCACTGTCCACTGTCTACGCCCTCTCCCTCCCACCCTCTCTGTCTTTCTGTCTCTCGGTCTCCCTGTCTCTCTATCATTAACTCTCCATTTCCCTCTCGGTTGCTGGGAACGGGACGAAACAAGTAGTTAAAAGAATCGACAGCTGAGCAAACGCTCTGTGAACTCCTTGCACAGCACGACGATGTCCTTCTGCGGGATCCTGCAGAACGTCGTCCTGCGGTCACCCCGGTCCTGGCGCCGTCTGCTGAGTCGCGTCTGTCTCCCTCTTGGAGTCGTGGGAGCCTGCGATGTCCTGGCCTGATGGCAGAGTGAGATGAGAGTTGAGTCAGGGAGGTTGGGGACTTCATTGGGCACAAACTCGGGTCGAGCCGGATCGGGTCGAGTTGAGTCCGAGTCCGAGTTGGAGTTGGAGGAGGCGGAGAAGGAGGAACAAGGAGAGAGCAAAACTCCCTCCTGTCTCGCTCCTGGGATGGCCCTGTCCGAGTCCGATCCGCCCCCGTCGTTAATAACTGCAAATCGTGCTTTTTCCGACCCGACGAAGAGAGCGAGGAAGCGGCAGACACGGGGAACTTGTCAGAGGACTATGACGGAGGCGAGGCTGAAGACGACGATGAGGATGACGATGAGGACGAGGACGAGGACCGAGTGTGGGGATCAACACAAGGCAGGTACAGGGGAATAGAAGACGAAGGCAAGGCCGAAGATGAGGCGCCGACTTCCCTGGCCTCGGACTCGAGGTTCTCGAGTGTCAGAACAAAAAACTCTCCTCGCTCACAACAAATCCAAAGTCCTTGATTGGTGGGGCGAACGAGGCCGCCAACCCCTCCCTCCCTCTCCGCTGTACGAAGTGCATTTTGCAAATTATCCTGTTATGGCGAAACTTTCCACCGTCTGTCCGTCGGGCTCTGTGTAATAAGAAACAGACAGAGAGAGAGAGAGAGAGAGAGAGAGCAAGAGAGCGAGAACGATCGTCGTGCCTTCGCCTCGTGTTTAATTATTTGGACAAATATTTGCAATAAGTTGGCAATTAAGGACTTTCCTCGCAGCGCCTCCTCCATTCCCGGTTCCCTGTCTCTCTCTCTCTCTCCTTCCCTGTCCGACCTGTTCTCCCTCCGTCTGTCTGTCCCCCTCTCTCCGGTGTTATGACATTGGCTGTCATTAATCAATCTCCGCAATGATTCGCCCCGATCGAATGTCCTTCCGCAGGACGCCCGCAATTAATGTCATCATCCCCGGGGAGAGCGAGGGCCGTCCGGCGGCCAACGACCGTCGTTCGGTCGATCGGTCGGTCGGTGTTGAGGTGAAGCCCTCGAGGTGTGGCGCGGGGCGCGTCGTGATAGAGCGAGATGGATGGATGGATGGATGGACGGATGGGAGGACACGCTTCATTTTGAGGGACCTAAGCTGCTCCTGATTGATCTCGTGGGAAATTTGCGAAGTTTCATTTCGCTGTTTTCTCTCCCTTCATTTTTCTAACTATTTCCCTCTCACTCTTCATCTCCCTGTTCGCCCTCCTCTTCCTTGCCTCTCTCTTGCTCTCTTTCCCTTGCCCATGCCCTGTCAGTGGCTTCTCCTGTCATAAGGACATCATCATCATCATCGTTTTTGTGTTGTGTCTCGCTTCCATTTTTTGTTTGTTGGTCTCCAGATGCCTCGACTTGTTGTTGTAATTTTTGTTGTTGCCCAACAGTGTTGTTGTTGTTATTGTTGTTGTTGTTGTCGGAGGAGAAAAGTTCACTCCACGTCAGCGACAGCTTCAATGTACTTGACGCTAATTTCATTGGATGTCCTCGCAGGACTCCTGGGGCTCAGGCTAATGACGGCGAAGAAGCCAAGCGAATGTAGCAAGGTGGAGGAGCGGATAAAGAGCGACAGAGAGGAGATCATTAGGGAGTCGATGATTATCAGGGCAAAACCTAGCAGAGCGAAGTAGCAGGAGAATCTGGTAGAATTAGGGAAAGTATTTGGTTTAATGTCTCAAATGAACAAGGGAAACAAAAATAGTGTCAAAAATTAAATGACTGCAATTAATGAATTAATTTATAAACATTTTCTAAAATTTTATCAATTGTAATCAAATCTAGTAAGAGATTAAAAAACAAAAATAGTGTTTAAATAATTCCATCGTATGTCCGGAAATAATTCAATTTAAATAAGTTTCATATGAGTTTCATATGAGTATCATACTATCCATAAAATAATTATGTTTGAATGAAGTTTAATGGCGTAAAAATAAAGAAATTCAAATCTACAAGATTATTTTAATGTTGAGACTCGAAATTACATATTATTTTTTTGAATAAGTTGTTACAGAAAAAAATGATTTGCTTACCAAAATATTCTTCTCATATTGATAAATTTATATCTAGTGAAAATAGAATTTTATTAGAGCATTTCAAGAGCAACTAAACGGTGTATATTTTATTTAAAATCACCAATGGAACTTCGCAATGATACGTAAAAAATACAATAATCATAAATGATGTGGTATTTGAAGAACTGTAGCTCAAATTGTCCTGCCTCGGGGTTCCGCAGAAAACTCCACGAATTGCAGACGAGTCCTTCACACGTCAATGGGCCTGGCCGAGTGTCCTGCAAGTGTGTTTCCTCCACTTGTCGCATGAAGAACCACAAAAAGGACAACACTTCATGAAGCCCCGGCTCCTGCCACGACTGCCGCCCGCCAACCTCCCACCACGTCCACGTCCTCGTCCGTGTCCTCGTTCCATTCCCATTGTGTGTGGCCAGAACAAAGGGAGCGTCCCGAGGCTTCCTCCACGACAGCGAGGAGGACTGGTTTCTTCCACGAGCCGTCTCCACCGTCCTTTGTGCGGTGGTGTTTGTGGGGAGAAAAACTGAAGTCGAAGTCCTGCAGGGACAGGAGCGTAAGCGGATTAGCAACGTTTACCGATGAATTCGTCGCACAGGGAGCGGCGAAGAGCCTCGGATCGGGACGCCCAGGACGACGGGGGCGACCGGGGTGAGCGATGGGGATGTGGCGGAGAGAGAGGATGGGTGAGGATGGGTGTGGATGGCGTGCCGAAGAGTCCTTGGGCAGCTCACACGGATTGGCGGCGGCTGGAAAGACTTCATTAATGGCGAGCCCTCATTGTCATCGGGAATGAGTTCGATTCAATGAGCTGTTTTTTCGAATCCTTTCGACGTGTCCTTGGGGACGTTTCGCCATCGAGAGGGTGGAGGCCGGCACGAAGGGAGAGCGGGTGTGAAAAAACCACCAGAGCAACGGAATTTCTCTAACCAAAGTGCAGAAGTTCAGCCTCCAATTAAGTCAGTTATGAAATATAGAGAGAGTGAGAGAGGGCGAGAACGAGAGAGAGTGCAAGGACTCACTTGGAAAAATTAAGCACAGAGAGAGAGAGAGAGAGAGAGAACTCCTTTTTATTTCAGCGTGACTTTTGGATCCCGGCCACGGCCTCCGGTATCGAAGGGTTTTTAAAACCTTTCCACGAGTTCGCGGCCTCCATTAATCAAGCTCAAATGGAGGGAATGGCGCAGAAGGGGGGGAGCGAGGGACGAGGCGTGACGAGAGAACGAGGTGGAGATGAGGACGAGGGACGAGGGAGTGCGAAACATTAATTAGTTTCCGACGCCGAGGCCCCGGCGACCATTGAAAACGCTAATGAAGTGCGCGAACGGCAGTTGAGAATATCCGGGCCACCAACAAAGAGCACGGAAACAAAAACAAAGAGAATAACAACAACAATAACAATAACAACAACATCAACAGCTACCACCACTACTGCAAAAACAATTACAAGCCCGAGAACAACAACAAACTTGCGCTCTCTCCGTCATTGGCTTTGATTCAATCATGGACTCGAAATTTCCGTTAATTAGACGCGATGGCAACAACTGCTTGTGTTACAACAACAGCAGGCCAGGCAACAGCGACGGGTATTACAACAACAACAACAACAACAATAACAACAACATCATCATCGACGATGATCCCGAGAAACTCATTTCCGAATGTCCTTTGCTTAATTGCTGCAACATCCTAATTTTCGTTCGCAGTTTTTGCTTTTCTTTCGCCCGCTCGCCCGCTCGTCCTCGAGGATTTTCTGATCGAGTGTGGGTGAGTCCGTATGTGGGCGTGTGTGTGTGAGGCCAATAACGACATTTTGATGGCGCGATTCGTCCTTCCGGGAACCCATCGATTCCCATCTCGCTCGCTCCCGTCGGTCTCTCCCGCCAGAGAGGCCGAAGATTTCGGCTCGCTTTTCGCAAATTTCAATTATCTTCACGGAGCGAAAGAGCCGGACGTGGAGGGACAGGGAGAGAGGGACTGGGAGAGAGAGAGCGAGAGAGAGAGGGAGAGAGACAGGGAGAACGATGAGTGGGATAGAGAGGGGAGAGACGGGGTTTGAGTGGCGATTTTTGGTAATGATTTTGCAGTTGTTTTGCATTTTCTAACGTTGCTTTTCCCATTTCCCATGTTGTTTTTGTCATTTCAAACATTGATTTTGGAATTTCCATAAATTGTTGTTGTTTTTGCTATTGTTGCTCCATATTTTAAAGCCTCCGCTCGATAAGCTTCGCAGCGAAAGCTCCGAAATCCATTCAAAATTCATCCCAGCGGATGCATTACGAGACACACACAAACACACTGACACGCACACTCCCACCCACAGCGCAGCTACTTATGTGTGTGTGAAAGCGACACACGTTGTCGCATTTAAATAAATTACTAATACAAAAACAACCACAGACAGGCGGACGGACGGACGGACGGACTCCGAGCTTCGCATGCATCATTTCATTCACATCCTTTGGG